>VZTQ01009893.1:136983-499736 GCA_013400755.1 Pelecanoides urinatrix
CGGCTAACTTTTCATCCCGGGCGGCAGCCGGCGGCAGCGAGCCCCTCCGCCGCTGGAAGTGGGCGGGGGAGGAAATACGAGGAGGAGGCGCGTCGTGCTCTCCGCCGCGGCGCCCCTTTTTTGGCCCGGGCCGCGGGATTTGCCGGTGGGGGCCGTGCCGCGGCGGCTGGGCTCCTGCATCAGCTGTGCGTGTGTGTGCACAGCCTGCGTGGGCACGCGTGTGCGTGCCCCGAGCGGGGTCACCCTGCCCGGGAAGGGCGGCCCACCCCCCCACCGGGGCAGGGAGGCACGGCCACGGCCGGGAAACGCCGTGTCCCCCCCCCCCCCCCGCCCACNCCCCCCCCAGCCCCCGCCAAAAGGCGATGTGGAGAGCAGGGGGCTGGGCTGGGCTTTTGGCGCTGGGGAGGGGGCTTTTGTATTTAATTTTTATGCGGGCTGCCTGACAAAGCGGTGTTGGCAACTTTTCATTACCGCTCAGGTTTTCCATCAGGTTTTGCGTTTGGAGCCAGCACGTGATGTCTTTAGCAAATAAACCCAATTAAATATTTCTTGCATCACCTCACAGTTGTTCCTCCTCCTGCGCTCCCTTGGCACCCCTTGTGCTCAGCTGTGAGCGCTTTCACCACGCTACATCCTTCTCTTGGAAGACCGGGGCCTGCCTTAAGAGAACATGACCACCATTTCCACAGTCTTTGAATTTTTCCAGAAACTGCATTTAATCGTGCAGGGTTTTCATAAGACAGGCGGGCACTTTCATCCTTATATCAGAAGGGAGAAACCAAGGCAGGAAGATGCAGAGTAGTTCATTGCAGACCTGTACACAGACACGAGACCACTTCTGTCTGAGCTTTTGGCCACAGGCACTGTCTCTGGGCTATTTTTCCCTCTTGAGTTCAAGTTATACCTGGAAAACACTTATGGCTTACAACGGTGGCAGGTTCTCTGCCGTGGGTAAGCTGTCCTGCCTCCTGTCTGGAAGCAATAGAAGTTTTCACTACACAGAAGGCAGAAGTAAGCGGCTGGCCTTCACGCTGCCTGGCTAGTCTGCAACCTGGCAGTTAGGGTGAGAGAGGGTAGTCATCACAGAATCAGAGATTTATGGAAAAACCAGACCCTCGAAGAGTATCTTCAAGGAGAAAAGTTGTATTCTGCTACTTCTTCAGTTAGACAAGAAAGTGATGATTTTTTTTGTTAGAGGCTGTGCTTGTCTTTCCCCTCTAGTTTTTAGACTTATGGCTCTGGCTTGCTAAAGAACAGAATTGCCATTAGCCTGAACACATCAATATGAGTATGATCCTGCAGGTGCCATAAGCGTAATTCAGTGTACCAAGTCTGACCAGTCACAAACCTGAGATCAAGTGACCTCTGAAACTAGCTCTGGACCTCTCCTTGTTCTGTTCAGCTGTCTCAGAGTCCGTCCTGCCGGCCTTTGCGATACACGGCATCTGGCTCCTTCCTCTTCCACTCATTGTCTGAAAGCTTCAGGTTGCTGTCACCAGAGTCATCAGGGAGGAAGCATCAGATGCTGGCCCTTCCTCACAAGATGCCCAAAAAAAAAAGAAAAAGGACCCACCACAGCTGCTGCTGGTGCCAAAGGAAGTCCTAGGTTACCCATTTCTTTGCAAGGACCCGAATAAGTTCAATGTAGGTGCTCTGACATGCAAGTTGAAATGAAGGACAACAGCAAACACCCTGGCGCCAGCAGGAAACTCTTCTGCTAGAAGTTGTCAAACTGCATCCCACCCAGCAGCGTGAAAATCCAGCTCTCTCACCGCATGGATATGTACGGGAATATAATAGGTGCCCTTCCTCTGCAAACAAGCACAAGTGTTTTTACAAGAATGACTCAACGAGGTGTCAAAGAGGAGACAGGTCCCCAGGGAGGCATGGGGCATGTCAGACGGTGCCAGCTGATCCACCCTTGAACATAAAACCAGTCATCTCAAAGTCAGTTTGGGTCAGAGGACAAAACACAGAACTGAAAGTCTGGCCGTGTGAGGTTATTCCCTCGGCCATCTGAAAAAGCGGCCGAAGAGGCAGCCGTGAGCTGGTGACACCAAAGAGCCATCTCCAGCCCAGCTCGGTGTTGCTGCAGCAGGTCCCCTCTGGGCAGGTAGAAAATACAGTCCCAAGGGTTTTGAAAAGGCGGCATACCAGGCTGGTTATCCTGGGCAGATCACTTCATCTTTTTCTGTCTGTTTTTCCATCTGTAAAGAGGAAGTGCTTACCCACTCAGTAAAGTACTTTGGGAAAAGTACTGTGGGTGATTGCTAGTAGGAGGCACATAGTAATCTTCTCAAACCTGCAAATGAGGGAAATTCTTTAAAAGTTTTCAGCGAGATCTAAAATACCACATCAATATGCACATTAAAAAAAAATCCTTCATGGCAGAATTTAGATACTTTTAAAATTTCTCCTAAAAGGAGCCCTACAAGATACAAATTCCCTTTAAATGACTTCGTGTGTATCTGAATGGGGAAGATTATTAAGGCTTTTTTCTTTCTAAAACTCCATTACATCTTCAGGAGGACACCTATTTTTAAACATCCTCTAGATTTATGCTCGAAACCCCTACGCTCAGAAACTGGTATTCTGTAAGGGCTCACAGGTATTTTATGTATAAATATATACACATACACACGTTAGGCTCTCAAGAAACCATGATACATTAGGTACTTTTAAATAATTCATCGTTAAGCACCCCATGATAAATCTCTAGTTGAACAGTATGTGATTTTGCTAGGATTCTTGGTATATATTGAATGTGAAGCACTGTGGTAAATTTAACTACGTTGAGCATTAAATGTGAAAATTTTATATTGTACGTTACATCCTGATACGCGACTGAGAATCTTTATTATTAAGGCTTCAGGGAATTTTTGAGGGAACTTCTAAAGTCCTGAAAAGAAAAAACAAGACTGAGCTCTATTTCTCTATAGAAGTTGATTTTCTCAGAGAAGGGAAATTCCATAAGTAGCCTGTATTGAGTTAACATAAAGGTTTCACTAAAAGAACTGCTGTCTATTAGCTTGTGCTCTGAGGCTCCTCGTTCGGCGCTATTCAGATGAAAGTCAGAGATCTTGGCTCACCTGGCACGAGCCCGTGCTCAGAGCGTTTCCAGGGCTTGCCGCTGCTGCAGCAGGGCCAGAGAGATAGGGCAGCAACCGCTGCTGCGAGGGGAGGTCATTTTTCCCCTTTTCTCCAGCCGTAACTGTCACCCCAGATACTCGCAACTCTCCCTTGTCAGCAACAGCCAGATGCTTTCCCAGAGGCAGGCGAAGATGACAGCAGGGACCTGGCCGTGCGTCGCTCCCCGCAGCCTGCTGCTCCGAGCAAGGAGCTGGTGCTGGTCGGGACATTTTGCATGGCAATGTCCTGTATCTCCCCTTGCAGGATGTCCGAAAAGGCACGTTGCTTTTATGTTGTCTCATAAATTGAATTGGTTCCTTCTCATTTGGACAAACTGGCATTATGCAATGGAAAAATGTTCCATCGAAGGATTTTGTCCCAACCTTGCTTTTTACTTACATATACACACTGCAGCTGTGTGTGGTGGTCACTGGTATGGACCCCTGACGCCAAGGAAAGGTGCAAGTCTGTCCAGCTTCAGGTTAATCAAGTGATATAGGGCACAATTCACTGACAGGGCTTCACCTTTTTTCCAGGTATTATTAACCAGACATTTCAATGAACTTCATGATAACTGATGCCATAACTAGTTATTTACACCATGTTCATCTTAATGATATCGGAGCATCTCAGACAAGAATACCTGTGTTTAAGATGCTATGTTTTGGTGACTATTCATCCTTCCCCCTCCTTGGAAGAGCCCCAATTGCTGTGGTGCTGCCCCAGGGGTAATCAGAGGAGAGCTTTCCCAACAACAGCTTCTCCAGGCAGGGGAAGCAGTCCTCACCCTACCTACACCACCACCGCCGCCTGACGTCAGCTTTCTTTCCTCCCAGCACACGAAGCCTCACGTGTTTTGGTCACAGGACCAGAGATGGGCCTCAGAGCAAAGCATCCGCTGAGGAGGTTGCTTTCTAGCAGGGTCCCTTTGAGGTCTCCTTCGGTACCGCGAGCTCTGGCAGGATTAGTGCTGTGCCCACACCACCTGCAGCATCCTCTCTGCAGGGAAGATGGCGAGGCCAAGAGCAAGAGACTCCTCCTCAGCACTTTGCTGGCCCCCACTCCCTGCCCAGCCAAACCCTCCATGATGGCACGCCAAAGTCTAAGGAAAAAAAAGAAAGAAATTAAAACCAGACTGGTTAAACCAGTGCTGCCTTTTTCTCCAAAAGGCATATGCTGTGCCTGTGCTGTTGCTGACCTGCGCTGAGCAGGATGAGAGGACCAGGCTGGACCACCACCATGTGACAAATGCCTTGTACTCAGCACACCACACATCTAGCAGGGCTTTGTGGGATGTGACATTAAGCCCCTTTTGGGAGGGAGATAATTGCCACACAGAATTATGAGATCTGGGGTGGAGGATTTGGGAGAAGGCAAAGGCTCATTTGCAGTGCAGGATATGATACTGCTGGGGTTATATTAAAGGGCTGAGCCAGCTCAGACTCCCTTTCTCCTCCCCGAGATGGAGCTCACCCAAGGCCCTGCGCACAGTCTTGTGTCCAAACATGAGGCAAGTTTGAGCTTGGGCCGGCACTCTGAAGTTAGCGTAGATGTAGCCATGAAAACCAAGTCCCAAAGCTTTTGGCTTTCCACTGAAAACTGTTTCTGCCTTTTCAGAGAGAACTGTTTCTCTGTAGGTCAGCAGGCTCTGTACATTTACAGCCCTTTTACTCCCTTGCACCCATGTATTTTTACTCCTAACTGAGCTAGACAGGTTTCTTCCCATCTCTGAACTTTTTCATGAAGTTGCTCATACTTTCCACTGCATCTCCCCTTCACCTCAGCTCGCCAGTTCACTCTGATCTTTCTTTCTCAGTAGCTCTAAGTTCTGAACTGTTCATTTAAATACAGTGTGGTTTGCCAGCATTTTTTGTTAAGCCTTTTATTTTATCTGTTAAAGAAACAGAAGACACATATGCACTTAACACAAGTTCACCTTGCCAAGATGCTTTCAGTAGTATGCTTTTTCTTTAGATTCGACCATTAACATTTTGACATATCTGAACAATTAAAGAACATTTCATCCCATGCCTTCTTCCCCGAGTATTTTTGCCATTCAGTGGCACTCCAGTATTATGTTTGCCACAGACGTGTATGGGAGAGGTCTTTTAAATATCACATTCTGGGCACATTAAGTTAGCTTAGCAGCTCAAAGGTTGCAGGGTTAATTATGTTTTGCTTATTTCCTTTTATTTTCTCTGGAAATGTTTTCCCTTGCCTCCTTCCCCATACAGATGTGAATATAAGAAATCCACAAAGAGCAAAAAAATCCCTATTCTATTGAAAAATCTCAAACAAGTTAAAATTTCTTTGATTAGTGGGATGTTTGCTTTGCCAGGTATATTGCGGATCATTAGGCACAGATCAACAACAAAGCTTCAAGTTCCTTTAGCCTTGTTCCCCTGACTATAAAGTGGCATTCAAATAATATATGGAGTATTTGCAGTGGTTAATCACAAGCCAGACATATAGCACCTTTCGTAAGCTGCGCTATTTCTGTCATTTAAAGATGTTCAGTCCTCCTTAAATCCAAATGGCTACAACAATAACTAAACGTATGGTTTTGCTTTGAATGATCTTGGTGCTTCTCTGTTAATAATCCTGCTACATAGCTTCTCTGTTTGTGGGGTCTCCTGAAAAATAATTTCCTCCAGCTGTGGCCAGTGATTTTGTTAAATCTTTTTATCATTTTAAACTCAGGATAACAAATGTCAGGCTCCAATGCTAAGGAACATAGAAAGTTTTCAAAATGTGCTTTAGCAAACAAATGCAAGTTGTAAACACGGCACTTGCAGTCTTGCAGCTGTCCCAAAATTTCACAAGGCCAACACTGTAAAAGCCATGGATCTCATTTTCCAAAATCCTATCACAGCAGCATGACTGCATCCTATACCCATTTTCACACATCGATAAACAATTACCCGCATAGCGTACAAGACAGAGGAAAACTAGGCGTAGGAGAGCAACAGTGATATGAATAAGAGACCTGGTTCCAGGCTGGCTTCTCACTGCAGTAAGGAGACAAATATTTTGCGTTTGGTTTTTCACGGATTGGCCGAAGGCTGCTAGGCAGCCCGGAAAGCCGACATCCAGCCCCGTTTCCCACCTGGCCGGGCTGTTGCTCCAGGCTGGCTTGGCAGCCTCTCCTCGGGCTTCTTCAGGTCCAGCTGCACGTCGCATCCCTTCCAGAAAGTTGTGCCGTGGAATCGTCGCATCCCAGTTGAAGCCCCTTTTCACCAAGAAGGAGTAAGACATTTCACAACTGACTGTATCGTCTATTTAAGCACTGTAATGTCTTGAAAGGCAACATCAAAACATGCTCTAGGGTGAAACAGCAGGCCTCAAAGCCATTTGTCTGTTGGCATAAGAAGTGGTACCACAGAAAAAAAAGCACACTTTATTTCCTTCAGAGGTAAATCATTCCCCAGCCCTGTCTTTACAGCAAGTGTTAAGGCCTTTTCTACGTCACAGAAATATGACATATCCTACTTTGATCAAACTGTGGAACAGCCATACTGATGAATTAAATGTGTGTACATTTGTGGAGAGGAGAATCTGACACTGACACACAATCAAGCTTGCAGATAAGCTTGTGGCCACACAAGGAAAAGCAAAAGTTAAGTCATCAGATCCTCCACTGGCTTAAATTGGCATAGTTCCTCTGAGATACATAAATTACATTATTGCCATAGAAATCCTACAGGAGGAATGGCTGACCGGCCTGTAAAAGCCCAAACACAGCATACACTCACCGCTTAAAAATACTGAGTTTGGCAGGGGTGACAAAAGCCCAGGTCAATACTTGACCTGAAGAAATCCCGCATGGAGGCCAGGCCCGCTGAGACAGAGACCCAGCCACGCGAGGCAGATGCCGGGCGTAGATAGGAGAGGAGCTTGCAAAGGAGAGCTCAGCTCCCTGAAGGCTTCGGGCATCAGCGTGCAGGCAGAGTACGTAGCACAGCCGTCAATCCCTCTCTAGAGAGGTATTTCCCTTGTGGAGTGATTTTTCCTGTGCCTATCTTCAGGAAAGAATTTGCATGTCTGTTAAGTCGCACTAATGCCAGTGAGTGCACTCTCAGAAAGCCAGAGCATATGCTTAAGGGCTTCTTGTATCAAGTTTTACAGGCATCATTTAAACACACGAGTTATCCCCTTGGCTTAGTGGGACACTCATGCCTAGAGTCCCTGGTGATCTTACTGTAGCCTCAGCAGTAAACTTCAAATGGAAAAAGAAAGTGAATGTTACTAAATCAAAAAAGTTCACAGAGAATTGAAACATAACTGAACCCCTCCTCCCCCCATCTAAGGCTCCATTTTGTGTATCTGATCGTGTGAACAGCTTGCACAACAAGGCACCGAGATCAATGGGGCTAACAAACCACAGGTTGTGCTTTTTGGTGAGTCAGAGGCATTGTGTGCAAATATTCAGAGCCAGTTCTGCAATGCTCCACCATGCATGATCTCATTATCAAGGCTGTAGTGCCATGCTGGTGTAATGCTTTAGAGATCCTTCTCTGGTAAAAAACACAACTGTGCATTACTTTTGTTGTCTCTTAAATAGAAATACACAAAGCTGTAAAATCTTTCTAATTATGTTTAAAAACCAATCACATTAAAACCAAAGCTGATGCCAAGAACATTTTAATCACACAAACCAAGAGATACAGAAACAATTCACTCCACTGCTACAGACTGTAGAATGAAGTAAACCTGATAATTTTAGTCTGGTTTATGGAGGCCAAACTCATGGTACCCACATTTACATCTTCCCTTTTTCCTGCAAGCTGCCTATAAGCTCTTTTTTTTTTGTTTGTTTGGTTTTTTAAATACCCTTTCCACTTACACACACTTTACTCCCATTGCCAGGGCCCATCTTGTTGTTGTGTGTTTTGTCTCTTTATCCAGTTCTTCTCCACACTATTTCTCCCCCAACTTCAAAGCATCTTTTCCCTCCCAGGTTGCATGAGGAGACAGTATGTGTTCCACCTTATTGTCTTTTGAGAAGTTGCAGGTTAGGAGAGTAAGGAGTGAAGCTTCCTTCACTCACTTCTCTATCATCCTCCCCCTTGGCTGACCATTTGGTGTAAACCTCTTAAGCAGCTCCCAATGGGAGCACAGAGAGGACATGGAGGTGCAAACGACAGTTCCTTGTTTTAAAATTTGGGACCCGCTGCCCAGTCCTGTTACTACTGAGACCGAAAAACATTCCTTGATACTGTGGAGCTGACTGAATGCACTGACAAAGAGTGATCAAAAGCTGATTCTGGAAGTCTACTGCAGAAATACCCTCAACTGCAGAGTCCCAGTCCTCTTGACCTATAAAACGCAAGTGCATTGGTCTGACTGATAAGAAACAGTGAGCACGACCTAAACACCAAGCTCTGGAAACACTCACACGAACCACATCAGTGCACATTTCTTACGTAGACAAGCAATGCTCTGCAGGCTCAAGCCAGTGAGGTGAAACATTGAATAGAGGATTATCTTTATTTGTGGGCAAAGTTCTCTAGCCAAATCTGAACCACAGATCTTCACATCTGAAAATAAAAACGTTATCTAGATTTTTCTCCTGTGTTAGACATATTATAGCGATGCTGCCAGAGACTTCTGTTCCTTACCTCTGCCTTCTGTTGCTACTTTCCTGCCTCCAGGAGAAGAGAAGCCAATTAGAGACAGCTCCTTCTTCATTAGGCAAAAAGGTGACTTCAACTAGAGTGCTTCTGCAGAGTAGACAGTAGTCACCATCTTCTGTAATTTTGGTAGCGATGGCCGCAGTAGCTCACCTCTACGCACTCACATATGTACCTGAAGAGAGTGGCAGAGAGCAGCGAGAGCAGGTCTTTTCTCCAAGGCGTGGCAAGCCAGGAGCTGAGGTGATCCCATGGTCTTCCCCACAGCCCCAAGTGAGCCAAGCAGGACAGGCCTAGAGATGGTGGCCAGGCCCAACCAAGGATCCAGACCATAAGGCAAAGGCATGTTGATAGGGCAGGTCCAAGATCAAGCCAAGAAGCCAGTTCATGGGTGAGGTCCAGTGATGTCTAGGTAGGGCCAAGGTGACAAGACAGAGCCAGGTTCAGGCTGGGAAACCAGTCCATGTGTTGAGCTCCAGAGAAGAGGACTCCATGGCCAGCCATCGGCAGGCTGAGCTGGAGACCAGCATTCCTCTAAGCAGCTCAGGCAAGAGCTGATGGTTTCCAGCTGAACTTAAAAGGGTTTCTGGGCTCTTTTAAGGTGGGTGAGGTCTCAGCTGAGGCTGGTCAGGGCCATTAAGAGACTGTTAGTGCTCTCAAGGATCTGAGGGAGAAAACGAGCAAAAGAAATTACAAAACGTACTTGTGGATATATAATACATACATGTATATGTATGTATGTATAGCATATATATGTCACCATGTTAATATACTGTTTCTTAAGTCTGCTCTCTTCATTTCTGAGCATCTGGCTTATGATTTTAGATCCTCTAAGGCGTGGAATAGTCCTTAACTCTAAAAATGTATCTGATGCCACACAGCAAGCCAAAGACTAAAAAGTTAAATAAAGCCACAGCTGCAATAAAGGGATTGCAAGTACTTTTAAACAAAAACTCCAACCTGCAAATAATATGGCCTGCATTCAAATTTACATCCAGGCTACTTTAAAATCTCTTCAAGGACTTTTTAGTTTGCCTGGCTACAAATCATTATAAATCTGGAAAGTATTCTTCTGTATTTTCTACATCCTTCCTGCATGGTCTCTTTTTATTTGCATTACTACTTTCTACTCCCGCTACTACCTGTTATGTTCACTTTTTGGACTATTTTCGCCAAATGGATTCTCCCTTTGATCTTTCCAGTCCACAAGGGTAACCTTTCCAAGCTGCTCTCTATTATTTGTGGTCTTTGGTAGCACCTGTAGTCTTTTCTAAGTTAAAAATCAACTCAAGAATTAAATCACGTGCTGTTTGCCTTCTCTCTGCTCTCACTAGTGAGTATCTGACACCAGGTTGGACCCCACACCGAATCCTGAAATAGCCTGAATTTTGAGGAAAATTTCCATTCCTGGGACTCGCCCTTGCCATCGGTCGGGTTGTTACAAGCAGTGTGCAGGCAGACATGCACGCACACACACACAGGATCAGGCTTGCAACTGTTGGGTTTCCTGGGACAAGGTTGTATTCTAATTATCCTGCAGTAAGACATTTCAGGGCTGCTGAAAAAAAAGTTTATTAAATATAAAACAATTATTCTTATGAGTAACTTCCTTTACCTCATATCCCAGCTTAATTTTGTTTTCTCTGTATTTACAGTCTGGTTTTATGCCGCAATTATTCCTGGCCAAATAATCTGAAACAATTTTTAAAACATTTAATTTTGCAAATGTTTCTATACAAATGCAAATCCTTTAATAGAATTCAGATATTACATTTATTCTTCCCTTTTCATTGCAAATTTGTGTAGTTAGATTTTAATTTAGTTTATATTGGAATTTTTTAATATTTAAAATCCCATCCGTACCCTAGAGTCACCTCCAATGGTCCAGGTTGAAGTCTCCTGGATTTCAATGTTGTGGAAAAATGTCTTCTACTCGCTCTACTTTTTCAGCTGTGCTTGAGCGCGTTAGTGTCCCACATGGAGTTTGCAGCTCCTGCTCTGCCGGCAGAAGGGGTTGTGTGGACGCTCCCCAAGCTGCTCCACTGCATGCGGGCTAGTTCAGACTGTTTTCTTTAGCGGTTTAAGTTAATTAATTCTGTAAAGAAGCAAATGGTGTATGTAAACATATTTCCACCTGCTGGCAGGTCGGTGGGAATGGTGACCTCTGGCACAGGAGCAATGACCAATACCTTGGGGGGGCCAATATCTTCAACCAGCGGAGACAGTCGCAAAATAAACACGTGCTTATGCCCGAACTCAACTAAGACCTGGAACACAAGAATGCTGCAAAAGCTGCGTTAAGCTTTGAAAGGAGAGATGGGGGTGGCAAAGAACGGTGCACGGTACTGCACGTGAGTGTTGTGGGACACCGTGAGCAATCGAACAGGGCAGTTCCCTCCGGGTTGTTCTGGAAAATGCAGGTGTGGAGCCAGCGTACAGCAAACCCTCCCAGATTGCACAGATGACTCAACAGAACTTCAAAACCATCTATACGGAAGAGTTGTTCAAGGGTGATTCATGACCACCGGCAGGAGGGGATTATCCAGGCAGAGGACAAGGGCAGTTTCATTTTCTGAAACGGCTTCAGAGAAAATGAATCAGATTCAGACTGAAGTCCGGCCACCATGCTCTGATCTGTAGCGACTGGCGGCTGCATAGCATGTCTTAATGGAGGAGGTCTGAAATATTTTAGAAACTATAGAGCAGCCCATAGCTCTTACACCAACAATGTCACTAGAAGAAGGTCTGGGCCGGCTCTGCAGCTAAGCACATCCAGCAGCGCTCTCACATGCTGGAGAGATGCAGCGAGTGCTCCTCTTCACACTGCATGGTCGTATCAGGAGAGAAGCCTCACATCTGAGAAACTAAAGCTGAGGAGAGTGGAAAAAGAAAACCAAGCTTGATGGAAAGAGCACCGTACATGCACAGTTGTGTCCGGGCAGCGTCTTGCACCCTTTTCCATCTCCGTAGTTATGGAGGGGCTGCCAGGATCCAGCCTTCAATAAAAGGCATCTGTTTCTGAGGTGAAAACCAGCACTTAGTTGCTAACAGCACACAGTAACTCTACACATCAGTGCAGAGCAGGAAATGAAAAACGCCTTTTCTAACTATGTTATAATGGCAATTTTAGGTAGATGGAACATTAGCAGCGGATGCCAAGCTGGAAGCTGGCCACCCCGTTGGCTTTTCAGCACTAGGTTTGGTCTTTGGAAGCTTTTCACAGGCTGACAATGCTTCAGAAGAGTCTACTTTTGTCTGGGATTACAAAAATCAATCGCACCACTTGTACCTAACATGAATGGTTACCATGCGGATAGCCCCTTCAACCAACTGACATTTATTCCAGGTTATCACATCCAGCGTGCCACAAGAAGCTTTCTTCAGCTTTATGGTACTGTTTGTCAGGAGATCATTTCCATTTTTAAACTCAGTTTTCCCTTTCAAAGGAGAATAAACTTTTTTTCTCCCAACAGGCAAAATTAGTTCCCTCAGGGAAGGTTTTGGTGCTGCTAATGTGTCCCAGGCCCTCTTGGTCTTGTAAGCCATTTCAAGACCTGCACACAACACCCCTGTCACTGTAGTGTTGCACCTCTTGTTATCTCTTAAACTTCCATAAAACGGATCTTGAACTGTAACTACCTTTCAATCCTTCTTTCAGTGCAGAAAAGCCATACCAGTTACACTTCTGCCAATGTTAAATCTCCTTTCAGTTGGTAAAGCCTTGTCAATCAAAACAGAAGCATTTTACACATGAATATCACACAAGAAACACCACAGCAGAGAGGCAGGTTTCCTAGCTCAGCCCACGTATCTGCATTGCGGCCTTTTGAAATAACAGAGACAACTCAAAACATCCTGAAAGCCATCCAGCTTCACTCTGGGGGAATTGCCTGATTCGCTATCACAAAGTTAGCAGACCACCTTATATATCCTTACATCTTTTCTGAGGGTGGCATAAGGATTAAGACGAGGACATCCCCACCTCCAGCCAATGCTTGGTTGCTGCACTCAGCCTATTTGCTTCTCCTTTCAAACTGTCCTTGGGGCCACCAACAGTTGGGACAAATCAAGAAGCTTTCGGACTCCAGTTTAAGTTAGGAAACTGGTTTTGTCCACTGCTGGCCTAAGATTCAGAGTGTGAGTATGGCTTAAAAAAACACATTTCCCTTTTCCGCTTCCACCCCCAAATTATGCCTTGTATCTGCTGCAGAGACTTGGGACACGCTACTTAGCAACTTCATGGTGAATCAGACATATTACACAATGATTTGATTAAAGGAAGCATTCCTCTTCAACTGAGACACAGTTATGTCATGGATCTGCACAGAAAGCTTTCCAAACTATCATTCATCCAACAGTCCAGAGCAGCTGTTAATATTTAAGGAGCACCAGAAGTTACTAAGTGTCTCTGAAATACCTGTGGGATTTAAATGTTCCCTGTGAGGTCCACTTGATAGACTCATCATGATCTTGGCCATGCCACAGGATTGATTCATCTGCCTCTTGAGTATTTCCTAGTGCTCGGCAAAGAAAAGGTAGCAAAAAGATACAGTTTTCTGTGGAAAGTCATACATATGCGTGATACACATATATTTTATGTAACGTGTATCTCTCTGTGTACCTATGCACAAAAACATGCTCAGAAAACACTATTCAGACTGTAAAGTTCACCACTCGGTAGTTAGCAAATGCTACAAGAAAGGTTACCCATGCAGCATTACTTTATTCCTGTATAGTGAGCATTGGAGACCAGCACCATGCTCCTTCGCTGTGGGTGAAGGCCACCCCATGAAGGTTGCGTCTTGCTGAGGGTGAGACTCCAGAGGAGCAGGGTCAGACGTGTTTTGATCACAGCTCATCCCAAGTAAGAGCCTACTGCCCTGGCCCTACCACCAGCTACTCGTCACCCCTTCTCTGCCAGGGATATAATCACACTTTCTGATCTGCCAGCACAGCTCCATCTGTAGTCATTTCCTAACTCAAATTCTGTCAAATGATCTGGTTTTTGGGGGGGGAGGAGGGGGGGTGTATATGCTTTTAAAGGGCAGGCAAAAGAGTGACCCTGCTAAGCCGGATCGTTTTTGCAAAACTGAGGAACAGCGAGATGTGCTATTCTGCCAACAGATCTGAGGGGTCAGCAACCCATGAGACAGGATCCGCTGCAGCCAGAACATTGTGTCTGATTGCACCATTAATGAGCTCCTGTTCAATATTTCTTTTTCACCATATTGCTCAAGGCATGGTACCAAAGCCTTAGTAACGGTGCCATTCAAACCCTGTGGTGGAGACAGAATTAGTAATAACTGTAACACCCACCACTGTAGTATCACGAATACCCATTTGTTCATTAATTTTAAATGCCCAGTTTGATTTTTTTCAGAAGCTTTAGCATTATACAGCACTTTACTTGATCGGGGAACAACTTGCATTGACTTTTGTTGCAAGCGTAAGCATCAGCACCTGAAGTTTGGAATATAGAATGTAAGAAACACACTTTCTTAAATAAGCTGTCAAACTGTCAAAGCTTGATTAACATCATGTAGGAATTAGAGCAGAACCAAGGACAGATTTTTATTTTTCCAGGGCAAGATACTGCTCTGACAATCTCCTTCCTCAGTCCTTTTTTCAGGCAATGCACATTTGCCAATTTCTATATTGAACAAAGCAGGGACCCTGTAAAGCTTAGATCCATCCCAGAGCAGATCAATCCTGCACCTTCAGCAAAGAAGAGTCCTGAGGGAAAAAAGTATGTATGATCATCCAATTAAAGGTGTAAGTCTCATGGCTGCAAGGGTTTTGCTGCATGGGCAACCTTAACTTCTAGTATTGCCCAATGACTAAAAACTTGATTTTTTAAAACATTAATAAAAGAAAAAACAAGATGACATGACCATTATTTCCTAGGTTTATAAAAGCACATTGAAAGCCTAGAAATGTGCTTGTGTCATCCCTCAGTACCCCAGCACATCAGAAGCTGCATAATGGTCTTGAAGACATCTGCCACATGAGCAAAAGGACAACTTCTACCTGAGTTTGACCATTGCCTTGTATATCTGACAGGATCTCTCTGTGTGTGCATGTTTGTGTATGAGACACACACACACTTTGCCAGTGGGTTTCAGTGCTATCTGCTGACACTGGAAAGGATGAACCAAAGAAATACGTGCTACAAGAGGCACATGCTCTTCTGCTTTTCCTTCCCAGGCTTGATTGTCTCTGTCCCACCCCACTACGATGTTCCTGTTTTGATTCTTCTCCGTCGGTGCACTCCTCAGCCCTATCCGTTTCTCCTTGCCAGTTGAATCCCTTTCTTCCTTCTTTCCTCCCTCCTTTAAGCTGTGAATCCCCATCCCAGGCTCCTTGTCCAACTACACTTTCACCTCGCTTAGTCTCTTCCTCCCCTCAGTCCTTCTTCACCAGCATCCCCTTTCTGTACAGTCTCCTTGCCCCAGATGAATTCTCTGCCTTCTCCCTCCTTGCCCAAACAGTCCCAGTTCTACCCCAAAGCTCTCCTCCTAAAAAGTCTCTCAGCCCACCAGGGTCCCTCTGTAGACCCTTCATCCAGCTCCAGTCTTCTGCCTTGTCTCAACCTAACTCCTTTCCCCCGTCCCACTGCCAGACTGATTTTCCAGTCAGTCTCACATTGGTGAACCAGTTCTGACTCTCCTCTCCCAGTTCCCATTCTGTTTTTCCATTAGGCTCCAGCTCCTTATCAAGCTTGCCATCTTCCTCTTAGCTTCATCTACCTCAGTCATCCCTTAAAACCTGGCTCCCAGTCTCCTCTTTCACAACTTTTCCTCTCTCCAGACTGCTTGGCTGCTAGCATGTGGATGGATTACCAATGACGGAGAGAAGGGGGCTCTGAAGATTTTGGTAATTAGCTCTGTCAAAAAAAGCCTGCAGCAGGAACTACAGCAGCAGTCTGGTTTTATCCCTTCCACCCCAGGGCTGAGTGGAAGCCGCTGCTGGCTGTGTCTAGACAGACATCTTAACCTGGTCTCAGACACCTTAAGTACCTTAGCACGTCAGCTGCACAAATAAAATTATCTTGATTGCTTACAACTTGAGATACAGAGTTTGAGCTCTGGTCCTCGGGAAATGGCAGACCAGACCTTGGGGTCAGAGACCTGGTACTTATACCACTATAAATACAGCCAGGACTATCTTTGTCCTTCTAATACATTGCTATAAAACCTGTATTGAGTATCAGTTATCTGCCTGTACTTATATTAGACATAGAAGAATCTGCTCCAAAAGATGTACAATCTAGTTAGATACCCCCACCTCCAAAAAAAAAACAAAACACCCCACCAACCCCAAAAAACTCCAAACATTAATGGAAGTGCTATTGCTTTAGTGTAAGTTACTGCTATCGGACATACTCAGTGAATGCTAGTAGCTTGCTCTGCAAGGTCCTTTACCCAATGCTTTGAAAATTCCCTGAGGTTCCCTGCTGAGCAAAAGCCGAGAACCTGGAAGAACACAATAATGAGCTCCCACCTGAACTGAAGAGCTCCCACACACTTGTTTAATTTGTGATGGAAAAAACACCACTCAGATTCTCTGCATTCACCTTCCCTTTCACCGTTGCAGTTGAGCTGGGGGAAGAATTCGGGCAACTTAGGACTTCCCTTCCCAACCAGCGAGGATGCCCACGGTGAAGGTGAGGCTCAGCAGAGCAGAGGGGCCAGGTGGATAAATTCTGCCGGGGCCTGTGCTCTTGTTCCTGGAGCTGGCAGTAGGAAAAAGCAGCAGGAGCGTGGGGAGCTGGGACACAGGAGAGGAAGTAGCAGCAAAGGCTCTGGCTGGTGGAAAGCTGAAATAGGAACCTATGGGCAAAGGTGGAAATTATCCTCTGGGGACATGGGCGGGGAGGAAAAGGGCTAAGAGGCTGGCTCCAAAAATGTTGGTAACCCCTGGCTTAGAGACACTGGCAGCTTGCAGCAATTAATGTATTCCATTACCTCATGGTTTTACGCTTCAGATGCAGATTAATAGCATCCATTCAAAGAAAGAATGACATCATCTGCATAAAATCCTTTCCAGTGTCATACAGTATTCTCTGGCTTTCTGATTATCACTGGTCTACTGGGTTAGTGATGGTGTTTCAAATTTTGTTTTGTTTTCCAATTTAAAAAAATAAGCCCTTCGATCCTCTGTGCAAGCCTGTTGGCAAGAATTCTCTTAATGGAGGAGGGTCTCTGCATCCGAATCTTTCTTTTTGTCATCTCCACCTGGTCCTCATGTCTCCTCACTGCGTTACTTTCATGCATTTATACAGTTCTCCTCAAACCTGCTTTAGCAAAGTCTCCGTTGTGGCCAGCTGGGGTGATGATTAGCCACGGCAGCGAGGTAAGCTTACGCAGTTGCTGCTGAGGTGGCGTGGCTTGGGCACGGAGCCTTGACCAATGCTTGTAGGTCTCTTTCTCTTTCACTAGAGGCCATGATTTCGTTATCTCCTACAGATTAATGTCTTAAGAATCTACATGCCCTTCTCATTCCTACGGCAAACCTTCTGCAGAGGGCTTGTGTATCTTCAGCCTTCAACCTAGCAAGGGTCATCCGGCGGCAGGTTGCATGTTTGTGGGACCTTTTTTTGAGGAAAAACAGTCATTAGACTCCTACAAACCATTCTGTGTAGGCGGCACAATCTGACCCTGCATTTTTTTGATGCCATCACCTTATTAAACATAAACAAATTCCAAAGGTAACAGGGCAAAGGAAATAAGACCGAGAATGTTCCTTTGGATAGAGAAAGTCTCTCATATACTCATGTACAACCCGATATAAAAGTACCACTTGAATTTCAGAGAAGTATGGTCTTTTCTCAGCTTTTTCACAAAGCTTCTGTTAAACACCAGTTGGGTTCACATGCATTAGACAGGAGGAGAATATACCCAGGAGTATATATAAAAAGTGAATGAGTGAAACAAATTCTAAAGATTTTATTGCTTTATTTGTCTTCTACTTGTCTTTTCATTTTTCAATCCATTTCTAATCTGAAACATGCAATTAAGAACATGTTGTGCTATCTGAAACAATAAGCAGGGTTTACATATAGCTGTCAATTATCACAGAAGGTGCTGGGAAACATTCTGTAAAGCTCTGTCTACACTATGCAAAAAGCAAATCACAGCTGCAGCAAAGCGAGCAACATAATAATAATTACCCTGAAATCATCTGCTTAAATTTTCAAATTAATTCACCATGAGTGGGCTTAGGCTCAAATAGTGTTCCTTTTCTGGCAGCTTTCTATCAGTTCAATAGCACAGGCTTTTGCAGAAATGATACTTAGAGGACCTTAGAGCTGGGAAGATTTTCTGGGTGTCTGATTTTTGTTCCCTGCTGTGGCTGCCAGGCATACTGTATCTGAATCTGCATAAATGATAAAGCTCTGTCTTTAAAAAGAAGGGGGTGGAAAAACTCTTTCTATTATTTCCCTTAGGAGGATACTGTCCATTTAGAAGCACCTCATTTCCATCTTGAGCTTTTCTTAGCTAACATTGTCCCTTAGCATCAATGATCTTTCCATTGTTTACCCAGTATTTATACACCACTTCCATAACCTCTTGCAGCCTGGGTTTTGACAAGATAAACAAGATAAACTCTTCTGGTTTCTTCCCATAGAAAGTTTCTAGATGGTCAAACAAAAAGAAAAAAAAAAGCAGACCTGTATCCAGACCTACATATGGAGGTTTCCATCAAATGTCTGCCACCATTCAAAAAACATATAAATTCTTAGTACTGTTCTGTACTGTTGCAGGAAAACAGATTGCCCCAAAGCTGCAGAGGGAAGGAAAAGACTGTGCTTCCTAAGCTCTTGGCTAAACACCAACACAACCCAGTGCATGTTAAGCCTATTTTTCAGAAATGTGAAGCACCATTAACCCTCATTGACTTCAGGTGGAGCTGAAGATGCTCAGACAAGGCCCTTAAAAGCATGATTTGGCTCTTGAGGTAGGTGTAGAGTGTGTCTACATTCACACAATATTCTAAGGGGGCACCTCATGTCCTCAGACACATTTAAAATTGAGAATGGTGGCAACATTTCACATCCTTGGAAATCTTTTTCCTTCTTCCAGTCGCTTTGACTTGGCATGCTCATTCTTGGAGTGAATCACAAATACAGCACTTAATAGTTCTCTGCGGTCAGAAACTGTCTGAAGGAAGTATTTTCTGCCCATTGGAGAAAGTTGACTCATCTACACCAAATCCTCTGAAGAGACTCTGATTACAGAAAATGTCCAGTTGCTGATTGCTACATGACCTCTTGCTTTCAGAGACCTTTCCCGGGGCTAGTGTTTAGGCGATGGATGGATGGATGGATGAAGTGTGCATGTATGTATGTGAAAGAGAGGTGAAAGTCTATCTTAGGTAAGGGACTTGCTGGGTCACTGACATTTTCAGTGGGTTTAGACAGTGCGATAGATGTGCTAAAGAAAATGGTGCCAAACGGCATCATTTTGACTGTCTGATGTTAATGTTGGAAGAAAGAAGGGGTTAGAACTCATGAAAGGGAGAAGAAAACTGCTGTCATCCATTTGTAGGGTCAGGCCCAGAGAGAAGAGGCTCTGTCTTCCTGGGAGCACGGCCCCGGAAAGCACTCAAGAATGTCCCGGTACGATGAGAAAACTGGGGCCTGATATGGCACATAGACATGCTATTGCTTTGCCTAGATCTGTATCTCTCTTGCGCTGCCTAAAACAAATAGTGTCGAGGGGACGGTAAGGGGGGGGGATGGGGATGTGGTTATAGGCCTCGCGCGAAGGCTGCAGTATACACTTCAGCTATCGTGTCCCTGAAGAGGCAATCTGCCAGAACGCCCACAGAACTGGTGCTCTGGGAAAGGGTTTGATTAAGCCATCAGGGAGTCTCTGAGACCTGACAGCAGTCTCAGGATCTGCATCAGTGACAGCAAACCATTACACAGAGGTCAAGTTCAGCCCTGACAAAGATTTGAGCTGGCACCAAAGACAAATCAGCTACAATGTTTTTGCACATAAACTTGGTGCTCGACTCCAGATCCCTGAGGGAGCTGGATACCGAGGTCTCAGTTCTCAGAAGGGGATGCTCAGAGATGCGCTTTGGGAATGCGTCTAGAAATCCAAAGCCATGAAGCAAACAGATGCAGCAGGCTGGACCAACTCACACACAGAGGTGGGAGGGCAGAGCTAGGGCTACAGCACCAGGCTCGCCAGAGCTCACCATGCAGAGGTGGGAAATGATGAACTGAATCACCAGCTCGCGGCCTTGCAGCTCCCTGAGAAAGTGGGAGACCCTCTGGTTTTCAGGCTCACTCGTCCCAGTCCTGCCAGTCACATGGAAAGCCCTGGGATGGGAGACCCAGGTTTCCCAGCACCCTCCCTTCTCCAGCAGCCTGCCAGAAATTCAGTGACCCCGAGGGTTTTCCCTTTCATGGAAAATGTTGAAATTTAGGTTTCATTCCAATTTGGAATGAAACCAGATTTTGCTATATCGAAATCCTCTGCGAAATGAAATGACTTTTCATGGCGCAGCTTTACTGATTGATGCAGACTGCACGTAACTGAGAAGAGCCTCCTAAACGGGTGTTTCAATCGGAATTTCCTGATCTGTCACTTCCAAGAACACAATTAACAGTGAGAAAACGAATCGGGCACGGCGTCGGCAAAACATCATGCGATGTGGTGGGCGCTGCCGCTGATCTGACACTTTCTCTGGAGAGGTCACGTTCCCAGGCTGCACCTTCCCTTTTTGGTGCACCTGGTCTATCTAAACCACAGCGAGAGTCTCTTTCCTGCTGCTCTTGAGCACATACACACGTACCTGGCTCTCTCGGCTCTGACGTTTTCAGGCTGCAGGCAGTAATAGTCCCATCATTTCGGTTAGCATGTGCTGCGGCTGAGCTCAGAGCAGTCGATTGCTTTGTGGTTTGTTTGCAGGAAGTTTGCAACGTGTCCCCTCGTGCTAATCAGCCAGCAGGCAGGCAAGGTGACAGCACGGCAGCTAGCAGGCTCGCTTCTTGTTTGCTCGTTTATTTTAATCATCGTATTTTCATCAGTAAAAGTATCTGATTTAAGGTGGAGAGGAAATATAAACTGAGGATGGAGGAATTCTGTAGATGAAGGGATGTTGCCTCAAATGTTTTTGCACACTAATTACTTTGTTTATCGCCATTAAACACATGCACATGGTTTCAGTTTTTACAGCAGTTGCCCGACTTACCTACTGTGTATGGATGATAAGATACTCGACTGTGAGGAAGTTTCAATTAATTCTACTTTGCAGTTAGTTTGGTAAATGCATTTGATAGTCTGGTCTGAACGACACAGCGTTATTAATATCTGCAGGCACAGGAGAATGCTGCAGAGTAATATTTCTGAAACAGAAAACCTGCAGACATGATGAGACAATACAATTTTTCCCTTGTCGTACAAGGTGATTACTTGAAACTCACTTCCCTTTAAGTACCAAAAGTTGGAGGCACAAGGAGAGGTTAAAAATATTTATTTCTACTTTTTATTTTACTGGAAGAAGATTAAAAGAGAATAAGCAAAAACTTTAAATGATATGTTTCCAAAAATACAGCTTACAAAACAAAGAAACAGGCTTGTATGGTTTTTTTCATATATTTACCTCTGGAAGAAATCCTGAGTTTAACTACATGTATATGTTGTCAGTTTTGTTGTAGGTGTTGCTAGCTTGCTATGATTTTCCTTATTTGTTCACGTTATTAATTCATTTACCTCCAGCAGTGACAAGAAAGTGGACAACGTTCCCACAAAAAAAGATCAGAAATGGGTCGCACTTGAAGAAATTCCCCATCTAAGGGAACTGGGGCACAATCTGTTTCTCTGAGCTATTTAAGCACAGGTAGCACAGATTTCCCCCAGGTTTCTATGAAATAACCCACTACGATTTAGATACATTTAAGATTCTTCTTGAGACACCAAATAACAAAATGTTCCAGATTGTTTAAAATCAGTTAATCTGTAGGTGTTTATTAGTACAGCACCCCCCTTTTCTATCCCCCCAAAATGCTCCTTTTCCAGGTGCAGTTTTACGGCGAGAGCCCCAGCCCTGGACCCCATCCTTAAACTGAGCGCTTGCATGAGGCATTGACCTCTCTACTGACACACTGACCCACTCACATCCGTATGGCCAAGGCAAACAAAAATATGCTTCCAGTGAGGTTTTCTGCAGTCAGAAAAGGGGAAATCTGTATTGAATAATGTAAGCAAGAAAATATGTTCACTACTTAAAAATCAATATTCTCTGGGAACTTCACCTCGTTCTTATGGCATCTAATTACTTGGGAACTTTCATTCACAGTGACATGTACATGTTGGAGGGAGGAAAGCAAATGGGAACTGCTTGTCTTCCTTTATCCCCCAGAAATATCAGGTTTTAAGAGTCCTATTTGTTACATGCATAGACCTTCCTTTGGGAAACATGATATATTTAATCCACTTAGTATCTTGCTACTAAGACAGGTACTGTTTGGAGCAAGACATATCTTTTCAGTGGAATCTGGGATCTCAGTTAACCCCTAAATAACCTATAAAAAAATTCAGGAGAGGATTTCTCTTTGGCCAAGATTGTAAGGCACGCAAACCCCAAGTGCCTGGCTAGCACGCTCCTCCTCTACTCTACCAGCAGGCACAGCCGTAAAAAAAGCAACAGTAATTAACACAGTGAGCTCATTTTAAAAACATCTGAACAGTTTCTAGGAATAATTCCATTGACCTGCTCTTTCATACCAGACATCTTTTGTTCCCTTCCTCTTCAGGCTGCAAGCTGTCTGTGAGTAGTAGTTTACACTGGAACAGTAACATTTCTCCGGGGACTTCTAGGTGCCTGCACAGGGAGTGAAGGTCTGTGATTTATCCAAAGAGGAGTGCTTCCAGGACAGCCCAATTAGCTCCTTCATTTAGGAGCAGGAAACATAGCTAGCCATTCTTTTTTCTTTTCTTTTCTCTTTTCTTCTCTTATCTTTTCTCTTTTCTTTTTTATTATTTTATTTCAATTTAACTTTACACTGAGGGCCAAGCAAAATAAACACCCGCCATGGACTTGTAAGGAATGAGCGAGTGAACTCTGGAACTTTAAAAAATAGGTAAATAAACTGATAACTCTCTTAGGTGTGCTAGTGAAAATGCTGGAGTAATCCAGGCGAAATTATTGAAGTAATTCCACACAAAGAAGTAAGCATGAATTAGATTCCACGGTGCTGGGAAGGATCAAAGAAGAGGAGTGCACATGCAGGAGTAAGGAGAATGGTGTACAGACTTCATGCATAGCAACATAAGAATAAAACACAGACAAAAGGAATCAGCCACCCTCTCACACAGGGCTGCTGCAATACTGGAGAGTGGGCCCTCACTATATTATTACTTGGATGAAATGCTCAGCATTGCCTTATGGGGTGTGCATGCCTGCAAAGTTCAAATATTTCATGTGGGACTTATCTGGCCTGGAGGGAAATTCCTGGTGCCCCTGTATTTAACTTGTATCACAGCAGGCCAATAAAATTCCCTATGGTTTTAACTCCCTCGGTAACGACTGCCCAAAATTAGCCAGCAGCCTTGCTTTTTTTTTTTTTTCATAACAGCGTAGAGCTACCCAGAAGAATTTTACTAGATAAGTAATATTTACCCTGTGCTAAAGTGGGATGCCTCTAGAGAGGCCTGTGGCTGGGAAGGGGATGTGAAGGGCAGCCAGACCCTCACGGCTGACCTCCCCCTCCAGAGCAAGCAGCGTGGCCAGGGAAGGGCGGCTGCCGCGCTGACGGCGGGTCTGGGAAACGCTCCCGGCTTTCTGCAAAGTGGGGAAGCTGCTCGCGCCGGGGTGTTATTTCTATTGCAGCACCCCCGGACACCCTATGCCATCCAAGAGCAAGAGGTTTTGCACCCACGCGCAAGCCAAGAGGCAGCGGTCCCTCAGGGCTGTCGGGGCAGGGCGACGGGCAGAGGCGTGCAGCAGCGGGAAGGTGCCCAGCGGAGCTCGCAGAGCAGCACCAGCCCCGGGAGCGCAACCGAAGCATCCCCGCCATCACTCGTGGGCCGGGGCAGGGTGGCAGGCTGCAGCCCTTCCTTGTTACCTCTTCTGCTCCTTCCTTCGGAGGCAAGCGGCACGCCCACCGATTCCTTTGGCAATAGCAGAGCAGCTGTAGGTGACAGTACAGGAGAGGATGTTTTGCATTCCCAACTTGTGCGGTGCTGTACTCCAGCCACACTGATGTCACCAAATTACCAAACTGTTGAGGTGGGCAGGGGCTTCTGGAGATCATCCAGTCCAACCTCCCTGTTCAAAGTAGGGTCAACTACAGCCAGTTTCTGGGAGCTGTGTCCAGTTGAGTCTTCAATGTCTCCAAGGATGGAGACTCCACAACCTCCCTGGGCACCTGTCCCAGTGGGCAGCCACCCTCAGAGTGAAAAAGCTTTTACTTAGGCTTAAATGGAATGTCCTGTATTTAAATTTGTGCCCATTGCCTCTTGTCCTGTCGCTGCGCACCACTGAGAAGAGCCTGGCTCTTTACACCTTTCCTTCAGGTATTTATACACATTGATAAGATCCTCCTTGAGCCTTCTCTTCTCTAGATGAAACAGTCGCAGCTCTCTCAGGACAAACGGCAGGTGCGGGGCACAGCCAGACAACCGTACTGACCTGTCAACTGTTTACGCGCAACCAGTCCTTTTTATACCTTTACCCCTCTATTTTCCCACGCTTGTTCCTCCCCAAATAATCTAAAACCCTCCCTTGTCCTGTCTTTGGTTCCTCCCCTAAACATCCCATAAAAAGTCCTGTGTGATCCCAAACTGCTTTTCCCCTCTATCTCATAAAATGTCCCACCCCTAGATAGCAACCCCCTGAGTCTGAAGGGTGACCCAGAGAGCTGCTCCCGATGACTCATGGTGATGGGTTTTACGTCTGGACATTGAGGCTGAGACTCTGCTGGGACGGCCCCGGGAGGGGTCCAGGAAAGATGATGGTTCCTCAGGAGTCCTCAGTTTGGGTTCCCACCTACCATTGTGTCCCTATGCTCCTCTGGACTTGTGCAGATGGGCCTCTGATGGCTCTGGGTGTAGCCCAGTAGGATATTATTCAGGCTCCCCTGCTGCCGTTGTCTCCCTGAGCTTCTTCATGGGTGTACAGATGAGCTCTATCACATAACCCAACACAGTGAGCCAGTCATTTCATTATAGAAGGCTATCAGGTTGATTGAGCAGAGCTTCCCTTTCTTAAGTCCATGCTGACTACTACCAGCCACCTTCTTGTTCTGCATATGTTTGGAAATCATTTCCAGGAAGATTTTTTCCATCATCTTCCTAGGGGTCTAAGTGAGGCTGACTGGCCTGTAGTTCCCCAGATCCTCCTTCTTGATGACAGGGGATGACATTTGTTTTCCTCCAGTCCTAAGGAACCTCTCCCAAACACTATGACCTTTCAAAGATTATCAAGAGTGGCTTCGTAATTGTATCAGCCATCTCCCTCAGCACTCCTAAGTGTGTCCCATCAGGTCCCATGGACTTGAACGTGTCCAGTTTGCTTAAGTGCTTCTTAATCCAGTCCTCCTCCACTGAGGGCAAGTCTTCCTTGCTCTGGACTTTCCCTCTGGTCTCAGGGGCCTGGGATAGCTGAAGTCCAACCTTACAAGAAAAACCAAGGGGAAGAAGGCATCGAGAACTTTGACCTTTACCATGTCCCTTGTCACCAGGTCTCCTGCCCCGTTCAGCACCAAGCCCATATTTTCCCTAGTCTTCCTTTTCCTACTAATGAACCTGGAGAAGCTCTTCTTGTGGCCCTTCACATCCAACTCCAGATGGGCTTTGACTTTTCTTACCCCACCCCTACACACTCAGAGAGTGTCCCTATATTCCTCCTGGGTCATCTGCCCCTACTTCCACCTCTTGCACGCTTTCTTTTAACATTTTAATTTTGTCAGGAGCATCTTGTTTGTCCACGCAAGCCTCATGCAACCTTTGCTTCATTTCCTGCTCATTGGGATGGACCATTCTGGAGCTGGGAGGACATGGTCCTTGAAAATCAACCTGCTGTCCTGGATCCCTTCTCTCCAGGGGCATTTCCTGTAGGATTCTACCAAGCAGAGCTCTGAAGAGTCCAAAGCCTGCTCTCCTGAAGTCCAGGGTTGTCATCTTGCTTTTAGACTTCAACTAACAGATCCTCAACTCCACCATATCATATTCTGAAGAGCAGACAGACACCTTGTTCCCTGCTTGGGCTCTGGCACAAGATACATATGAAAAGTCAATTCTTCATGTGTTTGAATGAGGAAAAAAATTGAGTCTAAAAATAATAATAATAAAAATGATAGCTCTTCCTTTGGAAATATTAGCTGAAACATTTGTTTTTGTCTCTTTTTGTTCCCAAATAGCTTCTATGAGAATATTTCTTAGTGCTTTTACATAACATTTTATATTGTGTTAAATCACTGATCAGTTTTCTTTGAAGGGAATTCTTGCGGAGCTTTTGCAATGCTAGGAAAAGAAGAAAAAGGGAAAGCATATTCTTTTCTTTCTTTCCAATTGGAAAAAGCCAACCCGAATCAACAGGGAAATGGTTTAATTTCAGACTCCTAGAGCGATGTTAGAAACACTAGCAAGGATGAGAAAAAACATTTTAGAAGATACAACTGATACTTCACTTTCATTTCTTAATGTTTTGCATTGTTTTCCCTGTCTACTAAAACAGTGCCAACATATTTTTTTCTTAAAAGATGCAAATTTAAAATATCCAGCTCAATCAGATCCATAGCCTTTGTTTGCAAAGAAGAAAAGTCTTGTGTTCCTGAGAGGCAACATGGCACGGTGGATCCAAATCGCCAGCGCTGCCCTGGTGTGTGGTGCCCCTTTTTGCCAGACATAGTTGAACCAGGGAATTTTTTATTTCTTTTGATGAGTGCTAAGAATAAGGTGCAGGTAATTCTGCTCATTGCTTTTGCCTTTTAAGCTATATACATCTAATTGCAAGTTAGTTAATCTAGACGTCACATAAAAGTCATGCAAAAAAATCTGATATTCGCTGAAGAATGTCTATCATAAATACTGCCACAAAAGTCCATAAAAGTATGCAAAGCAGTAAGTGTGGTTAAAAAGTTTACAGAAGTTTCTGGAAAATTTGGCAATTTTTGGAATTTGTAAATACAAAAACATTGGTTGAAGGAGCTTTTCATCTGTTACGGTAAAACTTGCAAGCTAAGTATCAATCAAGTAAGATTGCTTTTCCTTTCTGTCTTGTAGCCTTTGGAAAGAAATGTAGAAGCATCAGAGAATACTATTGCCCTTTCCATGGGCGTGGGAATGGTGGACATCACTTTAAATCGCCAATTTGTGTGTGGTTCTCTTTTTGGTAACTGCCGGAAAAGGACCTCTGCCTGCTCTAGCCCCCTGACTGCACGCTGTCCATTTTTATTCTGTTTTCCCAGACTTCTATGCAAACTCTTTTCATTCTGGGGCCAGAATGAAAATATTTTCAGAAATACTTAGTACACAACATCTTTACTGAAATAAATGGATGGGTTTTCAAAAAAGCTCAACAGCTTCTCTATGGGGGAACTACTAGGTGACAAACTTTATCCCCCTCCGTTGCCCCAGTTTGGCATCTTCACTTAAATACCCCTAACAAACACTCCTGACTGTCTTTCTAGTTGGAACCATTAACAAATTTTTAAGTTCTATAATAAAAATAAATATAATCCAAGTCAGGTTGCATTTTTTTTTTTTTTTTAAAATACCTAAAAGTAACTCCAGATTTCAGAGAAAGAGCTGGTGTTATTCACAGTGTAAGTCACTAGAGCTGTGCATTTCAGCACAGATAAATGAAATCTCTGCTGCGTTAAACAGAGATAGCAAAACACAAAGAAGTCCGCTTACAAATCCAGGGAGATTTTCTTGCACAAAGGCAAAGCTGCTAAAGTTTTAACAGGATTAAAAATTGCAAAAATATGCAAAGTATTGCATAAAATACAATTTAAAGTGATTCCACCTTTTTAAAATACTGGTGTGTATTAAAACACAGGCACACTCATGTGGCTTTCAAATGCATCCCAGTAGAGTGTAAACAGAAAAGCCATTGAATTTCATTGCACAATAGTCAGAAGCAAAAGCGGTGTCGCGTTCTAAGCATTCATTAAACGTAGAAATATGCACTGAGGATGTAAATGTTGACTAGACTCTCAGGGAAGCGTATAATTTATATTCAAAACTAAGATTCATGATAAATACCCAGCTTCAAATCTCCTTGGACGGTGTCTCTCAACAGATTTCTAAAAACGTACATTTATGGAGTAAACAGAATTTTTAATGGCTGCTAGCAGTAGATCAGATTTGTTATGCTTATGGGAGTTGTGGTCATCAAATATTCATGGTGATGGTTCTTACGCAATGCTGACAGCTTTCTAACTTGTGAAATGAATAATGGGTGAGTGGGAATTGATGAGATAAGTAGACTGCTTTATCTGAAAAGGGTGACCAAGCTTTTCCGTGGCAGCAGGAAGATTAAGAGTTGCATTCTCAGAGCAAGAGGGAAAAATTTCAAGGTGTATTTCTTCAGATTACAAACCAGGCACATCTCTTGATCTGGCCGTACGTTTTCTTATTCCTCCCACTTTAACTGTCCCTTCCAGCCCAAGGGATTTATTTGCTGGTGTCGGGGTCAAGTAGTGCAGAAATGACTCATAAGCTTCTGCTACCAGACAAGCTGGGCTGAGATACTGGATCATTTCAGGCAGGGTGGAGGGAGGTTGGTAACATATACATAACCCATTCCCATATTTCTTACTTGGGCAGTTTGCCCTTACTCCAGTTAGGGCAAATAAAGGATTTTACCTCTTTAAGGAACCTGGGAGATGGTCCATGAGAAGTTTTGGGTTTTTCTTGTTTGGTTTTTTGTTTTGTTTTGTGGGGTTTTTTTGTTGGTTTGGTTTTTGTTTTTTTAAATGGACTACACACCTTTAGTACATTGTCTGACTGCTACTACTAAACAGTATACTTCAGTTTGATAATTTGGCATAATTGCATTTGAAAAAAGGTGCAGGTTAACCAGTTATGCTGTACCATAAACCAAGATCAGATCATAGGACATTTCCAGTACAAATGTTCTTCACTCTTTTAATAGGTCTTTATTTTATATGAAAGCCATTATTGTTCAGTAGTTACACATCCTTCATATTATTTGATCTCAGCATCCGGCCTTCGGCCCTCCAATTCCTGGAATATCTCTATACAAGTCAAGGTAAGAAAAAGTACCTCCACAACAATCTGGAGAAATACTGTGAGCCCAGTACATTACAAGATCAACACCAATGACTTAGTTGCCAGTTATGGTTTTCTAGAATTAAACCACACAAATTACCTTTAATTCTTTCAGTATGAGTTTCGTCATCTGTGAGACAACACTTGAAATAATTTTAGATCTCATGGATTTAACTTGTTGTTTTAATTGGTAAATTACAGAATCTCCACAAAAATAGTTCAGAAAATCCATGTAGAGTTTGATATGAGTTTAAGCAAAACTATATATACAATTCAAAAGTCCAGTTTTCCACCACAAGATAAAGTGTTTCAGAACATAAGCCGATTCCAACACTCTTTCCAATAAAAACAAGAGGCAAACCCATACTGAAATCAAGTAGAATTATATCCGCACTCCCAAGAACAACCTGCCTCAAACACAGATAGCGATGCAAGGGACCCTGGGTAAGTCCAACTCTTTATCACAGACCTTGAAAGATAAGAATGTTAGCAAAAGGATGAAAGTCCTAAACCTTGGTGCTAGTCTCAGATTTATCATAAAGTGTGAGTAACTCGGAGCCTAATCTTGCAAATTTGACTTGGGCAGTGCTGTAGAACAGACTGAGCAATAAAAGTAAAGGGTACAAGCTGAATCTCTACTTTTTGTCACGTGGTGCTTTGTAGCATAAACTATCATTCAGTGGGAACATGCAGTGTTAAAAGTTTCCATCAAAATTCCTTTGCTGGAAGTTCTATCGCCATGATAGGAGTAGCGTCATAGGACACACAAGAAATTCTGTGGTGGACAACTAAGGGATGCCTTCTTGAAACAGAAATTTCTTTCTAATGCTCCAGCAGTCAAATGTTCCCTCACATCTTGGAGAAGAAGAATCTATATTCTTGCTAAAACTCCGCTGTTTTCTTCTTCTCCCCCTGAAATCTATATGCTGTATCTTTTTAGACAAGGGGTAACTCAAATTCAATGTTATGTCCCAGGTGAAGGCATGTGCATCATTCACATTGTTCCAGAATCACTTTCATTTTTAAAATCATTCACTTACTACAGCACATTTTATTACAAACAGGTAAGACCCAGGGAAAATGAAAACTGCAGGCATCAACTACTCTTTCTTTTCTTCCAAGTACAGATTTGTTTAAAAAACTCCAAACCCTCCCATCCATCCTTTGAAGTACTCTAGGTTGTCTTATCTTCTTTCCCCCAAATATTGAACCCAAGGGAAGCCACCAGCACAGTTTCACCATCTATGAATGCCAGCTTAACTCTGTTCTGATTTTCTGCAGCCTTTCTTCAAATACTCCTTCACTACAGTTCCATGTTCCTTTTCTGCCTTCTCTGCTCTAGACCAGTTGAGGGTATATTAGCAAAGGCTTAAACACAGAGCGACAGAGAAAGACAACGTGAAAAGCCTAGCTTCTAGACTCTAATAGTGAGAACTCTTTTGCAAAGGTCTTCTTGAAGAACAAATCCATCCATTCTCTCCACTTATTCTCCACCATTTCGCCTCTCTACCTTTTACTCCCAGTTATGATTTTCCTGTTGAACACCTCTTACAATACCATCTCATTACTTGCTTGTCAAATTATCAGATTGCCATACCTTCCAGTCGTTCTGTGATCTTTTGTGATTTAACTTACCAAGTTCACAAATAAGACTTCGCAGTTTGCAGTTACGTTACTCCCCAAAAGAGCCTTTCGACCATTGGGAACATTTGACACCTTCTGGCGTCTGAGTATAATGCCTGTTTGGACAACAGATGAATGCTCTTACTACTAACTCGGCCCTTCCGTCATTTTTATGTTTCAGCAGGCTTAAGAGTTCTGGGGATTTTCTACTCTCCACTTTGTGCATTTCTTTCAACACTTTTTCTTCTGTATAGTTTTGAATAGTACCTCTAGCCATCATCAGAAAAAAAGAAAAATAAATCACTCTTGAGTAAGTGCCTTCTCAAAGGCTCAGTGACATTCATGTTTCTGAATTGATCCTTTCAAGTATCCATAATCCAACTCTTTTCCAAGTTCTGTCCTCCTGATACACTTCAAGGATTTCTTGCTATTGTTTTTCAGTTTTGTGCTTCTTCCCCCCAAATATCTCTGCCATTTGTCCTTTCCATTTTAGCTCTTCTGATTTCCTCCTTACATGCCTCCTGCTATAGTTTAATTTCTTTTTATTGGCTTAATACAGTAGAATTTTAATTTTGGTTGAAATAATCTCCTGCCCCTTGCCTACTAGATATCCTGGAGTCCATGCTCCCTTTCCCATTCAGTGATATTCCTGCTCTCCCAGGTTCTGTTCTGGGTGGGGATTTTTATTTTTTTTTTTTCCCCCTGTAAAAAGTGTCTCTGTAGAATATAAAAAAAAATTAAAATTTCTTTGTTTTCTATTTAATTTTTAAAAATCATTCTTCTATAATACAGTGTTACTGGGCTAAGCCAGGTTACATTTCCTTGTCCAAAGATGTAAAATACAGTTTATGGACCAGCAGTTCTGCTGAAGGCAGACTTATACTCTGTCAGTGCAATACCAAATATTTGAATAGACTAGGACTACTATTTTTTTTTCTTTAAGACATCTGAGAATTCTCCACCAGCTCCTGTCTTCCACAGAGTAGACTAAGTCCATCTGCTGAACTGCGGGCCATTTGCCCTCACCTTCTATTTGCAAAATCTGCATGGATAAAAGTTCAGCAGCTTCCAAATTAGCTTTTACAATGGGAATCAGTACTGGAAGGAAAACGGTTCCTGGTGGAACAACAGCTGGCCAACACACACGCACCTTTCTCCAGTGAGGTTTCTACTTTCTCCTTCTGTGGTTTAGGGATTTTATATGATAACTTATGTGGGAAAATACTTGACTAGCAGTTAAACGTGACACAGAGTTCATCAGCGCAGTTGGGAAATCTAGCTTCCCCTGCATTTAATTCACCGGTCTGTAATTAGGGCTGGGAAAGTGAGCAAAAGCAGGGAGCCAGCTTCCCACATCAGACTCCACCTTTTATACCTGTGCTTAGCCTAAATGTATGGAAAATTCCTTTGCATAATCCTACACAATATTTTTATTCCTTTTCCTGGAAAGACAGCAAATTCACACAATATATTCCATCGGTTTATCAGGTCTACTGGCAATTCTGCAAAACCATATTAAGTCAGGAAAGTAAATCTGATATAAAGCAATGCAAATCTGTTCACAACTTTTGCAGTAGCGAGATTGATTCTCTTCTCACCTAAGTCAGCATTAATCAACTTATTCAACTGAAATTAACAGAATTACACAGCCGTCCAAGTGGTGTTACCAAGAGGGGGATTGGTACCATTCTGTATTTAAAAGACCAGTGTTCCTCTTGTCTCTCACAATTGAACACATCAGGAGAACCTCTCTTAAGCCAGCAGACTAAAACTAGAATGGAGAGCAGAGAAGCTGTCCCATTGGCATCCAGGGTGTGAAGAACGAGGAAAGGTCATTGTGTGGCCCCTAAGGCAATGACCACCTTCTTCTGTTCCCCATAAATATGGTGCCTTGCATGTAGGGTCCCTCATGAAGGGTCTTGCAGGGCTGGTACAATAGATATGACCAGCAATACAAAAATCACAGCAGCCTTTAGTGCACATTTCTGTGAAGAGCCATACAAAGTTCTAGCAATCATGCTGAGGTAGGTACTGATAATTTGCTGGCTCAGACCCTTAGAACCAGCAGCTGGCAACCTTCGAGACCTGCAGGGAGGAAGCATGGCCAAACTAAAATAACTCAAATACAGAGTGATGTGCTGTAATGCTTCCCAATAAACAATCCCATTTGGCTAAGAAGAAAATGAATACAAATAAACCAGCTGAAGCACAATAATATAAATGACTTCCAAGATGCTGAGAAGAATCTAAAAATGTTTTGCTGGGAGAGGAAAGAGAGACAGAACATGTGGAAGGAGGGACTGCGTTACATGCAATGGCTTTCTTCTCCTGATGGTGAATTACATCCACCCATCCTTTCCTTTTCTTTCTCTCTGTCTAAATGCATTAGGACAATGAGGCTTCAACACAAAGAAATAAACCTTTAATTAATAGTCTATGAAAGAATTAACTTATCCATAGCACACACACTCTCAATATGATTTCTCAGCATGATCGTTCCCTCTTCTTCTGTCTTCTACCTCTATATTCCTGTCTTCAACTATTCTTTATTTCTCACTTTTGTGACTCAACTCATTTTTAAATACAACATGAAATAAATACTAGTTCAATATGTCTGAGTGGCAATTACACCACTTACTAGGTCAAGCATATATAAGCTATTGTGGCTGCTGAATGCCTTCTCTGTGTGAATGCACCACAGCCGTATCTCAGATGCACTGCCGGTTTTTCATCTGTCTTCCCTCCCCCCCATGGTGTACAGTTAAATTTTTTCTCCTTTCTGCTGTTTTATATCCTGGCTGAATATAATTTCTAGAAAATTTCTCTAGAAGGTAATTATCGGAAAGCCAGTTCCATACATACCAGTTTCCAGCCAAGAATACAAGATGGAGAACAACCATTATATCACACATGACCTGTGTTTCCAAATGAATTTTAATAGATTAAGAAAATAGAAGGAATAATTTTTAGGTTTTCACTTACGGCAACTCGTTTTAGTGGAAATAGATCAAAATAGAGAGAATAAATTATTACAACCTATTGTGGTAAAATGTGTGTAGCCACTGAAGTTACAAGCAATATTTCTAATTTCCGTGGATTGATTCTCTAAAGTGCTGAGCATAAGGCTTCTGAAATCCCAAAGCAAGTTACGCAGATGCTTAAACGAGAGCCTACGGCTGGTCCCATAAAGGTCAGCGACTGCAGTTGTCAGAGGCGAGGGGCTGGGGGTGCAACCTGGGTTCTCCAGTTCCTCCCCGGGGTTGGGTGGAGGGAGAGACACCACCAGACCCACGTGGCAGTGGCCATTTTCCCACCTGCTCCACAAATGGGGAACAAACTCTCTTCCTGATAACGGCAGGGAAGGTGGTCGCTTCTCCCACCCTTCCCACTAAACCATCTCTCTGAAACAAGTGACAACCTGCCATCCCAGGGAAACAAGTGAGATGTCTGCCTGTAGCAATATCATCTTGAATTGCGAATTAATCAAATCTCAGAAGTTGAGCTTAGGTATTACAGGCTTCTCTGGGGAGCTCAAATTTACCTGAAAAAATTCAAAGAGTTTTAGACAAAATTATAGCTACAATTTAGCAAAGGAAACCTGTATAGTTACATTTCTTATCGCTGGAGTGCTGCAAAATTGAAGCGAATTTTCAATCTGATTAATTCATTCAGAATGATTCCTGTTGAGCAATTATCTTCAATAAAGATCTGTCAATACAGTTTCAAGCTATTGTCATTTTATATCAAATATAAATTAGACAGTATAATGAATTCAGGTACACCTAAACTCAATGTCAGATGAACTTCTTGTATGATAATCAAATGAAATAATCGCTCTAAGATGATAAAAACAAAAGAACTTAATACAATAACAGTGAAACTCCTTCTTTCTGGATTAAGAAAGCATGGATGATTTCGCAAAATCATCTGCGATGTACATCCCAGGTAAGTTGAATCTAATAAAGTTTTCAGGATTGCTTGCTGGAAAGAAAGAGCCATTATATTGACTTGGTGTAAAATAGCATAGCTTTAAAATAGATAAAATCATGTCTATTTAAACCAGGTGAAGATTTGGCATAGAAACATTGATTTAAGCACTAGTTTGCCAATGTATTTAGTTAAAGTGTGTGGCCAGAAACGCTGCCATGGCACACTGCCCGAGGGGTTAATTTAACAAAATTAATCATTTCTGAGACATGGAGAGAATTGTTTAAATATGTTTTGGTTAGGGCATCACCAGCTGATGCGTGGCCTGATACATCTGAGCAAGGAAGAGTTTCAGTTCAGCAGCTTTTCTGACTAGACCTGGTATTAGGAAAAGAGGACTATGCTGGATCAGAGATTAGGTTACAGTTCTCATCCGCCTAAATGGGAAACTGAGTATTTTTTCCAAGAAGAAAATTTTTCTGTCCTACTCAATAGTTTATAGGGAATTGACACAAAGCAGCAAAAAAAATAGATTTGTAACTTCAGCCCCGCTGAGCAAATGCAGGATTGCCTTGCACCAGAACAAAGCAGATCTCCACAAGAGCTGCAAAGACTCAGCACCTCTGGAGATCAACTTCTCACGTGTGGCTGTGGGGGATTGACTCCAAGGCAGGTTTGTACATTCAGGCTTGACTCACCCACTCAAGTTCAGAGAGTGAATTCAAGCGGGGATGAGAGCCCTGGTCCTGCGTCCCGTTTTTCCCCATGATGTATACCGCCCTCCATACCATCCTCTGAGGCCAGCCTGCAGCACGGCATGGCACGACACAGCTGTCGGGTTGTTATTTTAACAATTTTTTTTAGTGCTGAAAATAGCGGATGTTTTTAAGGAGATAGATTCTGTGCTTTTGAGTCCATGTGTTGTTATTCTACTGTCTTTATTCTTTCTTTCTCTAACTCTTCGTCTGAATGCTTCTCAAAGGCAGGCTGCCTGTGAATACTTTTTAAAATTTGCCTTAATCTGTAGTAGCCAGATGGCTCCTGCACAGCAACAACTCAACAACTTTTGTTTCTTAATGAAAAACTAAGCTAAAACCCATTGCTTTTATACATGTATAGTTAATAAACAGAGAAAACCCAAAGGTACATGGAGAAAAAGGGGCACATTTAAAGGCTCTTTCTTTACAAGCACAGCAGCAAATTGAAGCGTGGATCATCCAAAGCAGAAAAAACAGCAGCCTCAAGCAGTGCCATACCAGAGATCAGAAACCAGCATTCAGCTCTCATAATACAGAATAGAAGTTGCAAAGAGAGCCCTTTCCTGATGCTAAGTAACAGGGAGTGGTGACAGTGGAGTCCTGAAAGACAAATGGCTGTTGAAATGGCTTTTTTTTTTCCCCACGTTACTAATAACTGTTCTGTTTTAAAATCCTCCACGAAGCGTGGTCTTCTCCAGTGACAGTACAGCTTACACGCAGAAACTATAAAAGTGCGTATGACAGGAGGAGTGTCTGCCTAGTAAATAAAGCTCATCTATCCAGATGGATCTATTAACAAAGCATTTTTAACAGAAGTTTGAGTAGTCAAATCAATCCTAAATGGGAGATTGGCGCTGCAGGATGCTGAGAGCTCTCAACCTCCAAGTATGTCCTTGGGGACGTCCAGGGCCTTGCTGGATTAGATCTGTGCTCAGACTGTATTTGGGGATTGTTGTGGTGGATGCCAACAAAACCCTTAAGAAATACGCAAGCGCTTTGTGCGAATCTGCATGGACACATGCCATTAGGTTAGCTCCTTAGTGCTTTGCACCTGACATTAAGATTTAATTATGCTGCAACTTGCAATTATCTCTCTTCCTGGCTGCTTTAAATCCTTGCTTTCTGGTTGCTGTAAATCCCTGCTTTGTCTTACAGTTCTCCTTGGCTTCAGTTGCTCTATTATTAGTGATAGACTTACTCGTGCAGTAAATCAGCTCAGACAGAAGGACTGCAGTGTTATTCTTACGCTTACCCTTTGCCTGGCCAGGGACCAGCAGAAGTCACACATGTCCAAGTACCCAGTAAAGCTGGTTACCAACAATTCAAAGTAAAGTATCACCCGTAGTGCACTATTTACTCGCGCTTGTGTCCCAGAGACAAAAGCAATGATATTTTGAGATACTTTAGCATTATCCACTGCAAGACAGTGGAGCAAATACTGATTACACCCTATTTTCTTGCCCACATTACTGCATGCATTTGATATTTCAGAGTGGGGTAGTTAGAATTGCTATTTTGCTGCTGCTTTAACTTTGCATCGCACTGACCATTACTCATTACATTTTCTCCTGTACCTGGACAGAGCAATCTTGGAAGATCCTTTCCTCTGAAGCAGTTATGTGACCATCTACGTGTATAAATACACAGATTCATTTATGCTTTTGCAGACTGCAATATAAGACAGCACATTTATAACCATAGGAGAGTGAAACAATGAAATTCCATTAACATCTAGTTGGGCACAAAGGAGGTTACACTCCTTTAATCTGTTTTTATGAAACAGAAATCTGCAGTTGTATTGGCATTCAGTAGTTCAATGGTAGAGAGAAAAAGAATTCTTGAAATTAATTTCCTTGATGTGAATTTTGGAGCTGGTTGAACAGCATGAAAAAAAGCTAAATAAATTATGTAACAAAACCGAGAATACTTGCTGAATAATGTATGATCTGGTCAGGATGCTCTTATTTTGGGGAAAGCAGAATTGATCTAGTAAAAGAAATTACTTCAGTATAGTAATAAACAGAACTAGAGCAATGTGAGGTAAACTGACCACAATTAGGACCTTTTCCTTTCTCAGAATTTGGTTGAAATCAGTACCGTGACCTAGGAGCAATATGTACATTTATAAAAGCCGCCACCATAGAGGTTGGACTCACAAATGAGCATCTGTCACTCCTGATGCCCAACTGTAAGGCTGGACTCTGAGCTAAGCTTGGCCACACCGGCACTGTAGTCCCTCATGACCGTTTTCTCCATCAGCAGATCCCATTTCAGCAGATCCCATCTTCTCTCCCATCTTCCCTTCCCTTAAACCTTGCACAGGGCAGCGCTGCTGCTCCTCCCTGTTTGCACAGGGGCTTAGAGCATTTGGCCACCGTCTTGGACATCTGCACTGTCCCTGGGGACCTGAGCGAGCATCGCCCAGAAGCCACAGCCACCAGCCTAGAGGTGATGGTGCGACCAGTGGGATCTTTCTGCCTTCCCCTCTGAAGCCTGGATACTGGGACATTAACTGGAATATTGACTACAAGCCCATTTTTCTCCAGGAAAAGTGAATATACTCACACAGTTTTCTAGGCCAGCAAATAACTATCCCATACAATATGGGATAATGATCCCTGCCCCATAATCACTGTGTTGGCAGCTTGGTAGGCAGAATACATTCCACCTCCATTTCTTCTACCAACCTGGAGAGTGGGAAAGGTATGTGAACAGCTTGGATTTGGGTGGTTTTCCGAACACAGCTGGGTTATTTAAAGGCTACACAGCCCTCCTTGGGCAGAGCTGGTGGCAATGGCAGTCAGGCAGCCCTCAAGCCAGAAATCATGGTCCAGCACTGCAGTGCTTGGCTGCCCACAGGGTGCTACCCTGACCCGACAATCACTTATCTGCAAAGCAGAGAGGAGAAGGCAAATTTTATTGCCATTTGCAACGGCTTCTCTGGAAAGAACCCGCCTTGGAGGTGACAACAAGGTTGTCTTCTGAAGCTTGAGCAAAACTAGCACGTTCAGAAGATGAACATGTGAGACTATTACAGCACCATCTGGCAATCCCCGAGCAATGATCTCACCTGCCTTGCGTCACGAGAGCAAACTTCTATTCTCTTCAGCCTCAGGGTCAGACACATGGGTTGCACTGAAGAGGCTGGAGATCTGTGATCAATAACTGGCAAAGACACCCCATTCCCTTCAGGACCCTTCACAACATTTAAGGACACGAGGGGTGCAGAGGCCACCGGGTGCCTGTCAGCGATCCCTCAGCGCCAGGGTCTGCCCCCAGAATTACCAGTCACTATCTCCCTGCCCCGCAACCTGCGCTTGCAACCTGGCAGAGAAGCTGAGACCTTTAAATTGCAGCTGGTTTTCTCCACCGAGCCTCCCTGGTGGGGTGTCCCGCTGGCTCAGGGGCTGCCAGCTCAGGCGTACCTTGCCTGGAGCCTCCTGCGGGATGGCAGGGGACCCCCAAGACTGATCGACAGTAAGGGCACAATTAAGCACACTGATTTTTTACCAAAAAGCAACTTCCTTTTGTGAACTCCACTTTCCTGCCCCTGCGACTTCATTTCACTTCTCACCGCTGTAGCAAACTCAGTTCTGTCAGGCTTTACAAGCCCTTGACTCATATTTGTCTGAAAAGTGGGCACAGCCACCGGATCGTGGTCTCTGCAGAAGGAAATACAGTGTCGCACAGCAGCGATGGTGTGTTTTGGGCAAAGCCTGCTCGCTGAGAAGAGCTGAGCAGGTAACGCAGCTCACACGCATTCGCAGACCTGCCTTAAACCTAACGTGCTTTAAAATAAGACAAACGCAATGGGAAACCTCTGTGCCACGTTCACTAGACGGTCTCACGCCTGCCAGTATCTTCTGCTGGTTTCACCGGGGTAACTGCAGGGCTTTCCTTTCCTCCCCCACACCGTCACGTCCATGGAAAAACAGCTGCCACTTTACAAGGCGTCCCCAAGGGCTCAGCATCCTGGGAGGCTGCGGGCCACCAGGTAAGCTGTGACAGCCCCCCGTGACAAAGCGCGGCGCTGAAGCGGGGCAGGACGCCTCGATAGCTGCGGTGGTGTTTGTTTGCACAGGTGTTCCCACGCCGGGCACGTTCCTCCACCATTTGCTGTTGGAGGAGAGCAACAGGTTGGAGTCGGCCTCTCTGACTTCTCACATTGATACACGTGTTAAGTTCATTATCGTATTTGCAGTGCTTTTCCAGGATAACCGAGATGTGAATTTTGAGCTGTGTCAACAGTACACTCTGTTAGACCTCCGAGGAAATTAAGGCTCTGAAACGATTGCAAATAGAAAGCCTTTTTTGCCTTTTAATTAGTAATCCAACCAACTGTTTAATAGAGAACACGATAATCAGAGAGAGGTGAAGACAAGGTACGTAAACTAGATTTCTGCTTGACTGGACGTGCTTTCTTAGGGTGCAATTGGTAACACTCGTATGCATTAATAAAACGGTGCCTACCTGAAACACATAGGAAAAGCTGGGGCAAAAATGTCATTGTTGGCTTTTTCAAAGACGTTTCCAATACTCCTATTTGCTTCCAGTTGTCCCTCAAAGGCCAGCTTTGATCCCACTAAGAAGCGAGGATTTCTATGTTAGTTTGAGAAGACCAAGAATATGTTTTCCGATGGATATTTCCGCTCCTGTTACTGAGGTTTGAGATCTTCATTAAAAGTCATTAAATCTTGAGGAATCATTAGACTGTTTCTCACTAGATGAGGTCTGTGCCAGTAGGCCTTCTTTATTTACAAAAAACACTGAAAGTCCAATCCTGAAAGATGCTTTAACATCTGCGTATCTTTCTGTACATATCACCCTAGAGTCATCCTTACTTTAAGAGGCCTTTCAAGTCCACGTATCCGTATCTAGAAATCTGCACTCTTCCCTTGCTTTGCATTTAGTTTTTGCCTTTTTCTTTTCTTTTTTTTTTTTTTTTTTAAAGCTAACCCAGCAGGAGATAATCTTGCTGAATATTTTACCTAATGCTGAGGTCTAATCTGCATCAGCTCCTCTGCATTGGGTTTTGTGGTTTTTTTTTTTCCAATTTTGCTTGTCAAATGAGCTCATTGTTAGAAGAGATACCTTGGGCATTAGCCATATACGGAAGGAGAGATCTGGCATGTCCCTGGTGCTTTACCTCTTCAGTGTCAGCCTGGTGCTGGTGTTGCCCGCTGCCGGGTCCCGGCCTCCCCCGGCGTGCCCGGCTGTGCCGGGGAAATCCTGGATTTCACTTCCTTCTCCTCCGCTGCCTCTCCCGCGGCAGCCCCGCACGCCGCTGCGGGGAGGGCTCCCAGCCGTGGGCAGCGCTGGCTGCGCCCGCACCCTGCCAGCTGTGGAGACACCCAGCAGCTTCACCACGTCCTACACCAGGTTCAGACCTTCCCATGCTCGAGTGCGACCTGCCCCATGTTACAGACCAGACACCGCCTGCTTTAACTTCAGCGGTTCCTACAGCCTCCGGCAGAGGCTTTTTTCCCTTCAGCTTCCCTCTTTCCCAGCCCTCAGGAGGGGGGAGGCTCCGCTATACGCTGTCAGAGATGACATGTAGGAGGGCGAGATTCAGAGACAGTCAGTGGAGACTTAGCACTCAGGCTTGTCTGGTGAAATGCACATTTTAAAGAAACCAAGAGAAAAGGAGGAGGATGAAGTACACCGCTTTATACCATGGCATGCGTTTGGGCACAGACCTGCAACAGGCCCAACGTACCAGGATCGTTCCAGTTCCCAAAACAAGAACGCAAAGCTTCTCCCTTCCAAATTCATCATGAACTCCAGGAAGGGAAGATTATAAATGCTGGACATACGCTGGAAATAAAAACATAAATCTGCCGCAGAGAGCGCACTATTCAAACAGAGCATTAGTCACAGCCCTACGCTCTTTAATAGCCCCATCGCTGCTATTTATAACACCGCAAGCGTCCTTGGAGCTACAGAAAGTCCAAACACCACCGGGACGAGTATTTTCCCACCCGTGAGAACAGAGAACCTGTTTGTGCGATGGTGGTGACTCAGCAGCGGCCGGGGCTCCTCTGTCGCCCACGCAGAGCGGTGGTGGGAGAGAGACCTTCTGTGTGCAATTTCACGAAGTCAAACGTGTCATATGTAGACTTGCAGAGTGGTTTTAAGCTAAGCACTGGAAAGTAATCCAGGTCATTCAGGGGATTTTCAATTAAAAAATTGATTGCAGGAGAGCTTGTGAATAGAAACATGTCCAGAAAACTATTTCTGCTCTGTTTGATGCTCAGTCATCTGCTGTCCATATTTGCGATGGGAGCTTTTAGAGGTCTGCCCCTCACTCTAAGAGGAATTCTGGCTCCCTTCATCCTGAGGTCGCGTGTCCTTGAATTTTCCCAAACAAAATAATATCCTGTGGCTTTGCCAAGAATTTTGTTTGGCCATTTTGAATTTGCCATTTCACTTGCTCTAGTCAAGGGGCTTCTGTGCAAACTCTGACGCAAGTCTCAACCTTTTAGTAGCAACAGTAACACCCTCGATGCTGGAGGTATTTAATAAGCAAACATCCTTCTCTGGTGGGGAGGATGCGTAACGGTTGGTGAAGTTTAGCCCTTCTAAGAAAGTTTTCTAATTCTCTTCTTCTTGGATCACACAGTTACACCTCTGAACTCTATTTTCTTTCTAACATGTCTAGAAGATATCTAATGCTTGAGAGTGAGAAGCTTTTTCTGGCTGAGCTCTGCAACTGCCGTCTCTCGGAAAGTTTCAGCTGTTGCAGAAAATAGAGTTAATGGTGTTGTACAACTATGACTACATGACTATTTTTTTTTCCCTTCTGGAACCCGAAGTCAGGATTTTGTTTTGTACGTGGAGATTTTGTTTTAAACGGGGATTGCATCTAAGGGAAAATGAAATTCCTGCTCCAAACAATGTCAAATGAAAAATGGAATTTTGCAAATCTTTGCTCCTTAAGACCACCTTGGTAGAGCAGAACCTCATCACCACATTTCAGAGTAGATATGTAGGTACACCTGTCTGCCAGGAACAGTGATTTAGGAAACTGAATCACCAACTGCAGAAACCACAGCCTCCAGCTCTTGCCCCTTGGGGCCAAATGCAGTAAAGAGAAAAAGGCAAATGTCACATTTCCCTGCCAGCGAAGCTCCCAGACACCCAGAAGGCTGTTCAGCCCAGGAAGAAGCAAGTGTTTTTTTCTGTAACTCCTACCATATCTCCTCCCAAGCCTATTCAGACACTCGCCGGGCAACTAACAGACTCCATGGGGGCTGTTATTCTGCATTTTAGAATAAAGTTAAGAGGTCTCACAACCAGAGTGCCCATGGTGGCAGGCTCTACAAAAACCCATAATAAGAGGTAACATTTGCCCTGAGGAGCACCAGAGGCTAAATAGAGAGAAGAAAGAGAATCCCAGTTCGGTGAGGAGACGTGCCCAGGATGACTTAGCCCAGCAGCCACAGAGTGGCCAGATCAGACATGGATGGAGCAGGGGCGGGATAAAGTGAAGCTATGTTTTTGTGGCTTGCTTTGGCATAGCCTCTTCCTCCTGCTCATTATATGGGCATTTACCAGCTTTTCTGGTCTTGACCCAAGCCTGGTCTAAAGCTTATTATCCTCAACACAGAGGGGCCTGTCTGATGGACAGCAGCCCTCACGCTGGCATTGAGGGGCTCCCCAGCAGACAGACCCACTCTTCAAGTTCCCACTCCAAATCAGTTGGATGGGGAATTTTAACATGGGCCTTCCCCAGCGATGACTGAACCACAGAGCTGCTGGCTATTCTGTCTTAAGGTTCAGCGTTTCCAGTTGGAGCTGTTCCACTCCATGCAAATAACTAAGCATGGACAGATCTGGTTTGGTTGCCCTCATGAAGCTTAAGGCAAAATAGAACTAGAAAAGGGATTTCATGAAGATAGTTGTGATCCACATCACGTCACGCCATAAGGAGAAGTTGCAAATTTCCTCCACACTGAAAGAAGGAAGTTAAGTGGAAAGCCCAAACCCTGGGCAACCCGTCTCGGTCCAACCGCAGAGTGAAATGGAGACAAATGCGATTAAGGGAGGAAACGACGCAGCCAGCATAATGTCACGTCAGTGGAGCTGTCCTGGAAACCTTAGAAGCCAGGTCTGCCTGCCTGGGAGGAAGACGGAAGACTGTGGCAACGAAGAAAGAGAGAAACTATCTGCTCGCTCCGCTTGACCTCAGCTCAGCAGGTTTTCTGAGAAATTCCTTGCGTGCTCTGAATGTGCACATCTATTGGCATCCATTATCTCACTTGGGGAAAACTCTCTTAGATGTTCAAGATCTGAGTGAATTTCTCGGGGCTGCTGAGCAAATCAAATGATATAGGGATAGCACTGGCAAGGGAAAACGTAGATGTTTGAAAACTACTCCCTTACACACCCAAATATAACATAATCTGGCTCCTTGCAGATCTGTGTCTTGTGGTGGATTTCAAGCTCCCAGGGAACCTTTTCCTGTGGTTGGGATGTTCATAAAGTCTCCCTCTTATGTGGGTGCTCAAGCAGTTAACACCACATACGACCATGTTGCAGATGCTGCCTGAACCGGGGCACGCATCTTGGCTTTTTATTTTATGGGGGCTCTAACTTTCACATCACTGATGGCATTTAATAATGTCTCAGACCTTTTTCCTTCTGAAAAACATGCTTGAAAATGACCAAATGATTCAAACATTGAGAGGTCCAAGCCAGGCAGCCAACATGATTTTATAAGAGTTGCTTCCTTAGGAAAACCATGCTAGAAAATAATAAAATCCAAATAGTTGCTTTTCTGTTCTCTGAATTCTCTAATTCTAGCAAACTAGTTTGCCAGTAGGACTAGAAAACATTTTGTTCACAGAAGTCACTCAACCTGTATTGGCAAGATCCTAGAGATTCAAGGCCTCTGTCTCAATTTATGGGTGCCCTGTGTTCTACAGAGGTGCCAAAATCAATCCTTCATTTAGCAAAACCTTTCCCCCTTTGCCTGCTTTTTTTGATGTGAATAAGTTATGGAAATTCTGTTGACTATTTTCACAGCCCGGTTGAAAAACAGATACAAATTTGTGTAAAACTGAGACGCCTTCTCTTCAAAATACTTTCTTCCCAAGAAAAAAATTTTTAAAAGCAAAAAAAATGTTGGTTGGTAGTGTTCATCAACCCATATAACTGGGGTGAGCAAAACCACCTCACTTACAGACTGACACTGTTGTGAAAGAGAGGAAGATGAGAAGGCAACGGAGAGGGCTGTGTTCCATACCTACCATCTAACACCCAGAAGAGGTGGATCTGCTTCCTCTGAAAAACCTCAGACAAACATGACCTGCCACAGAAGCACCTGGGAGACTGGGAGTGTGTTGACTTTTCAGGTGACCAATGTTACAGGGCTGGACAATCTAGTTGGCATCTCCCACACCACCTACAGCCTTATCACCACTCAGAGCTGTCCCCCCGAGTGAGGCAACATGCACGTGGGTTGCTGGCATGAGGGACAGGGCTGTGGGTCCAGCACAGCCCAAGCTGGCAGCTAATGCCGGCCTCCCTCCCTGAGGGCTGGGAGCACAGAAGTTTGGGAGGAGGAGGAGGAAGGTGGTGTCAGTGGCATGTCTCACACCACGTGTAGCAGCAACCGCAGCAGCTGAGAAGGTTCCCATGCCAGAAAACTGGGTTGCAGATAACCGTGAGATGTTTCTCCCATGTACTGTGGATCTACAAAACAGCATGTGGGTGGGTTATCTGCATTGGAGGGTGCCTTTTCCCTTGACCAAACCTGGGTCATCATTTCCACCAGTACCCAGCTTTGCCTTAAGAAGCAACATGTGGCTTGAAAACTGCCTCTGTCATCCTATATGTAAATAACAGACACAGTGCAAGCTGCGTCATGTTTAACTGAAAGACAACAATAACTTCTATAGATTTATTGTTGACTGTGTACACACTAACATGAAAATACATTTTTAAGAGCCTGAACACAGTACATGTTTTCTCAGTCTGTGTTCTTAAATTGATAAAATACATCTGCTCTGAAGAGCTATTACAGCTTATCACAGAAACTTGGATCTAATTTACTGTCAGCAAAAAGCTTTCTTAAAGACTCTCTTTTTCAGAGGCTGTACCATAAAACATAATTCACATTAAGACTACATTTAAACACTGCTGAAAAGACGACTTGTCCTGAATAAAAGACAACATTCATCCAGGGTGATAGCTAGTATGAAAAATAGTCAACATTGGAAATACAAACTTTAGTGACTGCGAGTGCTTCAAGTATTGCCTGATGAGCCTTATATAGCCCAAGTGACCTACAGCCTGCTGAAAACCATCGCTCCTTAAATCGCCTCCCCTTTGAGTCCTCAAAACCACCCACCAGATGTTTGAGAAACCCAGACCCGTTGCTTTTCCCCCTCCACGACTCTCCTCACCCTCCTTTGCGGCTTTGGGAGCGTACCCGCCAGAGACAGGCAAACCTCTGCCAGATTTGGCCAGGGTGGGCTGTGGTTGCCTGCTACAGCTGGCACTTGGTCACTTGTCCAAGTCTTTTCCTCAGGTCTTCTCCCAGCTCTCACACCATGAGCATTAAGGCAGCCCCTGGCGCTACGGGGGAGCGACTCCCTGCTCCCAAACAGAAGGGATGAGAGTAAATAATTAATGGCCAGTCTCTATCCTGTGGTGTCAGGGTCAGACCCAGCCTTCCTGATGATCTCAGGGGTTTCCAGGCAGCTGGCAGCTTTTTGCAGCCCTGTCTTAGACACTGATCCCTGCTTGCATACGGAAACAAACTACTTGCCCTGGGAAACAAGCAGTGCCAAAGCGCTGCCCTTGCACCATGGACGCTTTGGCGACTGGATCCCTCTTCCTTGCAAACGCTCCCCTACTGAATGCAGGTGGCAGGGCAGCGCGGCCTGGGCACGTGTGCGGCCGCCGGGACCGCGAGTGCTCTCCCTGCACCTCCTTAGCCATCAGGTGAGGCCAGGCAGAGTCACCCCCTCGCTCCAAAACCTCCTTTCCAAGCATGCAACAACCTGCCTCCCACCCACCCAGCTGCTCAGCAAAGCAACCACCCCGCTATGACCTGGTGGGGCAAGAGTATTGGGCTTGGCCACACTTTCAAATTTGTTTCCATTTCTGTGTAGCCCCATTAAGTGATCCCTAACAGCTGCTGTTCAAACCACATGGCTTTGTTAACTCACTGAAAACACCATGCCGCTCTAAGGCCCTGCTCGGTGTCGCTGGCAGATGCACTTTTGTGCAAGGCTGTTCTGCCAACACCAGTGGACGAGCATCACCAGCAAAGCAGGGATGCACGCGAGCAGGGAGGCTGCAGGAGCCAAATGTATGTATCAGGTTAGAGGTGCAGCGCCACAGATGAGTATAAAAAAGGAAAAGGAAAAACATGTAGGTAACTCTGTTCCCCCAAAAGGATCAAACTGCAGTTTTAAAATGACAAATGCCTTTGCGTTATTGCTTGAACAACTCAGCCAGATTCTCTTCCTCCCTCTGAGCAGAACTCAGACTTTCCTGGAGACCTCTCTGTAGCCATAGGTAAATCCTGGGGTTTTTTTGGCAATGCTTAAGTGTTACTAGGATCACTTTGCATGCACTCAGGTGTCCATATAAAACCACCACCAAAACCTACCCAAAGCATTCAGTACCAGGTAACTAGCAAAAGCTGGGGACATCTATGTTAAATGTTTTGGAAATGCCACTGTGGAGCATGCTCCTCAAGACACTGACTCCGGCTATTTTCCTGACATTAGAAAAAGGCCTACTCAGCCCAACATCCACAAATCAAGAGTGTTGTGCAGTAACATAGCATTCTTCACTGCAAAGGAGAAGGAGAAAAAAAAAAAAAAAAAATCAGATTTCATCGCTGCTTCTTGTATTACAGTTGCTTAAATGAAAGACTTTGCTTCAAATTTTCCTGCAGTCATTTTCTGTCTTATTTCTATGTTATGCTTCCAAATAACAGACATTCATTTGGGAAACGCAAGAAAAAGCAAGATGTTGAGAAGCTATTGATCCGCCAGGTGGAAAACTCTACACTTCATTTCCAGGGGAAATGAAATAGCGACAGAGCAGCTTTTTTTTTTTTTTTTTCTTCAGTTTGGGAAACAACACATCATCCCTTCAGTAAAATACTGGCATCATCATAAGATTGTTTTACAGTAAGAACAATCACAAAGACGATTCGTTCTTTGAATTTTGTTTTCAAGCCTGCACATCTATTATATGCCATGCTTGTATGTGTAGTCACTTGTGAATATAGTTTTGTGTCTTGTTCATGGTGCTGATTAAAAGTAGAGAAGAAAAACCTGCTAGCAATGCTGACACTCATCCCTATGGAAGGAGCATCTCTAAAATGACTGCTTGTGTGCCATGGAAAATGCCAAATCACAGTACCTCCCTTTCCATTAGCCACTCCACAACATTGTTCCCTGTTGCCGCATCTCTTACTTCCCCAGCAAGAAAGCAAAGATGCCACCAAACTCCCCACTATCCTTAAGTCACAGATTAAAAACTTTTTTTTTCCCCAGCAAGAGGAGGAAATGGGCCATGTATAGGGTTACAGAAGAGTTTGGGATGTTGCAGTTCTAGACTTCTGCAAAAACATTTCTTTGCAAAACTGTGAGAACCAAGAATGCTCTGCTTTTAGTGGGGTTTCAACTTTTCATCCTGGCTTCAAATATTTTCTTCAACTAGTCCTTAGCTTACCATGCCACTTCTCTCCAAAATAGAGTGTCTGCCCCACAATGTCTTTGGCAAAGCCTACGCTAATGTATTGTGGGCCTTCAGCAATTTTTTCAGCAGCAAAGACAGAAGAAGTTGATACCAGCAGGTACCCATTAATTACCTATCTCAGCCACTGCTCGTCAGACGTAAGCAGGTTGACCACATCTTTCTCTAACTTAATGAACACTGTGTGCATTGCAAGGGTCAGAGAAAACCTAGGCAGATAGTGCCTGACATTGAAAAAGAGCTTTTAAAAAAAAAAAAAGTCAAAATCATGTTTTTCCTGTAGTTTCTCCAGAGCGGGTGAAATTGTAGAGAAAGGACAGCTTTTAGTGGAATGAAGTGGATTCTGGCATGCTTTCCCCTTTTGTGTTCCAAGCTTTGGGTTGGAAAAGGCTGCATTGAGGGTGGTTTGTGTTTTTTTTTTTTTTTTTGTTAGTTTAGTTGTGCTGCTAGACATGTATTTAATCTTTTTCCCTGATATTCCTGTTATGAGAAGTTGTAGCCAGAGTTAGGGAGACATTTATCAATAGGGAAAGCACACGCACAATTACTACAGCATGGTCTAAAACAAAGGGAGATCACTTTTCATTACCCTGAGGCATTGAAAAGGCTCTGCCATTCTTTGCTTCGTTATTATTCTCTCTCTCGCATTGAAAACTGGCACCCACCATTTCCTAATGAAGACATGGACTCCTCGCAACCTTTCAGTGGAAAGACTGGAGGTGGACTACATCAGCATGGTTGAGGTGGGCAGGAACCTGTGGAGATCACCTGGTCAAACTCCCCTGTTCAAGCAGGGTCATCTAGAGGTGGTTGCCCAGGACCACATCCAGAAGACTTTTGAGTATCTCTAAAGATGGAGATTATGCCCTTAAAAGTATTTTCCTCATGTAAATGCATGAAGTGCCTTATTTTACCTAAACCACCCTTCCACAAGAAATAAATCCCATAGATGATGGATAGATCCCAGTGTAAGGGAAGATCAAACAAGCCTGCAGGCACTGCACGGTCGGGATGGGCATTCATTTCTCCCATGACACCAACCAATCCATTCACTGCTTATGTGAGAAACAAATAATCCCACTTTCTCTTTCCTCTGCTCTTTATCTTTTTGCCCCTTCACACACCCACGCTTTGCCTGAGACACTGGGCCTTCAGAGGGGATTACTGGGACTGAAGGATCCTTCTGAGACACCCAGGAACTGCACAGCCCACTGTCTGATCCCCTTATCCCGTCGTGAGGGGCAGTAAGGGAAAACCTGGAAATTTTACATGGGGCAGATGGGTGGTTTTGTGGACAAAAGAGCAACTAAGCAAGTTTCGGTTCAACTAGCTTGCTGCCCTTCCCCTGGGGAAATATAACTCTCATGTACGAATTCAGAAGCAGTTAAATATGGGGTTACTGACCAGATCTCTTACTGATCTCCAGTATTTGGAGATTCCTTCAGCCACTGATCCATGCATTTCCAAATTTTGCTAACATACACTAGTGCAGTTCTGCATGGTCTTGTTATCCAGGTAACTACCCTGCAGTTGTTTTTTGGGGGTGGTAGAGTATCTGGTTTTTTGTTTGGTTGGTTTTTTAATTGAAACGTACTTAACTTTTTGACTTCGCTGACTTGTGGTAACAAGCTTTGCAGACAATTGTCCCTTATGTAGGAAACCTTCTTAACTGTATGCACAATATACTTGCATACTTTTTGGAAGCTAGCACCGATTCCCCAGAACTTTCTTGTTTTCCTGTTAGGTGCAGTAATATCCCTGCTCCAGCACCAGCTGAAATAACGAGGAGCCATCTCTCTGAGCTTCAACAGGCTGAGAACGAAGCCTCCGGTTTGCTGTGTGAGACTTTTTGTAAAAGCATACCACAACGAGCTGCCCCACGCTGTGAGCGAGTCTTATTCAAGAAGGTGGCTGGGGCAGCGGGAGGCTGAAATTGCAAGTTTCTCTTGCAGGGCTGAAGCCTCCTGCTCTTACCTCCAGTAGCAGGGAGATCTAGTACTGTGGCACTGCAGTGCCTGCGCGTTTTAAATAATCCTGTCTTTTATTATACGTTTGTTGATCCCAGTTGTTACCATACTTAATTCTGCATTAGAAAGATGGTGTGACTTTAACAGTCCAAATAAATGGGATAATAATAAATGAACTTGCTCAGGTTGATAATTGAAAATCCTATTAATGCGGGGGGCAGCATGATCTATTTGGCTTGTGTCAACTTACACTTTTTTTTTGTATCTCAGATTGGATAATCAAGTTGATTTCAGTTTTATTTACAGTTAAGTTTCACTGGAGGATTCAATTGCAAAGGCTGAAGCAGGGAGGGGACAGAGCCCTGTATGAGAACCAGCTGTTGACATTGGAATTTTAAAAAAAATGAGAGACATTTTCTGCATTTCTTTGCCTATCATTGCTTAATTTGTGGCAAATCACAAACACATTCCTACGGATGAAGATGATAGTGTGAGAAGACTCTCATTGTTCTGGAGGTCACAGGAAGTCGATGACAATGGGAAAACCTGGGGTCCCCCTGCAAAGAGATTTCTAGTGTTTTTAGGATTTGAATCGAGGGTGAAATTTAATTTGACAAAACTACTTCAAATTAATGTTTTGGCAAAGATATTGTGTACATTATCATTCCTACCATATACATTTGATTGCTATGTCAGGTTGTTTTCAGGCTTTTTCCACAAACATAAATTGTGCCAAAATATGAAATTCTCAATTAAGTGTGCAGTCTATTGTGTAAGCAGTCCAAGTCCAAAACACAGCGTTACTCTTGTCCTTAGCCCTATAAAATGCATTAGAAAGTCTGAATTCACATGTTTCAAATTAGCTCATACCCTAGATGGTCTTGGGCTGCGATACGTTGGTATCACATACAAAATGTCCCTCCTGCACGATGCCACCCAGCCAAGGGGCATGAGCAAACAAGACGACAGCCATGGGTGCATGGTAAACAAGAAGGGAATCGTAGTAAGGGACAGGTACAGAATTTGCCTGCTTCTACCTGGAACAAACACTACCTACAAGCAAATCGCAGGGGTGCTAAAATACTTCGCTCCAAGGAAAAGCCAGGACATCCCAGGGAAGGCACCAGGCAGCCAGACTCTGTTAAAACACAGCTTGCCCCGTTTGCACAATGCAGTGAGAGCACCTTAGCCACACTTTAAAAAATGCACCTTTTAACCCAACCCACCCATGCCCTGGGTGCAGCACCATACTGTTTGCATCTTTTTCCTGAGGACTTACATAGTCATTCACTACTTAATTGATTTGGTTTTGCATGCTGATGAAGTCCTGCATTTTACTGGCTCTCACCTACCGACTCACTTTGATTTCTTTAATTGGGCCATTGCTTCTCTCTGATTCAGCGAGCCGGTTTCTAATTCCTAGTTCTGCTTGATTAACCATCACATTATATAGTTAAGGCTGTTTGTTTTATTCCTGTAAGTTCAAGATGCCAATGACATTTTTACTAGCTCTGCCTACCTCACCAGGCTGCAGTCGGCAGCAACACGAGAACAACACGAGAACTGGTGAGGCCGCACCTCGANGGAGACGCAAGACACAAGCAGACCAAACAGGCCGCAGCTACGCAGCTCCTAGGAAGAAGCTCTGCAACGTAGCAGCAGATAACAGCTTCTAATGCCTTAACTTCAAAGGGAGGTAGCTCCCCCGTAAACATTACCCAGTAAAAACTCAGTCATACATCAACAGTTACTGCTGAAAAATTAAAATCTGTAGATCTTGGAATCAAACTCAGAAACGAATAAACTATTCATAGGAAATGATATTGTGTATTCCTTCACACCCATCTCTTCCTCTGTTTGCAGATTGGCCGCCAGCATATCCCAACTTTTAGAACTTATGTATTGTCTGACATAATTCATCAAATAACTTAATCTACATGACAAAAATTATGCAGATAATTTGTGAGCAGACTCCACAAGCATTTAATATTCAAAATTCAAGCTGTGGTGATTAGTCTTGATTGAACGCACAAATCAGCCAGCATCTTGCTGTATTTGAATGATTAACTCCATTTTTTGGGGGAAAAAAACCACTTATGTTTATGATAAACTCAGAATCTGCTTTTTTTGGGACTACTCTGATATTTGGTATTTGCTTGGTTTTTTTGCCCCCCCTCCCTTTTTTTAAATTCCACAGAACTCTCACCAGCAAACTCATTTGCAGAAAGTAAACAGAAAAGGTGGATGTATTCCATTTTGGAATTTAGAAAAGTTTTCTGCAACACTTGCTCTGACTCCTGATTTTTTCAGACAAATAATGAATTCATGCTGATGAACAGTGGACAATTTGCTGACACCAAGTCAAAGTGCTTTAGAATTATTTTCTTCCTCCTGCTCTGTCTTTTTTGCCTAGGATCAGATCAATGGATGTGAAAGATCATAGACTGAGGGTCTTCCCTTTAACTATTTTCAGAGGAATACCTTGAAAGTTTCCTTTCTGCTTCTTAAGATGAAAAGTCCTTTTGAACTCCATTGTCACTTCAGCACCAGTAACGAGATCAAAATGAAGGGTTTCTTACTTCCCACCCCCTCCCCCTGCAGTGTACACCTGGAAGAATATCAGAGGCTATCTGATATTCTGAATACCTGCCACGTTTCCTCTCATGGCAGATGTTCTCTTCGTCCTTGGACACTGCTGCCCTTTACTACATTTATAAGTCCAGAGCCAAGGAAGAATGCTCTAGAACAAAAAAAAAAATCAACTACTAGAATGCAAACATTAGTATAAATATCCTATTACTAGCAGGGTTTGTAATCAACTGCATTATATTGTTATAGCAAAATACACAAATCACCTACACGTGAGACAACTGAAGTGTTAAGTATCCAGTAAAAAAAAAAAAAAAAAAAAAAGACACCGAGGGAAGAGCACGAGTTCCCTTGGAAAACAGCCCTCCAACAAAATCAGAGAAGCACAAAGTCATGCCAAGACGTCAAGTTTCACTGACACTTTGTTTTGGAAATAACATCAAAAAGTAAGTGTTGTCAATACCAAAAAGGAATCTGATAGTAGTATTTACAGTTTCAGCGTGCTAAAATTAAGTTGTTTAACTTAATTTCAAAACCACCTTTGCTTCAGTTTTCAGTCAATCAGATACAAACAGTCAATAGGTGCAATCCCTACCTATACCCTCAAGAAAAAGAGTGGGATGGAAACGCTTCAATTACTCTGAAGCATGCTGGGAGGCAGATATGGGGTCATTTTTATTATTGTAATTATTTTGGTCAAGAATAGCGCAATTTGGGGGTGTTATTGTGAATCAGCATGAAATCACACCAGGAAAAAAATTCAGAAGAGATGGTGAAAGAGCACCTCTATCCTGCACCCCACTCCTGGTGCGGCAGCAAGGGGGTGGTTGTTCAGATGCTGCACACGTTCAAGCTCTTTCCTTTTCCCAGCAGGGAAGGTCTAAGGATCTTTAGGGTCTTGCAGCTTCTGCCCTGCATTCTAGGAAATGCTCAACCTCCTACTGCCAGTGACAGAGCAACCTCTGGGCAGGGACTTCCATGGCAGAAACCTCAAGAGTGCAGGAAGGGTAGCAGGAAAGTTGGTGGGTATGTGGGAGAGGGAAGGGCAAACAGGGCAGCTGCTTCTGGGGATAGGGCAAAGGTATTTAACTGAAGTTTCTGCAGGAGGGAATTCCCCAGCAGCTATTTTATTGCCATTTCCGACTGAAAAAACAGGGCTTGGGGAAATTCAGCACATGGGTAAATGGCACTGAGAAATACCCAACTCTCTATCTCCCATTTCTGCTTCAGATCAGGAAACTAATCAAAGCCTGCTTCTGCTCTTCAAAGCAGCTGCATCGTGTACACACACACACAGAGTTTATATGCATCTTTTATGCATCTTTTCGTGTGTCCAGGAGGAAGACTGGGTGAGGGGAATGATTCCATTTACAGAGATATAAAGCCTAGATTTGTTTCCCTGAGAAGAGCAAGGCAAGGTCAGACAAGGTGCAAGTTGGCAGAGCTGTGCCTATTCATGCTGCAGGGTATTTTTGGCAGCTCGGAGGGGGAATCCCAGTTTCAAAGTGAGCCTTGTCCTACAAACAGGAGCTGTCTTATGACGAGGAGCCCATCTCACGGGCGTCTGTAGGGAAGGGGGAGTCATACCACTCCCTGGGAAAGAGAGATGCCTCCAAAACCCAGGGAGGTGGGAAGACAAGAGGGGGGTCCGCTCCATCTTGAGGCTTCCCAACAAACACTGTGCGCCTGCCAGCACTCGGGCTGTGGCCTACCGCAGACGGCAGCCGCCTGGGAGTCGCTGGTGACCGGGCACGGCGTGCCCAGCAGCCCCAGACCCAGCCTCCTCCCAGCCCCATAGGAACACCCCAACACACCCCAGCCATCGGAGCCCTCCCTGACCTGGAAACACACGGGCGTGATGAGGACAAGGTGAGCAGGCATGGATGGGACCCTGCGCTGCATTAGAGGATGGTGCCCAGCAGCGTTGCTGCAACATGCTTTTAGGAAGCCAAATCCCAAACCTGTGACTTTTCACCTCCCTCAGAGCGGAGGGAGGGGGCTATGCTGTGGCCAGGGATGGGGAGGGGGGGGCTCTCCCGTGCTAAAGCCACACCCTTTCTCCCAGAACGGGGTCATTTCATACACCCAGCAACCAGATGGCAAAGCTCAAATGTTGTGCTAGCCTGTTTCAGGAAAAAAAAACAACCCCAAACCAGCCCAAGACAAAGCTGGCAGAGCAGAGGGAGTGCACCACGTGAGCGCACGCGCCCACTCACCAAAACACAGCTGGCTGGAGTTATTTTTAGACCCGCTTTGACAGGGTCCCTTTAAATTTCACTGGCTTTTGTCAGTTTGTATCACAGAGCTAACGTTGTTTAAACAGAGCATATTATTTTTGGCCCGTGAATCACAGGACTCACTCAGAAGCCTTTTCATGCAAACCATCGAGAGGCCTCTGTTTTCACCCCACCGGATTATTACTAAAAAAACCTTAATCACCAGGTACGGCAATTGGCTTCAAAGATTTGCAAATTAGGAGTAAGCTATCAAATAGCTTCATGGGGGCTGTAAGCCATGCAAATCCCATTGCTGTTAATGAGGGCTTATGCCGCTAAATAATAGTATCTTTTCTATACATGCACATATATATACACACACACAGAGCGCATAGCGCCTTTCAGCCGAAGGCTGATGGAGCGCCTGGCGGATTTACCCCCTTAGAGGAGCCACATGGGGTTTCCCCGGCGTAGCATCCTCGCTAAACCTAACCGGCAGGCAAGCGGGAGGTCCCCCCGGGACCATCCTCCGGGAGCCAGTGCTCTGGGAGCAGCGTCGGTAATTGCTCGCTGTGGTTTTAAGGGAGATGCTGGCAGAGGAGCTGTGGGAGCGTTACGAGGGAGGGCGAAGTACCAGGGGACTTTTAAGTGTTGCAGGAGGGAAAAAAAAAAAAAACCAAACAAACCACCACACCGAGAAAAAGAAAGGGAAGGGAGTTTGTTTTTCAGCTGTATTCCCAAAGACCTCTGTAAAGACGTATGCCTCATGCCTAACCGCTGTCAGTGGCGATGGAGAGCTTCCCGGCTCCTCCACGTCAGGAGGAGGAACATCCCCAGCCCTGAGCTCAGTGTCTACGTAGGAACGTGGTTCCCCGGCCGGGCTGGGCCGCGGGCAGCCCTCCTCCTGCCCTCCAACACCACCCGCGCCCTGAGTCACGAGCTGCCCGGGGCTCAGCGCCCCGGCCGGCAGACCGCAGCCTGCGCGACGCTTGGGGAAAACAAAACTAAACCAAGCCACGCGCTCCCCTCCGCTCCGTCCCAGAGTTCGCCGTCCTGAGGACGGATTTACAAGATGATTTGCAGCTGTCGCACAAGACCGTCGACCTTTGGAGGCATCAGCTCCTTCACAGCGCCGATGGGAGGGGAGGGCAAGGGAAAAGCAAAGCCCTGAGGAGAGCACGGCTCTGGGAAACCTGGTCCTCCTGCTGAACTGTCCCAGTTGGTACTGGCTTTTCTCAGCTTGTGCACAATCAAAACCACTATTTCAGAATGGCAGGAATACCCAGATCATGACATATGTGTGAAAATGAAAGGAATGCAAATTTTTTTTTTTTCTAATTGGGTCTAGGTATTCTCCTCTGCTCTAAATAAAAAACACAGAAGCAAAAGAAAAAAGCACATAGCTTGCATTTCCCAGGTTGAAATAAAATAATGCGTTTGCTCTTTCACACTGGGGATTTCCAGGCTCTTCCTTCTTCTGCAAGGACCAGCCCCTCGACGTTGCCGGTCTCCCCAGTGCAGCTGGAGCCTGCGGCAGGGCCCGGGCAAAGGGCAGGGCACAAGCAGGCTGTCTCCAAAATAGCCTCAGCTGCAGCCACGTTTCCTCCTCCCTGCCCTTTATGTGACAAGTCAGGAGCCTTGCCCAATCCTCTCTAGTCCAATTTTTCTTAACTGAGGCGAGCTGTACTGCAGTTTGTCTGAAAGGGGTAAAGAGAAGGCGGTGGGGAGGGATGCGACAGAGACCGAAAAACCAAGGAGGTTGGGAGGGACCAGAAGCAGGATTAAAACGGCAACAATCATTCCCAGAATAAAAATGGTAACTCCCAAGAAATGGTGGCTTGGAGAGACTCCAGACTCTCAAAACTTCATATTTCTTTAAAAAAAAAAGCCAAAACAAAACAAATTAAAAAATAATACAAAGCAAACAAACAAAAAACCCCCAAACAAACAAAAAAATAAAAAAAAACCAAACCAGAAGGAGAAGCCTGCCTAGCCCTCTCCATTTTAAAGGCCACTTTCCCCAGGTGGCAGCTGCAGTCATCGCCTTTGCTGGCTGCACAGCCCCGTGGAGCGGGCACTTAACGCAACACATCCAAGCACAGCTCCTCTCCGCACACATTTCAATCTAACAGCATCCCAAATTCAACCACCCCAGAAGGGTCGAGGGGTGGTGCGGCACCTCAGCGATTCCTGGGGTGGGAAGCTCGGGATGGGGCAGCATCACCCCGCGGCGCAGCTGGGGTGTGGGCAGGCGGAGGTTGCAGGTGAGGCACCAGCTCTGCTGCGTGCAGGTCACGTCACTTTGCCTTTCCTTGCTCTCCCCGCCACAAACATGGAGCAAATAAATGCATTCAAGTCTCAGAAGGAAGACTGTAATAAGTACTCGAGGAGGGCTCAAGTAAGAAGACATGCATGAACACAAGGTCAGATGGTTGTTTCTTTCCCCTGAGCAAACATTTCCATTTTGTTCACCCTCCGATGACAGTTTCTCACTTCGTAAGGAAATCTTGGCCCACTCCAGCATCTTCTCTGCAAGACATATCATCATCTGGCACTTGCGGATAACTTACCCACTTAAAAAAATACATATCACATACAATTACCACTGTAGCTTAATAGGGAACATATTCTTTCCAAAATAAACATGTTGGGCCAGTGAGCTTCAAGTGACTTTCAAACAAGGCAAAACAGAAACAAAACAAACGTGAAAAAGCATGCCTATTTTCCGGTTCCCCTTCACTACAGAAATAAAACAGGTTTTTCCCCAGTGGAAGATTCCACCAGAAGTGGAAGAGAGATAGGGTTACATCGAGAGAACAAAGCCTCCTTCATTAGGGGAGAGAGGAAAAAAAAAAAGTTATTTCTATTAAGAGAGAGGAAGAGTCTGATTACTACAAGTTGCTATTTCACCTCAACAGTCAATCAAGAATAAGAAGAGAAATAAGTTAGTTTTGCCATTGAGGACACAGAGACCTTAGCAGGTCCCAGGGAGCAGCGTCAAGAGAGCTTCCCACAAGGTTCCTGGGACAAAATGGTCACAAGCAAGGGGAAAGGAATTACCACCTTAATGCAGAGCAAGTGTCCACAGAGGCAGCTGCTAGGATGACCTGATTTTGGGGGCAGGTCAGGAAGTGAGAGGACAGTTCAGTGGCTTGCATGGCAGTCCTTTACACCATACGGCATCCCTAAGCAGCCCAGATCCCTTCCCTCTAGTGTTTCACTTGAATTTAAAGTTGCTGGGCTATGCCTCTATTCCTTCACAGGAGACAACCAGCATTGGAAACGTCTTCTCACTCCTACCCCCAAAAAACTACCTGGGTGGAAAATGAACAAGACGAGAAGGTTTGATAACGATCTCCCACAACTTTTTGACAAAACAGCCCGCGCTGGTGGTAGGCAGACACCCGGCTGCAAAGGACACATCGTGCACCCGTGGAGAAGGGATGTGTGAAATCAGTCTCCTCCACTGGTTTCCTCGAGGCATGCCATTTCTGCAAGACTTGTGTAATGCCAAAAAGCAGAGCTACTAGAGAAAGGGCAAGACATCACATTGCTTCCATTTAACCAGCATAAAGCATCTGTATTTCTTCAGAGCCGTCAAACCCAAGTTACCGTCTTCAGATAAAATTGTTTGCTGACCACATGTGCACATGGTTAGATGAACTCTGGCCTCTGAAATGTTGAAACTGGAAAAAGAAAAAGAGGTGTTTAGGGGCCAGGAGTGGGGAACAAAAAACAACACACAAGAAATCTCCTTTTTTGAGTAGTTCTGAGGCTGCTGAGTGATCTCAATGCACGCGCTGCCAACGCAGGGGGCTGGGCAGGCCCGTTCCAGCCCCGGGGCAGCCCCAGGAGCTTCCCCTAGCAGGAGGCAGCAGCGAGGCGCAGGGTGCTAGAGGTGACCTGGAGATCTCAGCCCGGCATCTTCTGGGGATGGCCCTTCTCCAGGCCACAGCTGAGGTGCCGCCCAAAGCGTCCCCAGGGAAGGGGATGAAACGGGCAGAAATGCCTGCGCTTGGCTGGGTGCGGAGCCCGTGGCAGCCTGGGCGGGAAGAAAAGGACTAGAGGGAGGGGAGGGCTGGGTGACGAAGACTGATTTTCCACGAGGCTACTATAGCATCCCTGGAGAAGGGTGCGACATTGCGCAAACAAGAACATGTTCAATTAATGCATCTCCCCGACTAGAAGAGGGCTACGGCCTCTGCAGAGACTTTCAGCTGGCTCTGTACAGATCTGCTGGGGCAGCAGAAACTCCACAGGGGCAGCTGCAACCCCAGTTCTTGTGCGTTGCTTCTCTGCTCTTTCCGAGTGCCTTCACCTTGGTTTAAACCAGTTGCTGAAGTCACACAGGGCCCTGGGTTTGGGGACGAAGCTGATGAAATTGTCATCTTCATCAATGTCTAAGCTACCACTTAGAGCTACAAATACTAAGCAGCACACTGGAAATACACTGGACTTACTCAAGCTTTCAATTCACTCTGCTTTACGTAGAGGCGTAATCACAGAATAAGCAACCTACAAGTTGAATGTGACTTCTAAATGTGGCTTCTAAATGTGGCTAACACCATGGTGTCATACAGAAGTCCAATTCAGGGAGACTCCTCCTTCCATCATAGCACTATCCCGACACAAATGAAGCAACCCATGTAAGGTCATTCAGCGTGTCGTCACAATCATTTTTTATATATATATATACACACACATATAAAAAAATAAACAAATACAGGGAATCCAGAAGACCGAATTCCTCTCCCTGCTTCATCAAACTATTTTTTGATTCTAAAGCAACAGCCTTAGCAGTATATCCTCCTTTAAGGAAACAATACTCAAAAGGTAACAAGACCACTCTGAACTGCTGCTCCTGACATAGCTACCTACTTGCACAGGTGTTCTTCTACATTTGAAAAGCAAATCAGTTTGAAAAAGTTAGTCCCCAGCTTCCTGGAAACTGTTTGCTGTTTCCTCTTTCCATTCCTTTAAGCCACTTTCCCCCTTGCCCTCCTACTTTCTTCCTGTAGTTCTCAGGATATTTTTCACTCCTTGACTTCATCTTTTTTGCCTGCCAAGCTTCTCTCCATGGCCTAAATGCAAAGCTAACCATTGAGAGTCATTGAAAGAGAAGGTGTGCTCAGCGAGATCAATTACACAGAACAGAGGGCTTTTTTCTCCACTGCAGAAATACACTTCAAATACATTTTTAAGAGTCTGTACGTGTCCCACAGAATTATGTGGGTAGCTTCAGATTTGCACCAACAATCCTCGAACCCATTATTTAAAGATGCCTGGACCACTGCACTACTGAGTCAGTTCAAATAGCTCACTTAAATCTATATTCTCCTACATATTTCCACATGGCATTTCTGGCATTATTTCATATTTTCACTATATAGCTAAAACAGAAGACCAAAGAGTAAACAATATATACCATTTGCTGTTGACTGTATGTATTCAAAGTCTTTGTACGTTGAAGTGCAAGGCTCCTGTTGCAGACCTAAAGAAGGGCTTTTGTTCTCAGGGCTTGTCTGCTTCTCCCCACGGTACAAGGCTTGCCGATGAAATCTGTTATCTTCTCTCTCCTGTAAGCTGGAGTATTGGAATGGCTTCTGCAAGACCGGTGTAGCCATAAATTCTGTGGAGTCACTGGGGAGCCACAAAAACAAGTTTTGTGGAAGAGACAGATTTGGGATTTTAATGCCACGCAGCCTAGCTTTTTTTTTTTTTTTTTTTTTAAATTATTGTTTTACTCCCCGCAGAAAATGATTTCAATAATCTATAGCAAAGCCCTTGCATGCCCTGACTTTTCTGTTGTTGAGAAACAAGCTCCTATCTTATGAAGGTGCAAGTCAGATCTGCTCAGTATTTTATGCATGAATTTCACTCTGCTCAAGATGATCTCCTCTGCAACAGGCTTCCAGCAAAGCAATACAAAACTGCACTAGTAAATCCCTCTGCCAGCTTTGGGTCCTAAACCTGCAAGCTGTCCTGGGCAGGAGCCCTTCTGGTCGTTTGCAGGACTTCTAATTAACTTTTGCTCATGGAAACCATCTCCTGCATAATCCAGCCCTTGCTACTTCCACAGGTCATCGTCTGTCTGTTTTGCGTGTGCGTGCGCACACACTGTCACGCTGCTCCTGGCTCCACTGGAAAAAGACTCAGGCATACAGCAGGAGAGAAGTTCAACAGCAAGCCTCATCTGGATAACTCGGGGAGCAGGGCTGTGGGGTGCACCACGGCTTCTACCTCCCACACAGTACAGATGCAGTCCAGGTGGCTCACAGAGTCTTTATTACTGCACTGATGGAGAAGCTTGAAGGAATGCCGCTTTGGACAGTCTGGAAGTCATTATCCCATGGCGCCGTCTTTCGAGTAGCTATTCTGCCTTGAACAAGGCTCTCTGAAAATGTACACAGCCTAACTTTTATGCTTTAATAAGTGAAATACAGCTTTACTCAAAAATAGCTGCCAGGCTATATAGAATGCTCTTTGAGAGGAATATACATCTGCTGAACTAGAAGAACTGTTGTGGAAAGCAAAGATGCTCTGCTCGAGTTTGTTACTAAATATCTGCAAAGAACCACAGAGGCCCAAGTTCATTTAGCACAGACCTTCGCTGTGCTGTACAGTCACCAATATTCACACGTGATACTTGGCCTTCCCGAACTGCATGCTTTACAGCTCAATTTTTTAAAAAAGAAGAAAAAAGGAGCAAAAAAGGCAGTTCAAAGCATCCTCAGCATGTGCTGCAGTCATGTGCCGCATCCTAGCTACAGCTCGGGGGATTGAACTAGACATTTTCAGCAGACAGTAGTTTGATCCAATCACTGGGATTCTCAGCAAAGCCTTTTCTAGCACAGCATCAGCATGCTTCAGCTCCAATACCAAGCTGGCTGGCAGATCACAAAACTCGCGGCCTTTTATATGGTAAGAGTATATTTTTCTGTTTCCCAGTCCCATACAAAGCAAAACTTCTTTCCCCTTTAAGTGTCCTAAAATAACGTTAGCTTTTGAGCTTGAAAATTTACATCCCAAAGGAGAGGAGAGCAAGACGGAGAGAAAAGGATAAGGGAGTAAAATAAGTGAAACTGGGAACAATCATCCTTATGATGTGGCAGTCTCTGTCCCTCCCATTCTGGTGTGAACTTTAGGTCCTTTCCTTTAATTAATTACATTTGCTATTCGGTTATTCCTTAGATTTCATTCATTACTACAGACAGCCTGGATTCTCCTCTGTTTTGCTCCTGGTTTCATCATGAAGCACGCATAAAATACTGTCTGGTTTCATAACACTAAGCCCACTTAGCTGACAACATCACCTTTCCTTGCAGCCATGGTAGACTGAACCAGGATGTTTTATTCCACAGCGACTACACGTTTAATTAGAAGAGCAGCGGCACCTGGATTCATGCTTATTGTATGACCCCATCGGCAGACATGAGGAGAGAAACACAGACTATGCTTATGTACATCTGTGCAAATGAGAGCTTCTGCCACCAAAGTCAGTGGAATAACACCAAGATAAAACCAAGAGCACAGGCAAGCTCTGGGCTCTTAGTATCAGCGCAGGATCACCTACTTTTTCCCCTGTGCTTTCTGCATACGTGCTAGGCTGAACTCCAGGGATTAATTTACCACCCACTGTGCAGTTTTGCAGAGGAGGAAGGGATCAAAGACTAGTTAAACAACATGAAGCTGTCGCTAATGACGCAGAGGCCAATATTTCCTCTTGGCAGAGCCCAGGGTGCAGAGAGAGGTGGCGCTGGCACCTCATTAGGTGGCACCAGTGCTCCTCTCCATGCCAGACTGGCACTGCTGGAAGGCAGCGCTACTCAGCCCCGCATACATTTGGCTGCAAGAAAAGCTTCAGCCTCGGCATCCCAGCAAAACTCCAGCGTGATTTACATGAGGCTGATGCTACCCAAGGAAAAGCCTCATCCAGGTCTGGCATCCTTTTGACTATTTTTCCCACTCTTGCCCTTTTCCCCCCGCCATGTATTTTCCTGCCCTGATCACTAGCACGGAAAGGAGTCATCACAAGTCAGACCCCCCACTCGCAGCAGCACCGCTCAGCATCAGTGCTAGTGTGGGCAATGCCACTGTTGTGGGACACAATTTGGGAAGAAACAGGCTTCTCCGAATTCCTAACTGTTCTTTGTCTTTTCACCAACTTCCATCTAATGCATTGGGACCAGCACCCCTGCGCAGCTTGTCTAGAAGCTCGGGTTTCCTTCTTCAAAGCCAGGGCGACGATACCCTCCCTTTTTAAAGTATCTTGAAACGCGCAAGTGGAAAGCAGTACTGCAGCTCGCCGCTGAGCATTACAATTAAACAACAGCAGAAAGCTTCTGATGAAAACAAGCAGGCAGGTCTGTCCTGCATGCTGCAGATGAACTCGAGCTCGTTGCCAAACACAAGCAGTTGTTTAGCTGTGTGAACAATAAACAGTAGAATTAGCTGATAACCAGCATCTTGAATTTGGCAAGGCCAGGTTTCTTTTCCACCCCCACTTTCAAGGAAGCAAGAATGCAAGAAAACTCCAAGCCTTTGAGCGGGGAAACAAACACCGCCTCCCTCCACCAGCTGATCCCAGAAACATAAAGGTATATGAACCACCTATGTTTTCACTGAGCAGCTAAAGCACATGACCGAGAAAGTTCAGATCCCTCAAACGCATTTAGTATTAATGAAACACAAGATGTTTTCAAAGGGCAGTGAGAAAGAAGGGGTCAGCACAAGAGTTTTGTAGCAAATGGCCGTATTCCAAACTCAAATTCCTCGCAAATACATCTGATTATCTGACCAATAGCCAAATGAAGTGTTGCAAAAGCTGGAGGCACTTTTGCAAATACATCTGATTATCTGACCAATAGCCAAATGAAGTGTTGCAAAAGCTGGAGGCACTTTTCCTCATCACTGAAAATAGTTGTAAGGAAAGGAAACGTGCCAATGCGCTTCATGTAATGGAACTGACAGTGGCAGAAGGAAAGTTAAGGTGGATTTTGCCAAGGAGAATGTAAAAAGTGTTGGGGGTTTTGGGTATTCGGTTGTTTTTTTTTTTTTCCTCTTCCCCTTACCCAAGTTCAGTTCTACATAAGATAACTTTTGAGGGATAACTTTTTGTCGTAGCCTGCCTTGTAAACAGCTACAGCAAAATGCTCTGCAAGAAGCCACCACTAAATCAACCCACTCCACAAGGTCATCACATGCTACATCAAGAGGCCCTGGCTGCAGCAAAGGTAAACCACAGCTGCTGCATCCCTCTGCAGCAGCTCTCTCCCTTGCAGGGGGCGAGCTGAAGCTGTGCCCCGAGGGCAGCCTGCAAACAGAGAGAGCAGGGCTGAGGAGCAGACAGAAAGTGCTCTTAATGCCATGTCCATCATCTATAGTGCTGCTACACAGCACCCACAGGTAGCAGATAGGTGCTACGTGTCAGAACTGGGTACTACCTAGCACAGCTGTCTGGATAACACGTGCTCTACCGCAGTACTTCGAGGCAGTAGGAGAAGGTAAAGCCACCCAGACAGGAAGAGCTGTGCAAATTAAGAACTACAGTAAGCACGTATACACGTGAGAGCTAAGAGGAATCTGGGGGACGTGAACCGACCCCCTCACAAAGGTGTTGGGGAATATCTTTATGTGAGGGTCGGTCATGGTGATCAGGCTAAGAAGAAACGGAGAGGAGGCAGTAGGCCACTTCATTCTGGGGAAGCAGGGCACGATGTGGGCTTGCTCTGAAGATGGGATGCCCTTCCCCATCCCATCTTCAACAAAGAGGCAAGAAAATTCAGAGAGACCTTCCCAGGGCAAAGGGGCTGGGTGATGGGGAGCAATTTGCCAGCCATTCACAGTAGCAGGAGCACTCATATGCTGCGGCTGAAGACCAGTAGCTAAAACACCGAGATACCACTGATATCCCACGCAGCTCCTGCTGCAGGATTTGCTCTTTTGTTTGAGAAAGAGGAGATGAAGAGTGGCATTCACTTGGTAAACTGGACACTTACCCACTGACAGTGCCCCATTAGAGCCCGATTGCCAAGGCAAGCCCGAGGGCTGTGCAGGGGTGTGTGGGCTGCACCTGAGCCTGCACAGCCCCCTGAGTAACCCCTCTTCCAGTAAGGAACCACTAGCAGCTGCCTGCTCATCACACAAGTAGGCTCCAGAGCCACAAGCTGGTGATATCTTTTGTGAACACAGCGGCAATGGTGTGACTGGTGTTAGGTAGGAAACCCACTTTCTGTCCCCATTGCTAGACAGGCAATCTGACCAACCCACTGGTTCAAACTTCATTATGTTGTTAGCGTCATTAAAACATTGCAATCTTTGTTTTACCCTTGCCTTCGACAGACGGAAAGATTTACTTTATTCTTCAGTGTCTGGCAATGAGCAGGAACTGGACACGGGTTTGATGTACAAAGGAGATTAATGTACCCAAGGAGAGGAGATCCTTGTATTTGCCACTCTGGCCAACTTGCAAGGTCCCCAGCACCTAGCAGGGTTTGGGAGGCACTTGGGGTTGTGGCATGTTTTATAACCTGTTGAGTCTTCTGTCAAGATGATACCAGTGGTGGGGAACAAACCAGCACCTCTTCAACATCTCTTGCAAAATTCTTTCCTCCAACATGCTTTAGATGTTATAAGGACTTCAGGAGAACAATCATTAATTTGTGTATCAACAGAGGTTTTCAATGTGACCTTGGACACACCAGTTCACTGCTTTGGGTTGCACTTCTCCACGCATACAGTGGGGATAAGCAGTTCTTTCCTTCCACCATTTGTTGCAATCCAAGTACCAAAGGTTGTGACAACAGATTCAGGTACTAGACTAATACAGGCTATAGATAGGCCTTTGTTTTATTCTCTAATACCCATTTGTAACAGATTCTGCTCTTTAAGGTAGATTTGCACATAAACTACACCACTTCAGTAAGCACAGATCGGTGGGGTCAGTGTTGGATGATTCTCTATTGCCTTGTATATGGAATAGTTATTTACGATTATACATAGACCATAGAAAGTCAAGAATAACATACACTAGATCTGCTAATCTTCTGAATGGCAAGTGGAGAAGCGGCACAAGTGATGTCTTCTTATAGTCATGAAAGAAGAGTGGCTTACCTGGCTTTCCTACCCTGCCACCTGCAATTCTTTTTCCATCAGTCCAGCAAGGTGCTCTCTACATCCACTCATAAATCTTTATGAAACTCTTCTATCAAAGAGTTATTGTGTCCTGCCCTAGAAGTTGCTGAGTTTCAGTGGTAGATGAAGAAACCCCAAACAAATCATAAAACATTTTGATATGCAGTATGTTATCAAACACATGTACTGCAAGACCAGTTGGTACATTCTTGGTCCCCTCTAGAAAAGGCAAAGAAAAAAATTAACATAAACGCATTTCTTAACTTGCCCACCACAGTTTTCTAGCAAGAAGGAGTCTAGTGAGAACCAGTCATACCTCGTGTATCCAAGATCTAAAAAATACCCTGCCATTTCTTCCCTAGTACACTGAGGCATCTTTGTTTCGCTCTGAACTTCAGGTTGTTTGTGCACAATCCCTCTGAATGGTCAAAGATTAATTGTGCATTTCTGACAGAAAAGGGAAAAGGTAAAATTGAGAAGCAATGTTATATATCTCTTCTAAAAGTTTGTAAGTGCTTGGAAGCTGTTGAGCTGCCTTTTATTTCTAAGCAGTATTCACCTTGCCAAGAGAGAAGACACTATTGGGGTTTGGTGATAAAGCAAACAATTACTAATTTCACTACAAGTTGGAGATAATGAGATAGGCAAGCGTTTTTCCAATCAAATGTTTCTTATTTTCAACATACCTACTTTTAGAACGCAAGTTGTTAGCTGAAAAGGTTTTGTTTTGATTAATGCCATCATTTTCATTCATTCAAAACAGTCAGAAGAGTCAAATCATTGTTACACAGAAAGTTTTGTTTCTGGATCAAAGTGACATTTTATTTAGAAGTCTGAAAAAACATCTAGTTTAAAAGCCAATGGAACTTAAGGGGAGGGAGAAACTCTGAAACCTGAACGAGTATTTCCAACTAATGAATTGTATACCAGTCACCACTTTGGGACTGAAAAATCCCTCTGGATTTTGGCAGTTTGGAACAACTTTTTAAAAACAGTTCAGAACAAGCATATCAAGATGAGATAAACCACTTCCTGTCTTCTCCTTAAAAATATATATATATAAAAAAAAAAACAAAACAACCCTCACACAAGATAAAGAAGAGAGGCCCACGCAGGAGGATGCAGAAGCTGTCTTTCAACTGTATAACTTTCCCACTTGTCATACACAGCAGGTAGATGTTGCAGCATTGCCCATTTTCAGATTTTTAGTGAAATAGCTCACGATATTTTTATTGATTTTCATTAGTTGTCGCTATCATGGCAGCATTGCTGGGCAATGCTCTCAGCTTTTATTAGCAGTTAAAACATGTTTACACTCGTCGCTCACACAGCTGTGAAGAGTTGGAAAACTCAGACCCCTGGAAGCTACTAAAACCCAAGACAAACAAAACCAGAGACAATTAAATCTTGTGAATTACACTAACCACATGATTTTGGGGAGTTTGCCTCAGGATTTGAGGATGCCTGGAGCAGACTATGCCAGGCTTGCAATTTTGTCAATTATGTTTCATTTCATGCATCAGGACAGTCGCAGAATGAATTGTTATTCCAGATGTCCCTGGGGACATAGAGCTCAGACAGCCTCACGCTACATGCTGAAAAGCTTTCTTAGCTAATGCTTATGAGAAAATGCTTCTTCCACACAGAGCCCTGCATTACCTGCAACTAAACCAGAACATAGCAGAGACAGGGTCTATTAAATCTGTACACACTCACATAACACACGGAGGATGTTGTACAAGAATGGCACCGGGTCCCACTTCCAAGGAATGGTGCCCTTAATGCAAGCCAGCTTACCACAGCAGTAAACTAAAAATAAATAAATTATGAAATCCACACATGAGATAACAGAACTGCATTGAGGATAGAAACAAGTGCCAGAAAACTAGAAGAAAAATGTACTTACCCAGCTCCTCATGTTTTCTTCACCCTATAAAACCCCTCTGACTGAGGCAAGTCCCAGTTGCGTATCAGCCCCTTGTTCTTAGAGTGTGCCTAGAAAAGAGAACTAGACACAAAGAGCCAGTTTTGCTTTTTAGACCCACTAAACCTTTCCTAGGGCTTCGCTTGGCTTGGCTTTGAATCCTTTCCTCCCACCTGGCCTTAACTGCTGTCACCTGCCAGTAATTTCCTGCCTTGATCTCGCTTGTTCTGCCGTCACTGGATGCTGCCCTGACAGAGAGCAAACCTTGCCAGTGCAAAAATATTGAAGCATATTTGAAAGGTGCCTAACTGGTCTCTAAACAAATTGTCAGCCCATGAGGAAGCAGGAATATTTGTTTCCACCAGCTGCTCCATTAAAGACGGGCTGAGGTGGTAGCCAAGTACTATATGGTAGTGATGGACTTATGGGGGACTGCTCGATAGTATGGAAATACCATGCCCCTCAGTGGAGACACACAATGACATTACAAACAGACCTGTTGGTCTAAGATATTGCCACTTCACACCATTTGCTGTCACCTCTGTACCTGAACCATGCTAATAATATGAGTGAGTCAAGCCCATTTCGGTGCAAAGTCAGACAAGCTGGCCTAACTCCCTCCCCTAGAAGAGGGCACGAGCAGAGGACATTTTGTATATACAAGGTGATTTACAGCTCCAGTTACTTCAGCTAATGGACTAAGTGGGTGCTCCCAGTTTGCTTCAGCACAAAGTCAGCTGTCGCTGCTGAAATCAGACAAGTCCCTGAAGCAGAGGAGGAGCATTGGCAGAGCGCATGAATGTGGCTCAGCTGCAGGGGAGCAGCAGATTTGAGCTGGGGTGTGGTACCAAGCAGATGGAAAATGGTATTTCCCTAAACCATCCTGCAAGATCTGCAGCGGCACATCTGCCTGTGCCCCTATGTGCTCCTTCTTTCTTCCTCTCCCTCGCTCCCTGCAAAAAGTTTTGGGCTGAGTTTCTTGTTCCGCTAAACCTTCAGTAGATGTTCATACCCATGGAGAGAAGGCGTAAGATACCACTTTTCCAGTGTATTTGCTCACTGCAACATGCTGGCACTGAAATAAGAAAGACTCCATGAAGTGTGGGGTGTTAGACTTCAGATCCTAGCTGGCGCTCATCCTTTCTTTGCGACGTTTCTGCATCTGAACTTCATGCCTTATCTAGGCTGAAGGATATGTGTCTTGCTTCTCGTGTATGGGAAAACAACGCAGATGGTCTCAGTCTGTTGGACAGGTGTCCACATCAGAAAACTGTCACCATACTTGACACCTTCCCAGCCATACTGGCCAAGATCCTCCAGAACAGAAAAAACATACCTTGCCATTTTGCATATATTTACATTCGTTTGCACGCATTTGGGCACCTACTAAGCAGGAGCACATGCCTTCCCATTTTTAAAGTCGCAGTATAGCAAAACCTCAGAAAGACTAGTGTGAAGATAACCCGTGAAGTGCTGACTGCCTGGTGCCTTTGATATGCAAATCACTAATAAAAAGGGCCCTTCCATGCCGTAGTCCTATCCTGATCCTGCCTTTTGTCACAGGGATGAGTTTTAACAAGGAGGAGCAGAGGAAGCAGCTCATGACAGCATTGCCCTTCCCCAGAAAGTCTGTAAAGGCCATTGAAAATCCTTTTCTGCTAGATTTCCTAGGAAAAGACCAGTGATGTTCTCAGAGTCCAAAAACCATATTCCCATCTTTTTTTTTTTTTTTTTCCTTTCCTGGCAAGGTGTGTTCTCCTCCAACCTCAAACAACCACAAAAGGATCTACATCTTCAGTTTTCCTAAGTGAGGCAGAAATATTTCATTGGAATTGTGATGGCTGAGGAATCTGGATGCGGGTAATCTGAATTAGGGGAGAAGTCAATGAAACACAGGAGGATATTGAAGCGCCTTAGTGCAAGGGCTGTTTCCCAACAGGCATGCACACTGCTGTCTGAGTTCATAGGAAACCATCCCACATGGAGCCTTACGTCCGGTATCAGGGGGAAAAAAAAATGCAAGACGAAAACCAAAACAAACCAAAACACAGCAGATTGCTCAATGCTGCCTGTAGGCCTTAGAAGGGAAATTAAAAAAAAAAAAAAAAAAAAAAGAGATCCCTTAATTGGAGTCTGCTTGGCCGAAGCCCAGCCCTGCCCACCGGGAGAGCCTCTGCAGGGGCGAGAAGAGCACCCACTCTCCCCGTCCTGCGTGGGGAAGGTCTGGGCACGGGCTGGGGCACGGTACCCACTCCCCGCCAAGGCCCCCATGGAACACTCAGGTGGCAATTACTGCTGACAGCACTGCAATTAGGGAGGCTCTGGCCCAAATAGGAAATGCCGTGTGTATTTTCCAGTGCTAATTAGGGCTGCTTGGCGAGGCAGGAGGGGAGGGAAAAATGAGCATTTCCATGGGAACTTTTTCGATCGCTTCATTTTAGGACCATTGCATGAGTATCAGTTCTTCGCTTCTGTACCCCAGCCCCGACGGCGCGATAATGTCGCGCCAGGGAAGGGGGGCTGTCTGAAGGTGAGTGGCAGCAAGAAAAGAAGCGGGTAGGCGGGACGCCCTGCTCAGTGCTTAGGGTTCGTCACCCAAGGCCTTTGCCCCATGTCTCCGTCCCTGCCAGAGCTTCAAAGCGACTCGGGGTTTGGCCAACCTGCCGTGCACAGGTGTGACGGATCCCAGCTGCGTGGAGCAGCGTAAAGGCGGCAGAGCCTTTTCCCACAAAAATAAGTCAAGGCTTGCAGTGATTTTCAACCCGAAGAACCTTTGCCTACGAATCCTCTCAGCTTCCTTGCCACCTCCATAGCCTATCAACAAACCAACTCGGTTTTTCTTTCACAGACAGTTACATTTCCCACTTCTTCCTTCGGCACAAGGGAAAAACAGTCGCAGAGGCTTCCCAAGCTGAGCTGGAGACGTGGCTGCACCCATAGCTACAAGCGAGGAAAATGCCCCGTGTTTTCAGTTGCTATCCAAAGCACGACAGCCTGTTACACAAAATCAGCAGCAAAGCCCCCCACTTTTACAAAAAAAAAAAAACAACACAAAACTTATGTAAATCCACAACTAATCTTTGCTAATCTTGAGCAAGGCATTTAAATCCAGGGAATAAGCCTATTCTTCTCGCTGCACCCCACCCCCCCCCACCCCCCCGTCTATCTGTACAGTGAAAAGGGAAACAAATAGAAGCAAAGTTCACAGCCTTGTAAATATTCCTTTCGACGAGAGCAAAGTGGCAACGTGTCCCGAGTCTGCTCCGAAGTAAACCCTCCTGCCCTGCCATTTCCCATGCACAGCGACCGAGGACCTTAAAAGCAAAGCTGCTTTTGGACCGATTATCACTTTGCTCTTTGCTAAAGCATGGAAATCTCTACTCTCGCAACCTACCATTGCCTTGCTTTTGTCTGGTATTTTTTTGTCACCTATTCAATCACGCACGTAAGAACAGAAAGGCGGCCATCTGAAGTNATCAACTCGGTTTTTCTTTCACAGACAGTTACATTTCCCACTTCTTCCTTCGGCACAAGGGAAAAACAGTCGCAGAGGCTTCCCAAGCTGAGCTGGAGACGTGGCTGCACCCATAGCTACAAGCGAGGAAAATGCCCCGTGTTTTCAGTTGCTATCCAAAGCACGACAGCCTGTTACACAAAATCAGCAGCAAAGCCCCCCACTTTTACAAAAAAAAAAAACCAACACAAAACTTATGAAACTCCACAACTAATCCTTGCTAATCTTGAGCAAGGCATTTAAATCCAGGGAATAAGCCTATTCTTCTCGCTGCACCCCACCCCCCCCCACCCCCCCGTCTATCTGTACAGTGAAAAGGGAAACAAATAGAAGCAAAGTTCACAGCCTTGTAAATATTCCTTTCGACGAGAGCAAAGTGGCAACGTGTCCCGAGTCTGCTCCGAAGTAAACCCTCCTGCCCTGCCATTTCCCATGCACAGCGACCGAGGACCTTAAAAGCAAAGCTGCTTTTGGACCGATTATCACTTTGCTCTTTGCTAAAGCATGGAAATCTCTACTCTCGCAACCTACCATTGCCTTGCTTTTGTCTGGTATTTTTTTGTCACCTATTCAATCACGCACGTAAGAACAGAAAGGCGGCCATCTGAAGTGTTCCTTTACGGTGGGCAGTGGAAATATTTGACAGTCCTCAATCTGGTAAGCAAATCGTGTTGTACAGTGATACCAATATGTCTATTTGTTTGTCTGCCATCTGTGCCTCAAGACATATGCAGCTGGTATATTTGCTGCTGTTAAACTGCTTCCTTTAACGGTTTATACCCCAAAGGAAGCTAAGTAGGGATCCATGCTTGTGCTGTGAAATGTATTCACAGGTTTTATGCAGCAAGAATATTGGCTGGCGAGCTGCTTGGCTTTCAGAAAGCCCTCTGAAGCTAGCTGCCTTCTTCTAAAAGAGACAAGCTATCAGTGAGGAGAGGGACAGAAAGGTAGGGCATGTCCAGCCAGGACACGTGCAATTTTGATGCATGTTATCTAACCCTTAATTCAATACACATTATAATGCTGCTTGGAGTTTTACTTCAATTTTTTAACAGGCTTTTATGTCCTGTAAATTACAGAAAAGGTAAATCAAAGCACAGTGCTAATTTAGCCATTCAGAGTACATGCTCAGTTTGACAATCAATCAGTTGAGAGCACGAGGGAAAGAAATTCCAGCCTGCGGAGAGGAATGCTTGTGACGCTGTCACGTGTGTTTTCACAGTGCTATCAACTGCTTGCTGCGTTTCCTAGAAGTACACAGAAAAACGTAGATCGTAATGTGTTCTGGTTCTCCTAATACGCTAACGTTTCACAAGGTAGAAATCAAAATGAAAGCACGTGAGGTACGCTGGGGGAGAAGGCTTGTTCACAGTCCAAGTGGTTCATCGGTGACACGTGGCAGTGGGGTGGAAAGACCAGGTGTGGGGAGAGGGTTCCTACAAGGGACAAATTTCAGGGACACTTGCCAATCTGAAGGATGACTGCAGGGACCTCCGTACCTTTTCATCCATTCTGTGTGGCTGTCAGAGTTAAATATCAGTGGGAGGTCTGACCCGGGGTATGTTTGTCTCTACTTTTACTCTTTAGAAGGAGACACCCCATGGTGGAGTTCAATGGAAGTCTAGATGTTCCCCAGCTCCAAGTGGGGCTTTTGGAGATCTCCAGGGGGTTGGGAAATTTGGGTACTTTTCTACCTCAACCATTCTGTGACTCTGTGAAATATTTGCAACCAAGAGGAGGTGAATGGTATGTGAGGTGGCTACAACAGCCCAGTCTTCAGGGAGCCACAGTGCCCTTGTTGGTGGCCAAGCTGGCTGTGGAAGGATGAGGGCACATGTATCGCTGCAGTCAGGATGGCATATGTATTGTTTGTTGCTATGTTGTCTTTGTATCAGTACATCTAGGCTTTTTGTGATGTTTTAAAAATTAATTTTTCTGAAATGCCAGTGATCAAATGGTCAGGGTTCAACAACCTTAATAGCTAATACCCATTCAAAGCCTTCCCTTTGTCTAAAGGAAAAACATCCCTGTTTATACTTCTGGTACCTTCCCTATCCTGTGGCAATGAGTGCCACAAGGCAAGTGTGCCTTGTGTGAAAGAGCAGTTCATTTTGTTGGTGTAAACCTGCTTCCTGACAACTGACTTGGATGCCTCTTTACTTCTGTGTTATAATTTAATTGTCCGTCCCTGTTCACTTTTTCCCTGCCACTCATTAGAGACCTCTACCAGATTTTCCCCTCAGTTATTCTTTTCTGCAAGCTGGAATTCCAAGCCTTTTTCATCTCTCTTCACAAAGGGCTGCTTCTTTCATTAAAGCATCCTTGTCCCCCTTTGCAGTAGTTTTTCTAGTTTCAGAAAGGGGTAAGTAGGGCAGGCTGCAGTGGTTGAGCTATGAGCACAGCATGGATTTATACAGTGGCCTAAAGGTGTTTCCTTCTTTGTTGTTTATTTCTTCTTAACAATTTTTTACTCTCTATTTGTCTTTTTTGATTACTGGTGAGCAAGGAGCCGGCAATTTGAGCGAGCTATCCACAGCGAATCCAACATTTCTTTCCTGGATGCTGATACTTAATTTAGAACCCACTGTTGAAAAATATATAATTGAAGTTGCTTTTTTTCTGAAATGCATTACATTTCATTTACCAACACTGATTTTCGCCTGCTATTTGATCTCTCAGGAACCCAGTATCCTGAGATTCTTTGGCAATTTTGCAGTGAGGCTTTGCTTTGACAGGGGGAAAAAAAAAAAAGATTTACAAAGCTTTACCACCTCGGTGTTTGCTCCCTTCCCCAGCTCATTTATGGATCTGCTGAACAGCTCAGGTCTCATTAAATCTCTGTGAGCGGGGGCCCTTGCTCCACTTCTCCAGTACTTTGTCTCCCATCTTTTAACCACTTATTGATCCAATCACGATGCTAAAATGGAGCTGTCAGCCAACGGGGAGATGGTTTGGGCTGAAGATGTTGCCTATCTCTCATGCAGGAAATGTGACAATGGAGCAGGGTGTGCAAAATTACTCCTTCATGGCTGGTAGTCCTTCTTCTAGAGAGATGTGGGGTTTTTTTTGAAAAAGGATTGCCAAAAAGGGAAAGGGGCCAGGGAAGAGAAATGCCCTCCTCCCCCCCTTCTCCCATTGATCTGGACAGCGTTTGTTGGTATCTCCAGGTGGCAAAAGTTTCCTGAGCCGCTATATAAGAGAGGAAGAGGGTGAGAAGACACAGGACCTAGAAGAGTCATCCCATGGTTTGGCATTAAACCACTCCCTGCTGCTACTGAGGGGACATCAGGGAACAAGAGGTGGCTGTCAACCACAGACGTTGCGCACCTGATGTGTTACATTTCTGCGCCTTTGGAAGTAGTCCCAGGAAACGCCTCGGGATGCCGGGGGGTACGGTCCCAGGGAAGAAGAGCAGGCAAAACCATCCTGCTGGGCTGTGCTGGTGCAGTGGAGCTGCCGCGCTGGGCAGGGTTGGGCCGTGCCGTGGAGGCTTCCCCAGAACCCGGCACGCAGAGCGCTTGTCCAGCTCTTCTGCCTGTCTCCTGCCAGGCTGCGATTGCCTGGCTTCTGGCACCGGCTGGCTGAATCACTTGGAAATTTTCCCCCGAAAATTCCTCTTAGCTCTTTGGAATTGCATTTAAAAATTTCCTTTTGTGGAAAGCTGCTGTGGCCCACTCGCTCTGATCCGAAATGGAAATACTGGGAAACGTGACATTTTCTGGGGATGGAAATGCAGCTTGACTCCTAGCTCTGCTGGAGGGATGCTGGAAGAATCTCTTCTAGATATGACCCTCTTTTAGCACCTCATTCAATTCCTCGCTAGTCATGCGGCTCTCCCAAGAGAGCTACTGCTCTGACGTTACTTCACATTCATTTATCATCTAGTTAATGATCATAGCAATCAAGATTCAGAAAGGAAATATTTCTGTAGGGGGAAAAAAAAAGATACGTGGGTTTTGTATCAAAGGAGTTCATTGACCAATTATTGAACAAGCAGAAGTGACAGATAAAACCAGTTTTGTATTCATTTGTCTGTAACACAAAACAGTACAAGCTGAATAATTCATTGCCTGAAATAAAAAAAAAGCTCATAAAAATCTGCTCACTGCTGTAAATCTATTAGTAAATCATAGCATAATGAGCACGCTGCACCTTTAAGAACTATTAATTGCATTCCTGCCCCATTTTATTCCTTACGTTTTTGTCTCTCATAATTGAAATACTTTCCAATTCTCCTGAAAGCAGTTTTTTATTTCTTTCAAAATAGACCCAGTATTTAGTATACATATTTTTCGGGTCGCTATCATGTGAATGGATGTGTGTCTACACTAAATGTTGACTGTTATGTCTAATAGCCTGCTCAGAATATTGGATTTATCCCCCCTTAAGGGCAGAGCTTGGAGCCCGATTTATTTGTACTAGCTGGAGATTTCAGTATACACATATGGCTAGATCTTATATGCGAAAGTAAATCATGTCAGGTTAGTTAAACAGAAGCACCCCTTTGATCACTGCAGCAGATAAAAATTAAGGTTTGTCTTTGTCACTATGACTCTCAGTTTGGAAAATCGATCTGGCCAAATGAAGCATTTCTACAGGACCTAGCACCATGGAGCTCTGCGGGGTCTAGAGAGAAAAGCAGCATCTATCCAACAGGGATAATCATATCCATATTCTCCTCTTTGGGTTAATCGTTAGCTTTCTGAGTGCTTCCAGTCTTCCTTCTGTTCATGTGGGAATACTTTAGGGGATCCTCTTTATTTACAGCCAGCGGAATTATATTCCATGAGTGGCTGCAATGGATTTGTAAGCGCCAGCACTGCTGTTTGGAAAATTCACAGGACATCTGGAATAATTTGATGTTTTCATGTCAATTTTTTTTTTTTTTTACGTCAACATTTTCCCATTAGTGAAAGGCTGTGAGATTTGGATGCACCTTTCTTACAGGAATAAGCCAGGAAGAACACGGGTTTGGAGCTCTGACTCGAGTCTACCAGCAGTGCACCCTGCCAGACTGAGCATTACTAGGGATGGTTCTAGCTAGGTTCAGTTTTCTGACTAGAAAATTACTTGTATATTCTTCCATTGCTCCTGGAAATACAGGGTGATCACAAACTGACTGAAACCCTTATGAACCCACAATGACGGACAAGGATAGAGGTACGAGCAGCGCAAAAACAAGCTCCTGAGACTGAGTTCAAACTTCTTCATGAATTGTTCTTCCCCATGTTCAGCCAGAGAAATGGGTCAGGTTACATTCAGATAAGCATTTTCCATACGGAAGATAACATTGTCCTTCCCTGCATATGACAGAATATTTACCAGGCTGAGAATGTGGCTGTTTTGGGACTGTTTCTTTTCAGAAATGTTTGGTTTAGTTAATTTTGAACAGGGGGAAGAAGCAGTCTATCCCTGTCCCATGATTAATGTAAGGCTGACCATGAGCAAGATAATAATAGCCCCATCCTCTGGGATCCAGGCCTCTCCCTAACTGCTTTATTGGCAATTAGTCACCATGTGTCACCAGACTGTCACCATCCTCATGTTCATTTTTCATGCTTTTTACAGAAAGTTAGTGCTGACTCTACAGGGTGTAACAAGAGCTTCTGTTTATCACCAGGCTTTTCTTAGCTCTTCAAGGACTTGGTTTTGGTCTCCTGGCGAGGCCACAGACTGGGGCAGACGTTTGGGTTGAACGTGTGCTTGGGTCTAAGTATGCTGCGGACTTTTCTGTTCAGAAAACTCCAGTACGGACTTTTCTGAACTGGACCCGTGACTTGGAGGGCTGAATCCCCACTGACTGAAATTGTGCCTGCAGTTACAGAGGCTAATTGTGATAATGGGGAGAGAGGGAGAGTAAACCACATATTTAAAAGAGCTGCTTTGGGTGCCTCAGAATTGAACAAAACCATATGTGGGTTCTGATCAAGCTGCTTGTTTGTTTTTTTTTTTATGTAAAAATATGGCTGCTCACCCCATGCTTTTGCGAGGAAACACAGGGGTGGTGCATGACCTCCGATACCTCGTCCTGGGTGACCAGTCACCCAGCCTGCATCAGCACCTCCCTACCTCCACCACTGTGGGTCTGCCCAGGCAGGGGGGACACTCCACCGGTGGCACCTGGCTGCAGTCTCCCGCAGCGGCCATCTGGACCGCGGGAAGGATAGGGAAGGCAGGATGTATCCTTTCCCTTTGCTGGGAAGCCATAAAATGGATGGGGATGGTTGTGCATAACTGCAAGGATACTCTGGTCATGCAAACTACGGTCATTTTTCTTCCCAGGAAGACTCAGTCTCTGCAGACTAAAGCTTGCAGGAACCCTTGTTTGGCAACGGGCATGGTGAAATCATAGTCCCCGCCTTCCCTCAGATATTTTGATAATAAATGAATTTCTGATGGAAAAGCATTGCACTAATTCTGTCCCCTCCCAAACACCACCCTTCTCGGCTCCTTCAGAAACTGATGAAGTAACCGGCCACAACTTCAGACACTTCGCTCTAAATAAATATCTGATTCAGAGTAAGATCATGGCAAAAGAGATCTCACCCTGAGAGCTGTAACGCAGCCTCTTTCCATTTAAGCATGGCTAGCTGGGCCAGCGTTTGCAGTAGGCTGCATTTCCCGTATTGCATCACTCTGGGACAACCTAGCCTTAAAAAGAAGAGGCCGCCCCGTGAGTTAACAGAACTGAACTGGACTCAGTGCAAGACCTGAATGCAAGGTAGCGGGCAAAACATTTTTCTGCAAGGCTTTGCCTTTATGCATCTGACAAATCTGGTTCAGCTTGATCCGCTGTGTAGCATTAGGAGAGAAAATGAAGTAATCAGAAAAGCAATATTGGCTTAAACCACAATATTGTGACAATTTCATATACAACTCGTGGAATTCTGTTTTGTCACTGTGCACTTACCTAATTCTTTACCAAATCCTCCTAGCACTCTCCCCAAACAACCCCACCCTCGTTACTTGTAAATGATTGAAAGAAAGAAAAAACCAAAACAAACCAAAACACAACCCACCCACCCACCCACCTCCAAAATTCATCAGTTAAACTTATTCAGTTTTAGTTAGTGAAGCCTGGATCTCTGGTTCTAAGCACTTGAAATCCTTTCCTGAATCCCTCTGAGTTCAGCAAAAGAGGTTCTGGTTTTGATAACTTCTGCACCTAATTCTCATGTCAGAGCATTTTGAGCTACTTGGCACTGAGATCAACTGCACCCTGAGTCCCTGGAAAGAAGGCCCTAAATGGTGGGAGAAGCTATCTAGCAATTGCTTTACAGGAAACATTTCCTGGCACGTTTTATTCTCTCCTGCTCCTGCTCAGATACATGGAAGGTAACAATTAACATAGGAAGTGTGAAGGAGCTGGCTTTCAACGTGTCCTTCCACCTCTCCCATCTGAATCACATCACACATGTCTGTTTAGTCTATTAAATGAGATACTGTTAAAGTTATCTCCCAAACAACTTTATTTAATCAGTTTCAGTTAGTAGAAAAGATTTAGCCAACAGCTATTTCCCTCACGCAGGCTTGCAGCTCACGAACAAAACAGCTCCCTGAAGAGCAAGAACAGAGTTCATTGAGCAACGTGCTAATGAAAGCTGGATGAGTTTCCCTCATTAGGTGTAATTACTTTAGGTTTTGCAGGCTGTCTTCTATGGGGTGTCCTTCCTGGCTGATGTGTTGAGACTAATTAAGAAACTGCGATGTGCTAAGTGCGTAATTTCCAGCAGAGACCTTCTTTTCAGTGTCCTGGCTTTCCCAGTGTCCACAGTAAGTAACCTCTGTATGTAAAAACAATGTTTGCATAAATGACTAGGCGTGTATCGCATAACATGCACATGTATAAAACAGATAAGAACTGTAGGCTTTCTTTTACCATTTGAAAATGGATTTGGACTGTTTAGAAGAAGAAACAGCGCTGAGCCTGTCATGGTTGAATGCAAAGCCTCTTGCAGAAACTTTAGGGTTGCTGTCCCCGAGCAAACACAGATTGACCCTGAAGGGTGAATGTGGTGTAACCTCTCCATTAATCTCACGGTCCAATTAGCTGTGGATTTATAGACTTAGGGCATTTCTTTAAAGGGCAGCGCAGGCCAGGAGGGCATGAGACGGTACCTAAGAGGCAGCAAAATCTCACATCGTCTCTGATTCCAGTGTGGCTTTAAATAAGCGCTGGAGAGAAACAGATTCACAGGACAATAATTGTAGTCACAGCCTTAGTCACATTCACCACGGGTCACCTACTCCGTAACACACAATGCTGTTTATCGAAATGCTGTTTATCTGGTTCTGGGGGTTGGACGGGAACTAATGGGTTACTTATACACGTAGGTACCGCTCTGTGTGAGTGAAGCCTGCAGCCACCTCTGAATCTGAAAGGGCTGAGAAGCGCTGCTTAAATCTGGTCCACAAGCAGCTCAGCCAGCTGGCTCAGTAAAAAAGTCCTGCCAGGGATGGAGACAGAGAGACTGGTTAATTTATCTTCCCTGCACAGCAAGCAGTATTCCCCCCGGCATCCTCACTATGCCCGCAGGACAGAGGCACAGGGTAGTCTCATTCTTCCATCATCTCATATCCCTGATTTCCAACCCTAAGTACAAAGTATGCTCAAATACAAAGCCAGGCCAAAAAAGTGCAAATCAGCTTCCAGGTATCAGTAACTGATACCAGAGTTCATTTCTTCCAGCTAAATCCTCCTCTGTTGGGAAAAAAATGGGTGCCCACAGTGCAGCTTGCACCTGCAGTTTAGGAATTAGGCTTATGAATTGTGAAGATAAGGGTAAATTTTATGTGAACTGTCTTACCAAGATCTGGTTTTACTTTGTTACTGAGCAGAACAAATGCTGTGGCTTGACAGCCAATCCCTCGAGGAGAACTTCTGGACCATCAAAAGATCCCATCTGCAAAGGGGGGGAAAAAAAAAAAAAGGAAAAAAAAGAAGTTTAAAGCTAATCCAGTATTCCACAGAAAATGTCAGTGTTGGCAGTTTATAAAGGAGGTTTTTCTTGCAGTATCAACACAGAACACTGCACCTCAGAGTAAATTCCTTTCTTTATGTTGTAACATGTGAGATATGGGAGTTTTTCTGGCAATATCACCATTTTTCATGTAGGAGATGTTTTGCCTTCTCAGAAATGAAAGCACTAGCCAAATCCTATCAATTATGTTTGCCTTCCATTTTGCAATTTCTTGCATTTTGTATTTTGGTTCCAGTTTGTGTCTATATCCTTTTGGACACTGTATACCTACAATCGAGAGCTGGTTTACCCCAAAAGCCTTGATGGAGTCATCCCGCTCTGGTTAAATCATGCTATGGTGAGTAAAAAACACCCCTGCCTCTTGCAGAGAAGAGAGTCTTTGCAACGCATGTCCCACCGTTGCATTGTGCCGCTTTCCAGAAGAGTTTCACGGCTTCTTCTTTCTCACCTCCTCCTTCCTACTTATCTGAATCTGATGTTGAGCTGTACGCAGCAAACAGATGCATGTGCTTGAAGTTGCCTCAAGACACCTTTTAGCACACAGGAAATGTCAGTGAATTGGTGCTTGTCAAACCTCTGAAGTCAATGAAGTGATGTGTAGTCATAAGGAAAAAAAAATCTCCGTTATTGTAGCTCAAAAAAAAAATTATTTCTGCAAACAGAAGTCTATGAAATACAAAATGGCTGGGAGTATAACAAAGCAGATCTTAATTTTTAAAAAAGGTGAAAGAACCAAAGAACATCTGACAGCTCTACAGCTAATAAGCTAATGTGTGCACAGCTTTGAATAGCTGAATTGCAATGATTGTTTACAGGTTTTCTATAAATACTTTCCAGATTTCTCCTTCATTTGCTCTGGCTGTTTTTATGATGTGTTGAATAATCACATATTTCTCATCAGTCAAGTGTAAGGCAGCTGACAGTAACATGGAAACCGTGGGTGGATTGTAAGGTCAGGGGGGCCTCATGGGGCTAATGGGAAGGGGGGGAGAAGGGAGAGGTTCAGCACTAGACTGAATCAGAGAAGCCAAAAAGTATGAAATAATCGCACAAAAGACTAGTTTCTCTCCAGACTTCATTTCTTAAGCGCAACGCTTTGCAACCCACCGCAGCAGTTCCCGATGCGTATGGAAGGCAAATGCGGGAGGCTTCGGGGTTTCTGGCTGAGGGCACTTGCTAAAGGCTCTGAGCAGCCACTTGATTTAGACAGGCGTATTCAGATGCGTGTGCCTGGAATCCAAACACACATAGGCACGTCCGCATCACTGATATCCGAGTGATAAACCACAGCCATCGTGCACTTTTAACCTTATCACCTGCTCTCTGCCCACCAATTCATCTCCACAGAGCCTTTACATGGCTGCCCAAACCTGCGCACAGATGGAGACGGGCACCACTCTCTCTCAAAACCGTCATCCACCAAAAAGAAAGATTCCTTGTGTCCTCAGCATCACGCTGGTTTCGGGTCCAGGATTTGGTACGGGTGACTGGTTGAAGTTTAAAATCTTCACGGTAGAGGAGGTGCTGGGGAAGGGAAGGGCACAGGGTGGAGCTGAGATGGGCCTTGCTGCTTGTTTTAATCCCGGCGCACAGCTGAGAATTTGCCCTTTCCATTTCCACATTTGTTTATGACATGGGAAGGTTGAGAGGTGCTAGAACGTACATTTTTATTTCATGTGTAAGAACTCTTCGCAGAAATCCCTCAAACGAATTCGTTACAACTTCTTTCTTACCCTACCTACATCTACATTTCATGATAGAGTCATTCTGACAACAACAAAAAGCTTTTCCATTTCCGAAATGTCAAAAACAGGTGTTTAAAAAGGAAAACAATTCTTCCTCAAAATTATTTTGACGAGAGAGGAACTTCACATAAAGCAAACCTCTATCACAACCTAGAATTTTATTTCTAAAGCTCTTAATACGCTGTGCTTGACAGTTCCTGGGTGGAAAATTTTCCTTCCAGTCACTATCGAGCATAAAACATCTGCCACCAGCGTAGACTGATCCCCGCTATTGACAATCCCCACGTTTTGGGACACCTTCCAACAGGTGCCTTCAGGCTTAGCTGAGGCATTTCTTTCTTCCAACCCAAAATATCCACTGGGAACACTAGGAAGATCCCGGCAGCTACTGACACTTTAAGGGACAGTCTCCAAGTTCTGACTGCCAAGCAGACACTTTTTCTTTGGGTTCATTTCCTTGCACGTTGCTATACTTTATGGCTCTGAGATTACAGACATTTCATGGCAGATTGAGGCAGCATCTAGCTGGCTTTGGTGGAAAAAGATGTCGGTGTATCAGTAGTAGACATCAGTGCCATATTGTGTGCAGTGGGAGTGTTTTTTGTTTTTTTTTTATCTCGGTCTATTTTAATATTGTAAATAGGGAAAGCATATGTTGTTATGTAACTGAAGAGTGAACCTAAAAAATAATCATGCAAAAACACGTCAGGAATACCAAGCTCCTTGAGTTCGCAGTGATGCTGCAGCACCTTCCTTGCAAAAATGAACTAGCCATTTATTTTTCTCACATTTACTGCTCTTACAGTGGGAAAGTGTCATCGCCCACCTGGTAGCCCAGAGTCGTACAGAGAGCATTACATTTTAGGCAAGTTTTTGCACTCTGAGCGCAAACATTTTCTGTTTTGCAGAAAGCATGGCTAATGCAGAAAGGAATCTTGCTAATATTTGAAGGAGGCCAAATACTCCAGAGCAGCTGAGTTTCTCTCTTTGCCTTTCTACTGAGTTTAACCCAAGGGCTGCGCCTCAGTTTCCACTTCTGTTTGCCTGGGATAATTATATTTTACCATCTTTATACAAAGCTTTGAGCTTCATGGATGAAAAAAGCCCACCCCTACTCATGTCTCAAGCACAATTATTTTATTTGAATAAGATTTTCCAAGTGGAAGATGGCTGAGATAAAAGATACACTGGCCAATTCGTCAAGTGAAATTGTTTATTTCTTTCCCAGTCATCTCTTTTCAAGCAACATCTGGATACTCTCCAGAAGGCAACTAGCTGCTGGAGACAGCTTGGATTAAATCATATGCGTATATTATTCAACTTAATGGCAGTATAGGGGAACACTACCTTTTGAAGGGGCTGACAGAATTGAACGCTAAACAAAGAGGGGCAATGGTGGGTCAGAAGAGATCACTCAAAACCATTTTAATCTATAACAAAAGAAAAGAGACACATCAACGTTGACCAGATGTGTTCACAAAAATGGTAATGGTACAATTGCCTTTTTTTATAGGAGGTTTATATTTTCAGTCTGTAAGGCACAGTTCTTGTAAAACACAAATTTTCTTGTAAAAAACACAATTTTCTTTATTTTCAGGTTGTAGCTAAGTTTAGTTTAGCCATCTCTTTTCCTATTTATTCTGCAGCCATGTTATCCTCTCACCCTGACAAAAATCAGCATTTTAGTGTCCTGGGCACTTTACTGACACACAGTTATGAACTCTACATGTTCTGAAGACCTTGTAAGCTAAATAACTAAGAATAAAAATGGAGGTATATTAAATGGAGGCACAGAAGAAAAATGACTTACCTGGCAGAATTTCACCAAAGACAACAACAGACCCCACATGGCCTGAGCCTCTCAAGCTCCTTTGCACTTTGTCCCAATGTACCTAAGCAGTATCTGAATGTCAAAAGAAAATACAAGAAAATTGCATTTGGGTGCAAACACGTAATTTTCCTTCACTGAAGCAAGCCACTGATGCCCTGACAGTAAGAATACCAGCAAGACTCGCCATGTCCCCTCTCATCTTGGAGCTTCTTGCTATCTACAAGCTGCTTGTGTTCTGCCCACCTAGCTAAACCATTACCTTCCCTAGTGTGGACACAACTACATCGACAGAAATGTTTTTTTGGATCAGTATGATTTACTTCCATCTGGAAAAAAAAGAAGTTATATGAATACACATTACTCTTACTCCTATGTGAGGGCATCTATGTGAAGGATTATATTTTCCTACAGCTATTTTAGGAAGCTGCTGCAACACTAACCAACCAAGGGGGTGCAAAATCAGTGTGTGGAGCAGAACCCGCTGGTCCAGGCCACTCTAATTGGACTCCTGCTCCAGGTGGGTACACAAGAATCACCTCAGGTTCATCTTTGACCATCTTAAATGATTCTCCTTGCAATTGGCATTTAATGCTTAATAATTCTTGCATATTTACACAAGAGAGAAACATTTCCATTTGTTTGCATTTCACGGTATCTCAATTTTAAGCTGTCTGGCAACTATGGACATTCATAGGCTTCCAATTACATTCAGTTTTTGGCAAAGAAGAAGAATGTGTGTGCGAGGAATATGGCACATGAAATTAATCACCCCACACATTTAAGAGCAAAGACGCTTAGCTTTTCCCAGCGCTACATATATATTTTTTCAAAGTTTCTATTTTTGTTGACATAAACCCATTTCCTCAGGGAGAAAGTATGTGTTTCACAGACAAATGTTATGGCAGGGAATCCTCCCTGGCTGCTGCTACCCCGGCGAGCACAGGTGCAGTCTCCATAACCCACCCCGCGAAGGAACAGCTGGAGACAAATATTCCACACCGAAGGATGTGTCACCTCAGTCTCATGTCAGCTTCCAGCTGCAGTGCAACATCAGTTTCTTAGACAACGTATCTAATGTCAGGGAGAAATGCAATTAAAATTCTGGCATTGACGTGGAGACAAAACATTTGCTAGTAAGCAACAGGATATTCAGCCAGGGCCTTACTTCCAAAAATGCATGGGTGCATGCAAGAAATGTTATCTCTGAAGCTTTTTTACCTTTGGTCATACAATTGGTCTGATGTTTCAACCATTTTTCACAATAACGCTCCCAAACTACCTACAGGTCTCAGAAAAAGCAGAAAAAAAAAAAGTTGCTTTTCAGACAAGCATGTACGGACCTGGAAAGGACAGAAACAGATAGCAGTTGACAGTTCAGAGAGGAGTGCTGCTGGAGTTAAATTGAGCAATAGCTTCCTGACTAATTTGTCACCACACCTGCTCAGTAATAAGACTCCTTGTGCCTCTCACTCTATCCACAAAATAAATCTGTGGTTCCCTGAAAATGCACTGATGGCTGAGAATATAAAAGACAGGTAGTAACTCTAACAGAGAATTCTTCAACTAAATATGGCAATGTACTAGTTAAAGAAATAAAATGAACAATAATGCCTAAGCCCCTCCCACCCTGAAAAATAAAGAGAGGTTAAGAGAGGAAGAAAAATGTATAAGGACAGATTGCAAAAGAAAATTTTAAAGGAGGCATTTGAATGAAGGCCTATGAAGTATCATAGCAAAATAAATCAAAAGAGGAATTTGTTCCAAAATGAAGCCAAGAAAGGAGAGAGCATACAGAGATTCTGAAAATTATGAGGAGTATAAAACTAAATAGAGGTTATGGTAACAAGAAGCCATTTAGTTTTATTACTCTCAGATAACACAGGCTGTAATTGTTTATGAAAGCATCCAACCCAAGGAAATTTCCATGGACAAGAGGACGTTTCCCAACAATGAGCTGAATAACTGAGTAAACACCTCAAGGGTCAACCAATGAGCATCGGCTTCGTGAGCCTCACAGACAGCACCGAAGTGGGTTTTTACTTTTTCTTTGCAGTAACATACCAACAGAGAGGATACAAGCATGAGTTTTGGCCACGAGTGGTTGTCAGCATACAAGCTCTGCGGGGAATATGTCTGAAAGAAGAAACATGGGCCATTTTTCAAAAGCACTTGATGGTGTCCAACCGTGCCCAGTGGAGTTTAGTTTGGCCAGTGGTAACTGTTTGTGAAAAATCCCCCGCTAAAGTCTCACATGTTAATGGAAAGCAGACACAGAGGGTATGTAAATGCAAACGAATTAGAAACAAACAGCTATGGTCAAGCGAGGCATCGTTTCCTCCACTCTGGAGTCAAACAGGGTCAAACCGAGTCAAACTGCGATGCACGCGTTAGGCATACGAATGATCTCAGCAGCTCTGGGGATATTATTCATGGGCTTAAAACTCAGCCTAGGATGGAGACTGCAGCTGACTGCAGCCGAACACAAACTTTACCCAGCCCTGTCTTCTCAGCCCCAAGAAACTTGCTTTTGCTTATATTCTCAACAGCAAAACGAGGATATAACATTGAATAAATACACAAATTACTCAAAATATGGGAAGTAAAAATTCCATATAGTCTTACCAAACAGTGGAAATAATATCCAGAGAGCACTATTTATCTCAATTTAAACTCATGAACCTGAAACGTATCCTGGGAAACATACAATATAGTATAGGAAATAAAAAAATAAAGCAGCAGAAGAATGTTATAATTTCATTCTTCTCCACAGGACATGAGTTGACATGCCAATATTTCAGATGAAGTTCAGCATACATTTAAGAAACTTTCTTCCTCCTGTATTCGTATACCAGAGTTTATGAGCCACAAAAACAATTTTGCAATTTTATAACTAGTTCACATTCACCTGAGTTTGTCAGGATAAAAGCAAAGAAACCAAACCCAAGTTAAAAATCATAATAAGTGCCAAAAAGAGCCACAGAGGATTTTTAAATCAAATGTTTGGAATCAGAATTCAGATTATAAGTGTGATTAGTTAATAAAATGTCTCTGACAATTTTGAAGGTCCCATAACTTTTATCTTTCCACCCTAGAAATAAATTTTTCAAAAGGCATTTAAAATACTTCTGTCCTTACAAAATTTGTAAGCTGAAAGCTTTCCTCAACAGAGGTTATTAGACAAGTAAATATATTAATATTTCAGAGAACACAAAAATAAGTGCTAACAGGATTCCTGCCAAGAAAAGGAAAAAGCTCTCTGATTCAGTTTGGTTCATTGACTGATCAGTACACACAGCTATTGTTTTAGCCTGTTTTCCTTACCTTGGAGTGAAATAGTTTTTTTTTTTCTCTGTGATAATTATTTTTGACAGTTTCACTGTTTATATGTGAAACTGAGAAACTGTTAATTGAAATAAAAAATGAGTCACTGTTTCCAGCAATTTTTGCCAATGTTTTGATCTGTGTCAATCTGAGCTTAATTATTAAGTTTTCTTTAAAGCAAGAGGCAAACTCTATGTTTTAATTTGGCCCCATACAAATACTGCACTCTTCAGACATATATCAGTTTAAGGATATAAAGCACAGCTAAATAGGGTTGAAAGTATATTTAATGACCATGCACTAGAGACCTATGGTAAAAATAACACGAATGAGAAAACACATCTTTTTTATTGAGAAGGATACGAGAAGTCTTTAAAGCCTTTCAACAGATATGATTAACCATGATATATGGTCTATCACTAACAATGCTGCCAAAGTCAACGTCTATCAGCTGTGAGAGGGAAATCATTTGGAAAGCCAAGTGCATGTCGTAGGCAAAGGCCAACCACGCATTCCTCTGGTGTCTGCTGTATAAATATGCATCTGCTCTCGTAAACATGCTTGGTTACCTTGTAGAAACTCCACTGTGATTTTACCGTTAATGGACAAAATGGGCTTGGCAGAAATACGTGAAGTCACCAGTATATTCTGGGGTAACAGAAGCACAAGAGAAGATTTTCCCATATGTTTGTTGGGCCTGGGGTGTATGTGTACATGAGAAGGAAGCAGGGGGAAAAAAAAAAAGAAGCTTTATATCCCCAAAGGAGAAATGCTAAATAAAAAAATTTTCATCCTGGGGTGCATGAAGTAGCTGAGAACTGTTGTAGAAATCTGTCTCAAGAAGGCATTCGCATGGCAAGTTTAAATGGCCCTACAAAAAGCACATCTAGTTGATATATCCAGTAATTCTCCCTAACTAGGAATAAGCTAATAATCTATTAATAAATAAAATTGGATTAATATTTGGCAAAATATTTTTTAAAAGATACAATTATTTGCCCAGAAGACATAGCACACACTCTAATAAGTCATGTGCCAGTGTCATCATTGGACTTGGGAAGAAAGCAGCTTTCCTATGCCACAAGTTTATTTTTCTAAATCATAATCGATCCAAGACCTTTAACAAACTCTTCACAAAACAAGAGGCGGACAGCCCCACTCCTGAATGCTTTCACTGCTCTTGGAGGTGGACACACTCTTCCATGCAGTGGGAAGCTGGGCTGTAAATCAGGCAGAGCAGAAATCTACAATCATAGAATAGTTTGGGTTAGAAGGGACCTTTAAAGGTCATCTAGTCCAACCCCCCTGCCATGGGCAGGGACATCTTCAACTAGATCAGGTTGCTCAGAGCCCCGTCCAACCTGACCTCGAATGTTTCCAGGTATGGGGCATCTACCACCTCTCTGGGCAACCTGTGCCAGTGTTTCACCACCCTCATTGCAAAAAATGTCTTCCTTATATCGAGTCTAAATCTACTCTCTTTAGTTTAAAACCATTCCCCCTTGTCTTATCGCAACAGGCCCTGCTAAAATGTTTGCCCCTATCTTTCTTATAAGCCCCCTTTAAGTACTGAAAGGCTGCAATAAGGTCTCCCCGAAGCCTTCTCTTCTCCAGGCTGAACAACCCCAACTCTCTCAGCCTTTCCTCACAGGAGAGGGGTTCCATCCCCCTGATCGTCTTCATGGCCCTCCTCTGGACCCGCTCCAACAGGTCCATATCCTTCCTGCGCTGAGGGCTCCAGAGCTGGACGCAGGACTCCAGGTGGGGTCTCACCAGAGCGGAGCAGAGGGGCAGAATCACCTCCCTCGACCTGCTGGCCACGCTGCTGGTGATGCAGCCCAGGATACGGTTGACCTACCCCTTCCATTAAACTCTTGGCTATTTCCAGAAGCAGCCAAGTTTTCCATCTTTGCCCGTAACTTTCAAACTTCTTTTGATTTATGGGCCCTTGAGTATTTTCTCTAACTCCTCTGTAAGTGGAGGAGCCCGCCAAAAAATGACTTGTTAAGCAAATCAGCATTTTCGAAATTAGAATAAATTTAGAAATAAAAAGAAGAGCTCCCAACCGTCTTTCGCAACCACTACCAGTTTGCTACTCACCCGCAGTGCCAATGCGTGTGTGAGAGCAGGGGGCTCCCCCTCGCCACCCCCAGCTTGTCGCTCCCCGTGACGGTATCGTGCTGTCCGCAGGTGGTGAGCTGTCGCAGGCTGCCTCCGGCCATCACCTAGCGCGGTGCCGCTCACTCCCGTGGGGCAACGAGGAACTGTAAACGAGGTGCAGAGCTCTGCTTTGCTCTCCTCTCCTCTCTTTGCTGCGGGATTCACGTACTGTAAAGCAGCGCAAAGATGTATGAACTGAGAAAGAGAAGAAGCTGGCTAAGCGAGTGGAGATGGTGGTGGTCTTAGTCACGGTAGCTTGCTCCCATCAGAAAAGGAGAGCCCCCATTTCTCCATGCTTTCATCCTCTGCTTCTGGATGCGTGCGCTTGCACCGGCTCTGGAGTCTGCATGGCCCTTGGTAGCTGGTTCAGAGGAAAACAGGCTGGGTCAGAGATGTCCAGAGTGCTTGGCAGAATCACACTCAACTTCTTGTCTAGCTTCTCCCATGAAGGGCTTGCCCAGCTCCCCTAGGTGGTCATTTCCCTGCTTGCCCTTGCTACATATTTCCCAGTATAAAGTTACATCTCTCTCGAGGAAAACTGAGCCAATTGCCCTACCCGCAATGGACATGAAGAACTCACCCATCGCAGTCATCGCTGTATCCACCTCGCAAGCCTTTGAAACCTCTCTCATTTTCCTTTTCTCTCTAGACGCAACAACGCATTCAGCCCTGATTTCAACGCCTGTCTTTGGACTGCTTTCCTGTCCATACTTTCTTGCTGTTTGTGCTGTCCTTTTCTGGACATGCTCCAAATTATCTGCACCTGTCAAAATGGGGTGCCCTAAATCAGAGACAGAGTGCCAGTCAAAACCTCATCAATTCAAGTGGAGCTGCATAGTTACTTCCCAGGTCTTTCTTACACACAATGTTCCTGTTAATACTGTCCCAGAATGCCACACATTTTTTCTATTAAAGCAGCATTGTACTTATTTAACACTCACTCTGAGAACAAAAAGCCCCAAACTAAGGAAATAAGTATATAAAATAACCCCCACCTAAAATCTGTTCATTATTTCACCAGGTCACTCCTACTAAATCCCTCGTAGGACAGAAATAATACAGCTGGAACAACCAGCTTATAGTTGTTAAAAATGTTTAAATTAATTAAAAGACACTTCATGTATCCCAAAAGAATTTTGTGGCCCACTGGATGTCAGATGAAAACCAGGACTTATATCCACTTTGTATAATGGACAAATCCACTGTGAAAGGCTAAAGCCTAAAATTGAGGACAAAGTGCACGTTTTCCATCATTGCTGTCTTCCATGGGCATTTTGGTTTTATTCAAAGACAAACTATTGACCACCTATGGAAAATAAACTTTTTTTTAATCATTCTAAAAAGCAGCTTAACACACAGATTTCTGACTAAAAGACAGTTACAGGGATTATATATGAAAACTGTGTGCCCCAAAGACGTTTTTCTGGTTAAATGAATCCAGGAATCACTTGTACGGATACAAGAAGACCTCTGTTATCAACCAAGTGGGTTGTAGAGCTGAAGAATATCTTTGTGAAACAGAACAGAGGAAAATCTCAGTGCCAATGAGTGAGAGGAACTGGAACATCAAATAAATCTTTTCTATCTCTTTTCTCTACAAAATGATAACTGAGGTGGAAGGATTATTTTGGTATTAGGACAGCCAGGTATGAATGGCAGCTCCTGGGGGTGCGCTGAGGGGGCTGAGGGAGGACGTGCAGCTTCCAGTGAGCTGTCACTTGGCAGTGGCAGACAAAAATGGATGTCTGCCTCTTAAACAAATAGGTAAAGAATGTTTTCATGCATGCTATATGTAGCTCGATGTGCATTTAAAGAATTTCATGTGTATTTGTGGCAACTTATACTATAAATATACAGCAGTAAAACTTTGACACCATACTACCGTATCAGATACACAGCACAGCTTCTGACAAATACGTACTTTGACGGTACTAGAACCACTTCTAGTGGGACAAGAGGACAAGAGGAAACTTCATACCATACACCCAGCAGGTTGTGCCTTTAGGGAAGGAAAAAAAAAACATTAGTTTGGTGGTTTTTTCTGTTTAAAAGTCTATCTTTCTCTGCTGCCCTTCCCCGCTTTCTCCCCCCATATACCCATGAAACCATTTGCTTAATTAATAGGAATTTAACCAACTAGTCAGCTACAGTTACTGCTATAGTTTTCTCCCATTGCACCTCATTGACTGTTTTTGCTGTGTTGGTCCCCAGCATTGTTTAAGCCTTCTGTCCTAGGTATTGCAACTTAAAGCTATCATTTGCTTGCACAGGGAAAATGCAAAAAACTTTTAGTGGGGAAATTTCACCCCAACAAATCATTTTCTGAAGTTGCCACAGATCAGCCAACAAGGTGAGGCATTAGCATCCCAAGAGCCTCACATTGTCTGTTTAACATCCAAGCCCAGAAGGACTTCTGCTGTGCTCCCAACCTCCCGACAGTGAGGAGCATCCCTCTTGGAGGCAGCCTCCCCACCACAAAACAGCCGGTGCCACCAAGCTCTCTGCCCTGTGCTGAAAATCCTCCGTGCTCAGACAGTTATCATCATAAAAGCCCTTGAAACTGAAGCTGCTTAATACAATTCAAACTCTTTGACAAAAAAAGAGAGAAGAAAAAAAAGCTTCTCCAGCAAGCTAACTCTTTACTAACTCTTGGTTAAGCTTGTTTGAAGTTCCTTCATCATCTTGAATCACAGCTATCTTAAGTCCTCTGTATGTTTACCACCATGTTTTTCAGTTTACACAGAGCAGCACAACACACTGCAATTGCACTGGAGTAAATAATAAATGACAATATATAAAATACAATAACGACTTGAAGAGAACATGAAGGCAATTCAGCAATTGCTTAATGAGTTCAAAGAGGAGACTTCTGACATCCTCAAGCACACATAACAATAGACTTTAATATCTTTTGTACTCTAATGGGAATTACCAAAAAATTTATTGCATTATAAAGTGTAAAAGGAAAACTCACCTATTATAAAGTAACGCAGATCATTCTACAGGCAGACCTCATCACAGTACTTTTTACAGCATACTAACAAGAAAATTTCCGTGCTCATTGCTGCAAGGGTACTTCTTCACTATAAAAAAAAATGAAGTATGCACATTTGTATACAATTACATTCAGTATTGTTAAATAATGTTTTGCTCACGGGCAGGCTCTTGGTTTTTGTGATCAGCAATGACCGAAGGCGAGGCACTGCGACCGGTCAGTGACAGACTCTCTTTTCTCCTCAGCACACAGTTGTATTGCCATTTGCTGTCCTGGAAATCCTTGCCACGCCGCACCGTTACCCAGCAAAGAAGAAGGGATTGATCCTATTAGGATTTGTCGCTTTTCTGTATATCAGTTGGTAAGAATTATGTACTTTAAAACATTTTCCTCAAGTGATCTACTTTGTAAAACAAGGCCAAATGCTCTACTTAGATTTAAGTTCCCTCCCAGGCACATGGGAGACAGCAGCCTGTTCTGTGGAGATGTCATTTAAACTTCAGCCGAGACCCCTGAAAACTATTTCTAGACGTAGGCAGAGCAGGTTTCTTCAAACACAATACAGGTCCTGAGACCATACATAGTATCTCCTGCTCTTCTAAGGACTCTTATGGGAAGGCAATGAAATTGCCATAAACTCTGGGGTACTTTGAGTTAATTCTGCTGGGCTGGAGTTTTCATTTCTACCAGGGCCATGAAATTTACCTCTGCTCGCTGTCTTGCTCACTGCAAAAACACCAAATCTCAAAGGTCTGGGGGTCACGGGAGCAGAAGAGGAATAAAACTCAGTTTGGTATTTGGCAGGGACACATGGCTGGGTTTAGAAACTTGAGATAGAAAATGATACTCAGAGCCAGGTGCAAACCAACGGGTAGCAAGGAGGCATCTGCCCCACTACCACCTCCCACTCCACCGGTGGACACCGCCTGCATTTCCAGCAATGTGCCACAGTTGGTTTCCAACCTGTTGGAGGGTGATCCTGCGAGAATGAACTACAACTAACCAGTTCCCCCCCAGCCCATAGCCATCCACCCACCTCCTCTGTGTGTGTCATGCACCCCTGGAGCTGGGTTTGCATCCGCTCCTGCTCGTTGCATCCCGGCTGCAGTGCCGGGGTCTGGAGGCACTACCTGCTCCATCTAACCACGGGCAGCTGCCAACACTTCAAACCACTCTGAGGGTGCCTTATGTTGACTCAGCTCAGGAACGGGTCCGTATAGTTTCAGGGTACGCTGTGATATCTTCTTCCAGAGCTCAGGAAAAACCCGGGCCCTAGGGTGGAGGATACAGAACAACTGCTCAGCAGAGAGGTGACTTGTCCTCATGCAAAGATTTCTGAGAAGTCACTGGGACTATGAGGGAACCCATCCTTCCCATTCCTACACACCAGTTCTCACTCCCAGCTAGAGACTACCTTCAGCCCACCAAATGAAAATTAAAATAGAAAATAAACTGCACAGATGGAACGCTCTTGTGACTTGAAACCCATCAGAGTGGCGGTGGAAGCAATGGACTTCACTGCTACATTATGTAAATAAGTTAGGAGCCATTTATCCTAATCCAGCCCAGAGCCTAATAGGATTATGACCAGCTTCCTAAATTTCTTCTCTATGTTCTGGTTCACCCAGTTGCTTAATGCCAGCTTTGTTCCGCTTGTCTTCTGACAACATTTGGTTTTTACTGTCTTTGAGACCAGACAGCTCTCCAGGCAACTATTGCAGTCATGCTTTCCCCTAAAGCCCCTACCAGCTGAGCAATTTCACCCCACAGGAGACATGTCCTATGCCAGGACCTGAATCCTCATCAAAGGATGAGGATCAACACAAGCATCAACACATTTGAGGCCTCCCAGTATCTTCTCTGAATTGATGTTGCATGGTGCTGCTGGGTTCCTGAGTGGAAGGTGGTCCCTTAGAGCGCTTGTCCCCTGTGTCCCAGGGCCCTCATAACTGGATAAAAGCTATCAGGATTTCAATACTGTTGCTTTCTCTCCTCCTGAGGCAGCAAGAAACCTCCTGTCTGCTTTCTTTTCGCCTCCTTGCCTTGGCTCCCTGCAACCACAGACAACAGCTTTCACCTAACAGAAAATTTTTTTAGCCTGTGCACTGAAATCTTAACACATGTACACATGTTAATGTTGGTGCTGCAACCTGGTGATTTAATAGCCCCATTCAGCCACCTTATGTTTCACAAGCAACAGAGTCCTTCCTAAAAGCCTCTCCTTGAACTGTCACTGTCATCGCTGCGCTTCCCCTTCCCCAGTGTCAATGGGCTGAGAACTGACTGGTCCCTGCAAGACAGCAGAGGAACCGAGCAGCCGGTGACGCCTTGCACCAGGTACCTGCCTCTGAGCGGGGCTTCACTACAGCTTTGAATACCCGTAGTGTTCAAAAAGGAAAGGTGGCTTTCAGTTGCAGGACACCAGGGCTAAGAGAACCGCTAGGCATGTTAGTTAATTCTTGCAAGGATGGATGTCGCATCTCCCAGTTGCCTTAAGTAATGCCTTACTCCTGGAGTCATCACATTGAACACAGTGATGAATATATAAATTTTAGAACTGGCATTCTGAATTTTAAAAAGGAAATAACAATAGATTGTCCTTTCCCATTTCAGTAGTAATAGATTAATATAAAATAAATCTTAATCTTCACAATTTTCCATATGTCTTCAGCTAAAAGTTCAAATTACCTTTGCAAGGGAATATAAACCATTATAGACTGCACTCTCTATAAAAAATTAAAATACAAAAAAACCCAAACCAAATTAAATCTAGAGACTGATGGCTTTCTTGTAATACGTCCATATTCCACCTCTGTTAGGAATCAAAATATTTTTCCGTCACTGCATGCTCATTTTCAGTTCACAACCTTTTAATTTTGAATTATCCACAGTCTCAGAGAGCTCATATGTGGCCAATATGTTCTTTTCTCCTTTCTGGATCTTCCCATTTAATAATTCCCTGGAGATACTTCTTTTTTCCTCCTTCAGTGAATGTGGTAGTCCCATTAACATTAATGGATGGCTAATGAGAGGACAGGATAAATCCCCCAGTTGCACCCAGCTGTACTACGAGAGCACATCACCTCTCCCTGGTATCTATATGCTGTCCTCTATCCTATAGCAGCTTGGCAACTTTGGTTATACCCAGGGCTGTTATCTCAATCTATCCTCCCCGTAATTCTGGACATTGTCTGCTTCTGACTCACTCACTGATAGCCAAGGTAAAATCTTGGTAAAAATTGAAATTTGGTGAAATGAAATCTTCAGAATAATAAGCTTCTGAATCCTGCATGTATATTTAACAGGTGATTACCCATGAAAAATGAGCAATACGTATTTGCAAGTTGTGGGGTGCATTTTATGAAATCCTTAGCAAAAAAAAAAACCAACCCAAAAACCAAAGCCAAAAACTGTCAACCATTTTGTGATCAGAATGAGTAAGTTCAGGAATCTGGAGGTATGCCCCAAGATAAAAAACCTGGCAACACACAGCTCCCACCAAGTCAGAAAGCTGCAAGTGCTTTAGTGCTCCTGCATTTGTTCAGGTTTGAAAATATGGGTCAGAGTGCTTCATATGAGGCACGCCAGCTGGCCAAATTGCATCAAGATAATCTAGTTCCTCATTATATAAAATAAAGGCGATTGTCACTCTCTGTTTTACTGTTTGAGACACAGAAAATAGTAGCCCTGTGCAGTGGAGAACACGTGCTGGCATTTGCACGGGCTCCAGTTAGCACCTGGTCTTCAGTATTGCTGCTCAGCCTTTCTGTGGCCTTTTGGGCAGGCTTTTTTTTTTTTTTTTTAAATTACTTAACTGTTTCACAGCCTTGTTTGTTTGATGAAAGAACCTTAAATCTCGAAAATTAGTCTCTAAACTTAACAGTTCCATGCTCAGCCCAGACAGCTCCACTATCAACCCCCTCCATTTCTCCACTCTACCCCTTAGGTGGGGATTAGTCAATCTCTCTTTACAGGCAAGGTAAAAACCCACCAGTTTTATGTCCTAACCCTTCCTTCTCTAAGTAGAGAAAGTTAAAAATCATCTTTTCAGCCTTTTGTTTTTTTCTTAGCACTCTCCCATTCCTCAGTTTCGTGACACAGTCTCAGGCTGGTGGGGCAGCCTGTTTGTCACTTCTCTTTGAGGCGCGATGCTCAGTGTAAGATGGCAGGCTGGGTGCCGTCAGAGAGAGTGGGATTGCATTCCCATGTTAGCACTGGTGGTGGAAAGCATGGCATACTGCTCAGATGTGGTTTTTTGAATCAAGAATTAAACCTTTTAGGACTCTTTGGACCCAAAAGTTCTCTTTAGGGAAGCGCTGCCCATTGTTAGAACGGCACATCCTCATAACAATCCCTGGAGATCTCTCCTATTTTTTATATTCTCTATATATTCAATACAAATATATATAATTTTATCTATAAAAATGTATTTTTCCTATATTTAATATATAAAGAGCATTTTTATATTCTTAAGTCCAGGCATTTCCTACCAGCCACTCTTACGAGCCATAAACAATGAAAATAATATCAGTGAACTGACAGCCATTACAAGATGTTTTCTGAGAGAAGAAAAAGGGAGAAAGAGAGGGCCTAAGTAAAAGAAAAGAAGCCCTATAAAGCAGGCATGTTCATGTTTTCCTTCTTTCCCTTTTCCAAACAGTGCTTTGCAAATGGTTCTGGCACAAATGACAGCTACATCTGTTTCCTACTTACCTGCTCCTCCCCTCCTCCTCCTTTTAGACCAAGAGAAAAGGAGCTGGAGAATTCCCCTTGCCCTCTTGCCTCCTGAAAACTTCTTTCCACTCCCCAAAACTGTGGTCAACAGCGGTCAACAGCGGCAGGATAGAGACAGTGAGAAACAGCACTTTGTCTCCCAGACCCTTGAGATCTGGATAGGGGCTGAAAAGCTGTTGTAACTAAAGAGCAAACACATGTGTGAGAGCTTATTTGAATAAGCTTCACTTAGAATAGCCAAATGCACATCCCTATTTCTGAGCATTTTGCTATTTTACTGTTATTTTACTGCCGTTAATAGCCAATGCCACCAGGGTGACAGCAGAACATTGCGTGCATTTCAACCTGCACTGAAACCCACCTAATTTAGCAGCGGCTCAAGTGTGCTTCATAGCAAATTGCCCAAATGCCGAGGACATGTATCGACAGCTGAGCTAATTTTCTCTATATATCAAAATTGTTTTGACAACTTGGCCCTTCAGGAGTTAGAAATCATGAAGTGGTTCGTTCTAACGGAATGGTCCTAACCAAAGGTCATTTCTCTCCTTGCCTAGGGTCCTGTGGATTTATTCTGTAACGGGAGAGTGGGTATATCCTCTCTTTGCTTTGTTCAGCCCGGCCGGGCTAGCAGCCTTTTTTGCCGGTAGCCTTGCCATCATCATCTCTTTCTACAACTTCGGGGAGTTCCTCAACCGTATGATATGGGGTCAGTCCAAGTTTTGTTTTTCACTTCTATCCATATGAAAAAAAAATTATCTAAAATGTATTCCTGTGATGGCCTAGGCAGGTGGGGAGAGGAAGGGGGCACTGGGGGGTGGTATTTGGGGTCTGGTAGAGATTGCCAGGTCCTAACCAATTGCCAACAAACAGAGAACAAAATTGGAGCAAGAATCCCAACCCTACCAGATAAAAGGCTGGGCCAGGTTTCTCTAATGTGGTTTGAGAAGTATTTCTTACCAGCATAATCACTGGATTCTGAATTCCTTCTCAAACAAGGGTCCAGAGAAGCCAAATCTCTCTTACACCTGCATCCCGTGGCGTCTGTCAGATTAGGGAATGGCACCGTTTACTGACAATTTATAGGAAGGCATCAGTGTATCCAAGTGAAAGCATGGCAGCAGCTCCGTGAGTAAAACAGCACTTTAGAAAGTTTTACAAACTGTTGAGATCACCTCCCTTCTGCTTTGGTAGCTTTGGTATAATCAGTAGTGATTGAAAGAAAATGAAAGGCAGCTTCCTTGGACAGATGGGCAGTTAGGAAAAAAAAAATAGTAGTTTAGGAGGACACATTCAGCAGGTGGAAGAAAGAAAGAACTGATGAGACAGCTTTGGGGGTTTGGCATGGGACATTATTATTTATTTATATATTTTTTCCCCCCCATTCTGGTTTCCTCTCTCCTTTTTCATTCAAGATTAAGTTTTTGAGGATGAAAGTGTTTCTACCAGGAAAACGCATGTATTTTATTTGGGACAAATGCGTGAACATTTGCAATTTTTTAAACTAGCTTTCTGATGAAAGAAAACACCTCTGAAAATAAGACAACCTCCCTCTGTTCTCAGGGAACATTTGATACCTGATCCGTTTTGTGAAGTCTCACATGCTTGTCAAGCCAAAGTAGAGTGTCTGTAGCTAGTCTCTCACCATCTGTACTCAGTTACCTAAAAGCAGCAAATTGACTTTCAAATGTTTTGAATAACCAACTTCACCGCTTGATACCTTTGCAAATAAGATGCTTGCTCTACATGTCCATGTTTGGAAATTTTGGCCAAATTCTATTCTTGCCTAAACATGATACAAGATGAGGATTGCTGGTAAATGAAAACAGATCTGCAGCCTTTCTGCACTAGCTCTGGTTTAAGAGGCATCACATAAATAGTAACTATTACTAATAACTATTACTAATCAAAGACCGCATCATCACTACAAGACAGTATAGGTCTTTATAAGAGATCTGATATCTGATACATCTAGGTATCAGATTTTTTCATCGCTGAGTACGTATTAGTAATTTCAGGCCTAGAGTATGCCTGATGCATAAGTTGGAGATAATCAGAATTAAAATAATTTGACTTCCAAGGTGTTAATTGATCGGACAAAAGGTTGTGCCAAGCAGAGATCAAATTAACTGGAAAAATTAGACTCATTTTGAACAGCTGGCTAAATATACTCATTTAAGAGATGTTAATTTAAGAGATTTCTAAAGAAACTGTGGCAAGCACTCAACTTTCTTTTCTGTGCACACAGAAAGGCTGAAAAGGCTGAAAAAGTTGTGATAGCACAAATGTAACCTCAGCGAATTTACATAAACCCAGCATACACAATACCTCCGCTGATATCTGGTGTGCTCTTGCAATCCATGGAGGCCTGTTGTGTGGTGGGTCGGCCTCTCCATGCATACCTGATATTCTTCAAAGGAGCCACAAAATCATGGCCTTAATTACATGGTGTTTTCACCCACGTGCAGGACACTCCCCCTGAGGTACAGTTCCCCATGTCTGTGCAAACTCTTGCTACTTCACGTGCATCCTCAGCTCTTCACCCCCAGGACTGGCAGCATTCCCTGGATTTGCTGTACGCCGATAAAAGAAGCTGCAAGCTGCACCCCAATAGCTGGCAACTCGGCGGGATCTGAGGCTGCAGTTTGATAATACAGGGCCTTTGGCAGCAATAACTTCTCAATAAGCTCCTGCCCATGGCCCCTCGCTCCTTCCTACTCCCCCCCACACGCCTGTTTCTTGCAAGCAGGGGCTGTTTTCAACTCGGATCATTTTCTCGATCCATTTCCCAGCTGTGTCCACCCAAGAGAAGGGTAGGGCTTCTTTAAGCTGGTATTGATAACAAAGTCCCAATAAGCATTGAAACACAGCCAGAGGGAAGCTATTCCAAATTACAGTGTGCCAGAGTCTTAATATGTTCCTGACTGAGACAAATCTTTGGCTCAGCATTGCCAGAGTAAAAACAGCTGCAAACTGAATGAAGACGCGATTCCAACATACCTTTCTTCTCACAGCAAAAATGGCTCCACGTACTTTTTTTCATCCTACCCTTTCCTGTCTCACCTTCCCATCACAATAAGGGAGATGATGCAGTTAAAATAGCCCTGCAGAAAAAAAAAACACACTCAAAAAGCAAAACAATCTCTGGTGACAGAGGACAGACCTCTTCATCTCTCCCTACCCTCCACCCCGTCCACCTCCTCCCTCCCCCAAAAGAAAGGGGACATGGAAGGGCACTTCTGGTCTCTCTTTTGCTTCCTGCTCAGTCTCCCAAAAGCACAGTTTGAGTTACAGAGTAATGCAATTGTCCACTAGGTTCCTATAGGCACATCTGGAAACACCTTCTCCAATAAGACCTGTAGCCACCGAGCAATTAGAGCTGATGCTGGGGGCATCTGCCGAGGCGGAGAGACCTGCCCGGGCTGCTGCGACCAGGATTCGCCCCAAAGGGAAAGGCTCTGGGGCAGTTCTTCCTTTCCTTTCTTTCCCACTTGGAGGAAGAAAGCTTGCTGAGTTTGCGCCCAGAAAAGTCGTGTTTATTCGAAGGTGCAAGAAGTGATTAACAAATAGCTCTGCATGAGTGGCCAGCCTGGTTTCCTTCTGGACTTACATCCTGTGGCAGACCGTAGGCTGCAAATGAAGCTTGTCCCACTGCATACCATACTTCTTATAGGCTCTTTTCCATGTTCCTTTATAGCTTCAGGCCACTATCACTTTTCCTAAAACCAGCTCTGTAAATACTTACTCTTTTTCATCCTTAAAGGTATATTCAGTTCCAACTTATTACAAAGTCTATGGATGGCAGCTTTCAGCTTCAAGCAAGTAATTTTTAAAGCTATGTCCTGTGCTTGACCAAAAAGACACAGTGTCATTTCTGAGAGTTGGAAAATCCAGGCTGTCAAATAATATAACCTTGTTTTTCCTTTTCAGAGCAACCAAAAGATGCCAGACCCTAAATTTGTTTTATTATTTATAGACAAATTGTTTCATACAGTATTGTAGGTTTTAAAAATGTATTATCTCTCATGTGCCTCTCCCTCCCCTTGCACAGTTGGATTGGTGGTAACTAAGGCAACCCAGCTGCACAGCCTGAGAGGCACAGAAAATAGTACCAGTAATGACTTTTTTTGTTTTAAATCCCAGAGTTTCTAGAGTACTAGACAATGTTGAGCAATACAGAAACTCCAAAGAGGATAATTGGAAACAATGGGCCGATTCTTTTACTGCCATAAATTTACCTCAGCCAAGAACTTGGCTGCACGGTCCGAGTACCAAAGATGAACAGTGCTATAGCTTCTCCCGTTTCCCAACAGAAAACATCACGCAGGCAACTGATCTCCTGTTACTTTGACCAGTCAAACTAGAACCCTCACAAACAAAGCAAAGCAGTTTCTCCTCGGGTTTTGCTCCTGGTGAGACAACCAAATCCTTGGGAGAAATTCGGATCAAAGTGCTCCACATCAGACAGAGCAACATTTCAGGTGAGGTCTCTTCTCTGGCACCAGCATTTGAAGATGGAGCAGATTCATTTGTCTTCCATTTAACACACCTGGAAAAAAAAACCCAAACAACATTCATCAGCTGCTTCATTTCAATACTCTGAAGTGCGGGTGGATAGGAGCTATAGCTAGCAACAGCTACCCGCTCCACCAGTGATTCAAACGCCTGCTGACGGACGCTGGGCAAACCACTTGTGAGATTTTACAGCCACAAGGCCTCAGCCAAGTCCAGAGAAATGCTCATCCCCAGGTGGTGGAACTGTCCTTTGGGAGAGGAATGGGGCAGAAAGGGAGGTTGGCTGTCGGAGCGGGCAGCAGCTCCCCCAGACCCATGCCTGGATGCTCGCTGTCCTCCAGAAGGGAAAGCTTTGGCCAGCAGCTGGCTGAGGAACACCAAGGGGACAAAGCCAGAATTAAAGATATTGTAAAGCAAGGGATAAGGCAGTACAATAAGAATAAGGGCCATTGCTCTCACGAAAAAGACGAAACTTATGGTGGCGTAACTTCCTCGTGCCCAGTGCACAAATAGATGTACTCCTCCAGATGTTCTACAAACTCTTCAATATCTTGCGGAGACATTGCTGAAACGTATTCACCTAAGGCTGAGCTAAAGTTAAACAGCAATCTTCTCTTCAAGGTATTTTTCCTCTTGTTTTTGGAGTACTTTTGCATTAAATGCATTTTCCAGAAACATAGGACATGTTTTAGGAACTGATTGTTTTCCCTGGGTTTTATTTTTGTATTTACATGCTTGTGAAACCAAGCTCTCTTAATACCCTGTAGTCAGCTATTGGGAAACCCGGCCTATGTGACAGCGCATGAATCTGTGCGATACAAATATTATAATACGATTGAATTCTCGATGCTCTCATTCTTCTGAGCAGCTGTTGAGATTGCAGAAACCTGGGTGGCAAATAAAGGGATGCAAAGGGCAACTGTATGGGGTATGAAGTCATTCTACCATTCTACTGGTACAGGCTTATGAACAGCAGTTTCTGTACGAATGTTAAAACGCTCATGTTCTGCAGGTAGTTATCAATCCAGATACAGGTTCCACCCTTTGTTATTATAGTGTCCAGGAGGGATTTTTAAACTGAGCCTCCTTTCCAGAAGATATCTTAATTTGTTCTATCATGCCTTTAAAAACAAAGAATAAGAGTCCAGGGTATATCTATTTCTTTCAGTGAACAAATAATGTTTACGTGTATGATTTCACCGTATTGCTAGTGATGAATGGAACTCAAATTTAAGAGGATTTACAGCCTAGAGTTTGCACACTAAATATAAATATTTACTTTTGAATCATCCCTTCATCCTAGATGTGCCACAAACCTGTGATGGCATATTTATAACCTACATATTTGTCACTCCCCCAAGCTGCAGTTTACCCCTCGGGTAGAGGAGTCTAGCGATTTAAAGGACACCTGCAGCATCTGTCACATGCCCTACGCTTGCTGACAAGTTTATCTGATGATCCATTGGAGGGAGACCGGATCGGAAGCTCTGGCAACCCAGATTTCATCACTGGAGGCCAGACATTAGCAGGTGCTTGCTCATATGCTGTCCCTGGCCCAATAGGCTAGTCTCTTTTTTGGTGGAGTTTTTTCTCTCTCATCTTTAAAATTTCTATTTGGTCAGAACAAAATACTTACAAGATCATTTGGGAAAGAAGAAATGCCAGAATTTTGTTCCATATCAGGTCAATTGCCAAATGCTGTGCAGGCTGGAGATAAATGAAATACAGCAATTAGTGTTTCAGAGCCTCTGAGGTCTATGGAGAAGAAAAACACCTTTAAAAGAGAGTTCCCTGTGGATAAATGAACATCAACAGGGAAGAAGAGAGGCTGAGAGAGTGCTTTAGATAAGGGTACCCAAATATATTTGGTTATTGCCACACTTGGTGTCCCACAGTAGCACATCTGGTCTCTAGCTGGTGCTTCAGAAAGCTGCGGGTCTTTGGTAGGTCCTCTGCCATCCTGGCCAGACACGTGAGGATGCTCCAGATATCCTAGCTGTGGGATTAATCATCTGCTGCCTTTTCAGATGAGCTCTATTTTTAAAGCTTTTCACGTATTCTTGCACCAAGCTAGGTTTGTTTGGTGGCAGATACTTTTTCCTCACTAGCAAAGCACCGTTATTGTCAAGGGATGTGGCCCAGGGTAGATTTCAAATCATTCCTCAGTAGTCGAGTAATCCCTTACTTGCTAGGGACATCCCAGGCTCATCCGACTTCTGCAGCACTTTGGCATTAGCAGCTGGTCCAAGCCGTGCGCTCACGGCTCACTCCCTCTCCCAGGCAGATTCGGTTCCCCAGGGATGTTGAGAGACTGGGGCCAGGTTCACATCCTCCTCCCAACAGTGTGCGTGATCTGAGAGAGGACTTCTCTCTTGTGCCTTTTTTCCCCAATAATCTGTTCTCCTCTACCTCCAAACAGGAGATTCAGTAGTAATACTGGACTACAGGCGGAAAGGCAAGTGAATCCTCCTCTTCAAGCCAAACAACGTCTCCATGAATGCTGAAGCCATGAAGTAGAGGAAAATAAATGCAGCTGTGATAAATCCTTTCTCCAATGCATTGCAGCTTCTGGTGAAGCCATTATGTCATCAGACATATGGAAAACTGGTGGAAAATATGAAATGTTTGCCTCTTACATGATAACTCCGCAACTGCTATGAATAAGAAAATTGTGTTCATCTGTTTACACAGATTTCTCATCTCTTGCACAATGTACGTGAGGATGTGTCCATGGTTAAAAATCGTCGCTGGTAAACGAACTCCCTCATGAGCTTGGCACAACTCTGTAAAAGACCTCTGAATGCAAGCCAGCTCTTGTTTGGATTACCCTTCATCAAGTCTGGAAAAAATTAAGAGGAGGGGTAATTTTAACAGTGCTGTGACTTCCAAGCTAGCTAGATAACAAATTGGGCTAACAAGGACTGTAATTAGGAATGTCTGCTCAGAAAGTTCACCATGAAGCCAAGTTCTTCTAACGAGAAACATTCTGGAATATTAATATGCATAATATCTCCTCTCCATTTTAACAGGAAATCTGATCGCAACACTTTCTTCCTTTTTCTTGGTTTCAGTTAATCTTGCAGCAAAAGTAACCTAATTATACTGACTGTATGATTGCTTTGACAGAAAGCATGTTAATTTAAAGCACTGTTTAACATAAAGCTGCCTGCCATATAATTACACTCCATTCACATGTTTACTAATCTTGCTCAATATAGTTGATTTCTGTTATTAGCCTCAACATCTTGTTAATGTCTAAAACACTGGAGATCTGCTTTGCAAACCTCCAATAAACAGGCAAAACCGACAGTAGCATAAGTGTTCCTTAATGGTCAACATGAAAAAGAAAGATTTGTGTTATTAGTTTTGCATTTAAACGAGGATTTGAAACTAGCTGCAGTACTTAAATGTCTAACTCCATCTCCATTGCCAAACCCCCCAGCTTAGAGCTACTGTGCACGCAGTTCACCAGGGTGTTATTTTCATCTTTCAAATGCTGCTGGAGCTTAGTAAAAACGAAACACATTGTAAGCTGCCTGCGAGCAATAAAAAAAATAATGTGTATACATAAGATTGTTCTTCTCACATGTTAAGCACCTGATAAAATTCTAGTCTGGGAAGTTAACATACTAGTGCTAGACTGTAAACTAAGTTAACTCAATGAAAGACGTGCGCACATTCAATAATTCCCAGCTTATCTGGATAACTCGCTCCAGCTAACTTCGCAAGGGGAATGTAAGCAATTACACACACACCTCCCCCTCCTTTTCTGTTGAAGCTAAAGGAGAACATGGAAAGAATTCAGCTGAAAGATGCTGAAGGAAGTATTTCAGAGAGGCAGGCAAAAAAACCATGAAGGAAATTAGGGAAGAGGAGAAAGTTCAGGAGACTCCCTGTACAGGTTTGTTGGAGTGGGATTTTGGAGGTTGGGTGGGTTTTTTTGTTTTGTGGGTTTTTTTGTTTGGTGTTTGTTTGTTTGTTTGTTTGTTTTTTATCATTTTAGTCCAGTGCAAGCAGTTTCAATGTCAGAAACTCAAAACAAAGCCTGGGCCCTGACACGGAGGGGCACTTCTTTCCACGTCCAGCCAGGAGATGGACGGCAGATCTCGCCCTTGGCTCCTGCTCACACCACGATTTACCTTTGGGACAGGGTGGGGGGTGTTTCTTTCTTTGAAAAGGGCTCAGAAGAGGCCCTGCTCTCTGTTATGTCCTGCATGGAGAGGCTGGATCCCAGTCATGCGCTTTGGGGAAGCGATCAGGAGCCCCTCTCCCCAAAACACAACTGCCGGGATCTCGGGTGTGCTTTCCTCCTTTCTCTGATGCACACGAAGCCCTGTAAGGAGGAAAGCGTATGTCATTGATCATGAACCCACATTTCCCCCGTGATTTCAGAAAGGCTTTTCTGAGGTACAGTGAGTAAGGGTCTGGCCCTTATGACATTTACACTAGATTTCTCTTTCCAGTCTGTTTGTCTCTCTCATTTTATTTTGAGTAAGTATGCAAAATCAGTCAGAACTGTTTATTTATAGCTGTAGATTTTCATGGCTGTATAAATTAGATGTTATTACTGAATGAGATGCCCGCCCACTCACCCAGTGCAGCTGTACAGGAATCCTTTCACGCTGCTCGACGGTACGCAGTCCCCATCGGGAGGAAAATGACACGCTCCCGGTCAGACCAAGGCACTGCCGCTTATACCCTCGGGCGAAAAAACAGCAATTAATTTTTTCCGCAGTACTGTGTGCAATATGACAACCACAATTTCCTAATTCTATTTAGACCTGCCACTTTTGTTTGGTAGAGAGAAAATGAAGGTTAAAATTCACCTTTTCAAAAAACCCCACACTAGAACCTATCCCTGGACTTTCTCTTTACAAGTTTAGGTGATTTGTTTTTTGGAGGAAGTGAGGGGGACGGGGACAGTCAGGGGAAGTAAAAGTAAAACTGGTTGTTATTTGAGACAGAGCACCATGAGAAAAATAAGGACCCATCCCATATGCACGCAGAGAGCTATTTCCAGCAGAAACAGCTGGAAAGCAATATCCACCACGATTAGGAGCTTTCATCTTAGCTCACACCTTTGTAACAGTTTACTCCTACAAAAAGCATAGGCAAGTGCTAATTTATTCCCTCCCCAATTTCCCACACAAATTTCTTGGTTTGGGTCTCTGCCAGAGCTTCAGGGTCACAATCTGACCTCAATAACATAACTGAGGATTGTTCCAAGCCTTCAGTGGAAGTACTGAAGATTTACTTTGATGGATATGGGGCCGGGATCTGGCATGCAGAAAATATGCATTTACGTTCTACCGAAGTGTCTAAAATAGTTGCTCAGAGAGACTGAAATTCAATTTGAGACCTTGTACTCACTTGGCAGAGCACATAATTAAATATTTTGTGCCACAAAATTAACCAGAGAGTCTCAGGGGTGTTGGTAAGAGGCGGCTTAGAATCAACCATGAGACCCAAACTAAGACCCATTTCCCAGGCAAGTTATTCAGTAAATTTTGGAAAAAATCATTGCATTCATATATGGGTTCATAATAATTAACCTTACTGATTATCTGGTTACCTCAGAGGAAAAGGTTATTGGCTGTGTGGAGTCATATGACTAACCCCAATATCAAGTTCTGCTCTGCTCTTGAACTAAAGCTACTGCTTACAGCTAAGAACTGTTTGTGATTGAATTAACCTTTTGGAAAAAACAGCAGGTAAAACCCAAATATGATTACAATTAGCGAGACCTCGTACCAAGTGGTCGAAAGCTCCAAAGTGAAATTTTTGCCTTTTTGAAGTCTCCAGAGGCCCCACCTTGCAAGGAGTTCAATGTTTCTGAAAAGCAAACCAAATATCTAAGGTGTTTGATGTCAATACACTTTAGTTTAACTTCCAGACATTGGTGTTTAAAAACACTGGTTTGAGTAAAACCTTTAGGATATGACCCAATAACAGTTCTGAGCTATAAAATTTAATAATACTTCTTGGTATTTCAAATGTTACCTTCTAGCAAACGCTCTCAAAACATTTAAGCAAACCTTCAAGTTCCTTTCGCCTTGAGAGGTTCATTCCCCTCGCTACCCGGAGAGCAGCGCATATATAAGAAAGTAACGCTTTTTCCTACACCTGAGACAAACAGAACTACCTTCTCCGAGTACGCAGGACGATCTGGTGTCACTGTCGGTAAGGACTATATTCCTCAAGGAGAAGAGATGGAAACCTACATATACCAACACAAACCTGCTTTTCATTTTGAGTTGTTCATTCAAGTTTGCGGCATGGAACCACTTAGCAACGATGCCATCGCCGGCTGGCAGCTGAAAGACACGTTCGTCACTTAGTCTACTAAAAGTCCGTGTGCCACAACACGCCGCCACTCCTGCCCGTGTGTGGAAACACTGGTTTTTCCTCCTGCTGCTTTTCTTCCACGAAAGCTCTGGCAGCAGCATCCCCTGGCCCTGTCGCAGCACCCAGGCGCGCCGCGCGGTACACGTCGCGGGGAAAGGGTCCGTCTGCGAAGAGTTCAGGCCCCAGGGGACAGACTTGCAAGGGGCTGTTCTTGCCCAGGCCCACAAATCACCTCTCCCTGCCCCAGCCAGCAGCGGGAACTCCCAAAACCACGGGAAGAGTCTCAGCTCCCGAGTCAGAGCTCGCTCAGGCTGCGGGGCCGTGGCGGCTCTGTGCCCCGCGGCGGNACAGCGCCACCTGGTGGGGCGCGCGGGCGCCGCCGCCTGCCCGCGCCCCCGCGGAGCGGCGCGCACACGGGCGCGGAGGGTCCCACGCGAAGTCCCGGGGCTGCTGCCCGGCCCTAAGCGCCAGGAGGGGCCGTGCCTCATTCCAGAAAGCTGCCCGCACACACGCACCCCTTGCGGCGTTATGTGCGGCGGCGGAAAAAGCTGCAGCGGCGGAAAAAGCTGCAGCGGCGGGTTATTTCAACATTAACTACGATGTTCAGGGATGCGGCAACTGGGCGTCACTTCAGTATTATAAGCAGTGTTAATTAATATTTCATTACAAGGCACGCCACCTGAATTTGCCACAGCTGTGCTAGCACTTACTCCTCCTCAAGCACGGGTGGGGACTTTTGGTGCGGGCATTATTTCCAGTTGCACATCTGGGCGTCCAAACCAGCCCCAGCCCAAAAGAAAACCCCCACGTTCTGTCCCGCGCTGTCATCTCACAACCAACCAATACTGTGTTATTAAGTCAAAATCACAAGGAGAATAGAAGGTTGGTCATGTAACATGTGCAAGAGGAAAGAAACAAAAGTTAATAGAGTACCTTATTTTTATCCATATCTCAGGTTTGGGGTTGGTTTTTGCTTTTTTTCTNTTTTCCTACACCTGAGACAAACAGAACTACCTTCTCCGAGTACGCAGGACGATCTGGTGTCACTGTCGGTAAGGACTATATTCCTCAAGGAGAAGAGATGGAAACCTACATATACCAACACAAACCTGCTTTTCATTTTGAGTTGTTCATTCAAGTTTGCGGCATGGAACCACTTAGCAACGATGCCATCGCCGGCTGGCAGCTGAAAGACACGTTCGTCACTTAGTCTACTAAAAGTCCGTGTGCCACAACACGCCGCCACTCCTGCCCGTGTGTGGAAACACTGGTTTTTCCTCCTGCTGCTTTTCTTCCACGAAAGCTCTGGCAGCAGCATCCCCTGGCCCTGTCGCAGCACCCAGGCGCGCCGCGCGGTACACGTCGCGGGGAAAGGGTCCGTCTGCGAAGAGTTCAGGCCCCAGGGGACAGACTTGCAAGGGGCTGTTCTTGCCCAGGCCCACAAATCACCTCTCCCTGCCCCAGCCAGCAGCGGGAACTCCCAAAACCACGGGAAGAGTCTCAGCTCCCGAGTCAGAGCTCGCTCAGGCTGCGGGGCCGTGGCGGCTCTGTGCCCCGCGGCGGGGCTCGGCGTGCCCAGGCACCGGTGCCCAAGCGGGAGATGAGGACCCGTGTGTGTAAGAGGAGCTCCCTGCTCCAGCATGTGCTTCCCTCAGGCTTTCCTAGGGGCTGGCAGGGAGAAGGGCAATTTTGGAAGCGTGCCCCCGAAAGGGAAGAAACGCACTCTGAAGCGGGGGGTGTTGCTACCGCCGGGCTCTCACGCCCCAGAAAAATGGACCAAAATTCAGCACCTTCGTTCCGTGGAAGGCTCGGACATTTTGACTCTTTAATTTTTTTTNGTTATTTCAACATTAACTACGATGTTCAGGGATGCGGCAACTGGGCGTCACTTCAGTATTATAAGCAGTGTTAATTAATATTTCATTACAAGGCACGCCACCTGAATTTGCCACAGCTGTGCTAGCACTTACTCCTCCTCAAGCACGGGTGGGGACTTTTGGTGCGGGCATTATTTCCAGTTGCACATCTGGGCGTCCAAACCAGCCCCAGCCCAAAAGGAAACCCCCACGTTCTGTCCCGCGCTGTCGTCTCACAACCAACCAATACTGTGTTATTAAGTCAAAATCACAAGGAGAATAGAAGGTTGGTCATGTAACATGTGCAAGAGGAAAGAAACAAAAGTTAATAGAGTACCTTATTTTTATCCATATCTCAGGTTTGGGGTTGGTTTTTGCTTTTTTTCTTTTCTTTTTTTTTTTTTTTCTTTTAGAACAGATGTTGCCAAATAGTTTTGACCTTGAATCACACATACCTTAAAATGGCTCACAACCTTTTGAAGAACAACCCCCAGGCTTCAAACCATTACATCGCTAAAGCAGCCTCCTTGTTGCTAGCTGCCAAACAATAGCCATTGTTCCTGGAGGATCTAGCCAAAAATAATATGATGTGCCACTGCCTTCCCACTGTTGTATTTGCACAAGTACTCATAAGTTCCAGAGATGACTTTATGGATGGTGTACAGAACAAATAAACCAAAAAGGAGCAGAACAACTTGGAAAGCAAGTAGAAACATTGGTAGTGGGTGGAGTAGGAATAAGAAAGTGGTAGAGGATGGAAGAGAATAAAAATATTATGAGGAAGAGTTTATATTAAAAGATAGCAAAGTGTTTAAGTTAAGCAGCTGTTTTTATGTTGTTGTGTAGGTGAAAACAAATCACAAATATGTGAGTCCTCTGTCTATGTGCTCATATCATTAAGACTTGTGTATTATTCTTGAGCAGGGTAGTTGTGTGCTTGCACCTTAAATGGTGCTTTTATGTGGCTCTGATTTAGAAAGAAAATGAGTTGCAAAGAGGGAAAAAGATACAGAAGGCTGAAGTAGTTTTCTCTTTTAGCTTTTTTCCCCTTTCTTCATCTTTTACTACAACTTTGCCAGTGTTGGTTCTCAAGACACAAACATCATTTTGTGAGGGAACATAAAATGGCTACTCCTCCTGGTTGGGGAAAAAAGTTATTTGAAGACAAAATATCTGGAAACCATAGGCATCACACACACAGCTAAATATACACGGCCTGTGGCTTATGGGTGGTCTGCACTGAATTCAAAACTTTGCAGAAAATCATACAGGAAACAAAACGGAGTCGTTCCAAAGCGCCTCCTTAGTTACCAAATTTATTTCCTACCTGTAGTTTAAAAAACACCAGTGAAGGATCAGCTTAGCTTTTCTGCTCTCAACAGTCCAGGCCACAGTAGAGGCATCTTGGTCAACCAGTGGAACTTCATATTGCTGGTTGTCTGTGCATACGTTTTCTGATGTAAAATAAAGATCATTCATCTTCCATCAGTAATACCTTTATCTTACCAATAAAGAAAGCCCTGAAAGAAAGGACAAATCCACATGCACAGTGTACATTGTGTGAAAGGTTGACTTTCAAGTTTTCTTCTATATTTCCACTTCCAGTCATCAGTCTACATAGTCACCGCAAGTCTCAGTTTTAGATCCTGACACAAATTTAGAGCTGAACTTTGATCTAAGTCCTGAATCAAAGGTGTAGGAAAACCAAAATGGGCTAAGAAAAGTCACCTCCACTATTTCAGATTAAAGCTAATTTTTAATTTTTTTTTTTAAGTCCAGTTTTAAATTCTGGCAAATACTGAAGCTCATGTTTCCATGTAATACTATCCAATTACAACATATTTACTAACCGCAGCATATTTATTGCTAACAAAATATTGCAAATGCCTGCTATAATAGGCCTCTGTTTAGCCATTACTGGCTATTTGATAAATGATCTGCAGTGTTAGAAGGTCACAGAAGAATAGTAGAGAAACAAGGAGGGGTGGGGGGAGGGAGAGAAAAACCCCAAACCCCAAGTGGCCAGCAAGACCAGACTGTGGGAGAGACTCAGTTATGCTCTCTCTTTAAATATGACCATCCCTTATAAGGGAGAAAAACACTACCAGTGTAAAGCACGGTCTGTAGGCAAAGCCTGTGCCATGCAGATGCATCCCCCAATCTCTGTCACTGGTGGCGTGTCTATATGCTCATCGTAAAAGTATGTTCCACTGAACGTACAGCTGCAGCAGCTTCCTCCTCGGGGCAGCCGGCACCTATACATCTAGAGAAACAAGCACATGGGTCCAGGTCCGACCACCCGAGTCCACGCGGTGCAAGCTGCTTCCAGAGCTGAAGAAAAAGGAAACAACCTGGAGGAAACGGTGCGGGATGTCATTCCACCAGTGTGCTCTTGTCATCAGCTGGGAAAAAAAAAACCAAACAAAACAGTCACAATGGAAATGAGGTTGATCTTGTCATTACGCTGACAGAAAAAAATGCATTTCCTTTTAGTGGTGGTGGTGCCTTTTAGGAGTTTCTGGTTTGTTTTGCTTAGTTACTGGGGTTTGGAGTTTCCCAATTATCAGAGCACTCACAAGCACTCCTACATTCTCTGTTTGTGCATGTGAATGCCGTCTCCTATTCCCCAATGAGAAAGACATTTTTAACAAATTGATAAGATGGAATTTTCCCATGCAGTCGCTATCAGGCAATTGGAGCACTGCATGGCATGTTAGAAATGAAAAAATGTGCTTATGCTCTTTCAAACTTGGACTAACCCTCCTCCTCCTCTCAGGGTCAGAGCCAGAGAGAGAAACATCTCCCAGGCTACAGCAGCCTCGTGCCCTGGGTTTGCTACCTTAACTACCGGGGAGTTTCAATGAAGCAGAAAAGACAGTAGCGGAAGAAATGGAAAATAAACCATTGTATCAAACATCAGTAACAAGCTTGTGAAACCCATGCGCTGTATCTTATTTGTGTATTGCTTCGTATGCTTTGAGGAGCAATCAGTAAAGCGTGATTTCCTTCAGACAGACCGAAAATATCTGAGACCTGGGCTTGTCATGCAAAGCATGCTCACGCTGGGGTTTGTGTAGGAGGGTTTTCCTCTGGGAAAGAAGCAAGGGACAAAGGGGAATTCACCGCTTGCTAACATACAATCCCACGATTCTTCCAAAGGGTTAAAAAGAGGAAATTTAGGTTTGGGCAAGTGATACGGTCATGGAATAATTTCATAATTAACTGAGGAGTTCCTGCCATTTAACTCCACTTGCGGCAAGCTTTCGGTTCTCGGCGGTGTCGGGAGCAGCCCGGGCTTTCCAAGGGCGGCAGCGCGGGGCGGCCGGCAGCGGGCCACGTCTCTCAACAACGTGCTGCTACGGGCCGGCAGCGCGGGCCAGCTCAAGGACCTCGCTTCCTGCCATTGTTATCCCGGCAGCCCTGGAATTTCATCCAAATGGATTTGACCCCTTGGCTAAACAGCCCGTGCATACTTCCCCGGTTAGGGTATGCCTGTGCGAGGAGAGGACGGAGTCGGGGGCAGCGGGGGTGGAAGGAGAGCGGTTTGCTCCGTTGCTGCCAAAGGGACACGGGCGTGCTGCTACGTGCCCGACTCCCGGTTTGGCATGCAGCTTCGAGGAACAACGGCTCGCCCAGCCGATGGGGAACGGGTCTGTGCACCTTGGGTGCGCTCCACCAGCAGCGACTGCTGAAGGGGAGAGAAAATACAATGCAAAGGATGCAGTTCTTCACCCGTCTTGCACTTACCTGCGAAAGAAATTTAGTGGGTGCCCTGTGCTTTAGGAAAAGTTTGTTGTTATTTCAAATTTTCAAGTCTGAAACACATTGTACTTTCCTACAGTGCAGCTATCAGGCTGCCGTAATGCCTCACCATGCTTGCATATAGTTTTTATTTCTGCACATACTTTATATTGGTTTTGCACAGCATTCCCCTGTGCAAGCACTGGCCTTGGTTTCTGCTGGGAGAAACCCTCTCTTTTGCAGGAGAGCTGATACTTTTTTTTTTTTTTTTAAATATTTTCTGTCCATAGGATGATTTTCTTAACAGTTCACTGCCACTAAGCCTCTGACATCTCAGATGATGCTGCAGTTCCACGCCACTAGAATACATCTGAGTGGTCTTTGCCTTGCGATTTGATGGGTATAGCCACCCCAAGGATGACTGCTGTTTTCATCTTTTTGTGATTCTCACACTCCTGAAAAGCTTTGTCCTGTTCTCAAACCTCTCCATCTGTTTTTCCCCTCATATTTGTACCAGAGTATGCCCTGCTAAAATTCCCTTTACCTTACTAGATCTCAAAATGTACGACAACATTTCATATAACACAGAATAATCACCAATTAGTGTTACAATCTCTCTCTCTAGTGTTACAGCTTCCAGCTGCCCTGCTTTGTTCTTCTCCATTCTATTCCCCCAGCCTTCCTACGAGGAAAAGTTCACAATTTCTTCCAAGACAAGGCTGCTGATGTCCAAGGACAGATCACTGCCACCAGTTCAACCTCTATCACCCAATCTATCCCTCTGACCACTCAGGAAAGCATTTCTAAAAGGCAAATACTGAAGAAAGCACTTAAATTTGAATCTAAGTTTTGCCTTGTAACTGGTTCTCAATTTCTACTCCAGAGCATCGCCTTATCCCCTGGAGGGGTTGGAAACGTTAGGACCACCTCTCTTTTCTTCTGTCTTTCAAACTTTCCATGCCTGTCTTAAATAGATTGACTTAACAGGAAGCTTTCCTACCTCTTTTTTTTCTCCTTTCCTCCTCCTCCTCCATCCCAGACTTGAGTCCCTAGCAGACGTCAATCACCCGCCCTCTACAAAAAGACATATTCCCTTTCAAAGTTTCCCTCCTCCTTCCCCTCAGGACCTCCTAGAAGCACTGTTCCTCTTCGTTCTCCTGTTCCAAACTTCTGTTCCGAGGCAGACATGGAAACTTTATAAAACATTATTAACTCTAGGTAATTAAGAGTTATTCAGGAAAAGGTCCGTAGTTTGCTATATATTAATAGATTTTTTGGTATCCCAGGGCCACAACTTACCTTGCAGCTTTAAGCAAGAATGAATGTCAGAGGATAATAATCAGAAATTCTGTTTCAGCAGATTGACCTTCTTCCTAAGAGAATATTAAACAATCATTTGTTTGAACAGGTCTCCAGGTACTTTGGGTAGAAACTTTAGTTAGGTGTCAGCATAGCTCTATCTGAAGTTAGTGGGATCATGCCAGTTTAAGTTTGGAGTTGCTGACCTGGCATAATGTAACTCTATTGTGGCTCTTTCATCTAAGAAAATGTAAATATCAAAAAAATATTAATTAAGCCTAAAAATAGGATAAATACCACATTTACAAGCAGGGAAACTGAGTCTTGAGAAGACAAGACCCAGGTAATCCATGATATCCACTGCTTCTGGGTGCACGTGAAAATGCATCTAGACTGGATTTTCAGTACAGTTCAGCATAACAGAAGGCAGGGGAAATGGTTGCCTGACAGTACTTTTGATGGCCAGGTCGTAGGGGTCTCATACTGGGTTATCCTCAAATAGAAAAGCATATAAACCAAAAGCTACTTTTAAGACACATGAAGCTAAAAAGCCTGGCCAGAACACTCCCGACTTATCAGAAGAGGATCTGGGTCTTCTGGCTCCTGGCACAAGACCCTCATTTCATTCCCTTTGTCTTTACTGGGCTTTGGATCAATGCATGCAAAAAATGTTTCCACTGGGCTTTAACTTTGGCCATCCACTCAACTATGCATTCCCATACAGTCACATGCTATTATTGTGGTTTTAATTAGTAAAGGTTACACAGCTATATCTATTGTTTCAGTGAAGTTTTGGCCACAAAGTTCACATGGTCATACTGAGCTGAAAACCGAGGTTATCAAGTAATCAAGCTAAGCACATTTGTTGCAATTATGGTTCCCTATTTGTTTTATTCACACACACTCACCTTCCTCTCCTGCCCTCCCTTCTCCCAAGCCCTACTGCCAGCTTACAAGCTTGGAGCAGTTTATTGTTGCTTTGTTGTGAGCAGTGACCTTGCATCATGTCGACAGCTGAATTAAGTCCTATCGCTGTACCGATCTAAAGTGACATTTTGACAGGGGCGACATGGGTGTGCCTTGGCAACGACGCGGCAGTAAATGATGTTACAATGCAAGGAGACACCATTTTTTGCCTCAGTCTTCACCGGCAATTGCTCGGGCCACAACGCCCAAGTCGCAGAAGGCAAAGGCAGGGACCGGGAGAATGAAGAACCGCCCACTGTAGGAGAAGATCAGGTTCGAGACCATCTAAGGAACCTGAAGGTGCACAAGTCCATGGGACCTGATGACATACATCCATGGATCCTGAGGGAACTGGCAGATGAAGTTGTTAAGCCACTATCCATCATATTTGAGAAGTTGTGGCAGTCCAGTGAAGTTCCCACTGACTGGAAAAGGGGAAACATAGCCCTCATTTTTAAAAAGGGAAAAAAGGAAGACCCAGGGAACTACAGGCCAGTCAGTCTTACTTCTGTGCCCAGCAAAATCATAGAGCCGATCCTCCTGGAAATTATGCTAAGGCACATGGAAAATAAGGAGGTGATTGGTGACAGCCAACATGGCTTCACTAAGGGCAAATCGTGCCTGACAAATTTGGTGGCCTTCTACAACGGGGTTACAGCATTGGTGTATAAGGGAAGAGCAACTAACATCATCTACCTGGACTTGTGCAAAGCATTTGACACTGTCCCACATGGCGTCCTTGTCTCTAAATTGGAGAGACATGGATTTGACAGATGGACCACTCGGTGGATATGGAATGGCTGGATGGTTGCACTCAAAGAGTTGTGGTCAACGGCTCGATGTCCAACTGGAGAGCAGTGACAAGTGGTGTTCCTCAGTGGTCAGTACTGTTTAACATCTTTGCTGCTGACATGGACAGTGGGATTGAGTGCGCCTTTAGAGCAAGTTTGCCGATGATACTAAGCTGTGTGATATGGTCAACATGCTGGAGGGAAGGGATACCATCCAGCAGGACCTTGATAGGCTTGAGAGGCAGGCCCGTGCAAACCTCATGAAGCTCAACAAGGCCCAGTGAAAGGTCCTGCGCATGGGTCGGGGCAATCCCAAGCACAAATACAGGCTGGGCAGAGAATGGATTGAGAGCAGCCCTGAGGAGAAGGACTTGGGGGTGTTGGTTGATGAGAAGCTCAACATGACCCAGCAATATGCACTTGCAGCCCTGAAGGCCAACCGTATCCTGGGATGCACCAAAAGAATTGTGACCAACAGGTTGAGGGAGGTGATTCTCCCCCTCTACTCCGCCCTTGTGAGACCCCACATGGAGGGCTCCCAACATAAGAAGGACATGGACCTTTGGAGCGAGTGTAGACGAGGGCCACCAAGATGATCAGAGGACTGGAGCACCTCTCCTATGAAGACAAGGCTCAGGTGAGACCTTATAGCAGCCTTCCAGTACCTGAAGGGGGCCTACAAGAAAGCTGAAGAGAGCCTTTTTACAAGGGCACGTAATGATAGGACAAGGGGTAATGGCTTTAAACTGCAAGAGGGTAGATTTAGATTAGATACAAGGAAGAAATGTTTCACTATGAGGGTGGTGAGGCCCTGGAACAGGTTGCCCAGAGAAGTGTTCAAGGCCAAGTTGGACGGGGCTTTGAGCAACCTAGTCTAGTGGAAGGTGTCCCTGCTCATGGCAGGGGGCTTGGAACTATATGGTCTTTAAGGTGCCTTCCAACCCAAGCCGTTCTATGATTCTATGAATGGACAAAGCACATTGTTTGTAGCTGTGCTGCATTGAGTTCAACCTCAAGCCAGGCTGCTCTTCATCAGTGGATTCAAATACTGTAATGGATTGAGAGTTCTTCCTGTGCCAAAAAAATAATGAGAGACAAAAAGGGATTTGGATGTTCTTCCCCTTTCATTCTCATCCAGACTCTAAAGAAGCAAACAGCTTCAACACACATGCACGCAATCAGGTATTTTGAAATAAAAGTTCACATAGAAATTGTGGAAAAAATTCTTAGTTGCACTGGCAATAGTGATGTGTAAACTACATCAAAATTTTGGCCCCTGCAATTTAACAGAACTTTCATCTTCTACTGGTAAAAAAGGTTATGTCTGATAATCTACATAAAGTGATTATTACCTGGTACATCACTCCATATGGCTATTTTCTTATTTACATTTCACCCATCTTGGACTGTGCCATTGAGTGTGTCCATTTTACTTTTACATTCAGTCATTTTTTGTTTCTTAGGAAATAGCATGAGGTAGTTATGTTTGGATCACTGCAATGAATGCTGATATTCAAAATTTGCAATAGATTAGCTTAAAATGGGTTATTAATCGATTTAATTAAATACCTGGAAACTCTTATATGGATAGTCTTACCTATTTAATCCTTGCTTGGTTCAGTTTAATTATGCCTCTTAGAGATTCAGCTTACTGATAAGCGTAGTTTGCCACCCCACTCTGCTTTGCACTGTTTTTAAATGCCGTGTTGAAAAACCATGACATTAAGAGTACTTCAACTGGGGTTCTTTTTGTTTGTATTCTGCCCATTAAGTCCTATGCTTTTCTCAAAAGCAAAATGAAGACTAGAATCTGTTATTCTGCCTTTTGTGCTCTATTTATGAAAAAACAGATATTCTCATAATTAAGTGACACTAGAACAGTGGAGCCTAAACCAAGCTGCCACCATGATTCACAGCAAAATAAAAAAATAGAGGCTTGCAACACAGCTATCGTACTCCATAAAAACAGCCTGTTACACAGCCTGCAATCAACTCTCATGCTTGCACAGTCAGGGATGTGTAAGCCCACGTTAGTTTAGTGGCAGGCTAAGACTACGCATGTGGTTAGGTACTCAGGTGACACAGGGCAGTTGTTAAAGCCCTTGAGCATCTCTGGAAGGGAATCAAACCGGGTGACCTAAAGTACGCAGAGAGTACTGGTGTCTTCCTGGAACAATAGCCTCTTCCCAGAGATCAGCTTTTGTTCTTTACCTTCCCCCACTGGTTTATTCCTCAACAGCTTCTCCATATAGAGGACCCTTAAGTAGCTCTTCTTGAGCTCTTTAGCTTGAGAGAAAAGGATGCCAGCTATCCTCAAATCCAGCAGTGATCCTCCATCAAAACCAGTTTAACACAAGGTTTATTCATGGGCCACACAGGTCTATTGTTAGCAAAACACTTGGTGCCCGTAGCGGAGTGGTTACCTTCTTTTTTCATAAATGCAACCACAAAAAAATCATGTTCAGTTTAATTAAACAGTAAGATTTATCCTTTTCTCAAGAATTAAAGAGGTTTCATTAGAGGCGAAACCAGACTTTTCTAGATCTCACAAAAAATGAAGCCAAGTCTTTGGAGACAACTATTCTTGGAATTCCAAAAAAAAAACCATTAAGGAAAAAGATGTAGGCAAGTCTCTGATAAGAGATGAGAGGTGAGATCTGACAAAGCAAAGGGACAATTTTTGTTCTTTCTCAAAAAATAAGAGGAACAATCTGTTCAGGATTCCTCAAAAGATTTGTGCAAGAACTAACTTACTCCAGAAACAGAATGGTAATTAGTATTCCTCTTCTCAAGCATCTGTTTTGCTTTCCCAGGTAATGCATTTTTAAGCACAGTATTGATTAGGTTTGATTTAATGCAAGTTTTCCTGTAACTACTCACCCATAACAATGAAGACTTTTTCTCCTCAAATGCAAACAACCAGCAGTATCATTTTAGAGCAGTAGGTGTCAAACCATATGGTGACTTGTACCTGGAATTTAACAATTCAGAAATTATTTATTCTTCATAAAACCAAATTTAAACACTCTTTTTATTATACCTACTTTTTTAATTCCCTCCCTGACTTTCATACAAATAAAGGTTGTAGGTATCTAAACTGGGCAGCTGATGGAGACATAAAGTACATTCAGAACCAAGTTACAGTGGTAAATATCAACCATATTTCATTTGACTCTGTATGAGAGAAACACTTACTTTGCATGTCCCAAGCAACCTTTTATGTCTCTTTTAGAGCACAGAATAATTTGCATTTTGTTAAAACTGGTGCCACCAGTGGAAAGGAATGAGTGCTACTCACAGGACAAGATTTCTAATACAATTAGTCTGTCACTGTATCAATTTCGTATCACAATGAAAAATAAGTGGCACAGATTAGTTTTGCACTGGAGACTTTTCACTAGCTATTTCATTTCTGTGCTCTGAAAATACCTGTAATTAAATCTGACAGACACAAGAAATTACTTAACACGACGCGCACACAACACAGAGCTGCTGAGAAAGGCCAGACCAGCAGATACTCCCGTTTCAGTCTTCTTTTGCTTCTCAATGAACAAGTGACAAGAGTACGTTATTGCACGCGTACCATTTATTTACTGCAGGCAGAGTCTGGTTCAGTCTGTCCTCACGTGAGGGATCCAGCCATTGCAAGGCTGCGTAGCACAGGGAAAGGGGATGCGGGAGGTAGGACGCCAGCGCTGTGCCAGCTAGTCAGCACAAGGACACTCTACAGCTGACATACAGGTGATAAAAGATCATGTCCACCTTCTGCCCCTTCTGGCCCTTCTGGCAATGACCCTTATGAGACCAGGTCCTGTTCATTTTCTGTTTAGCTAGCTTGCTGTTACACACTTCGCAAGGAGAAGAAAGGGACCACAATTTAAAGCGTTGGTTGATATTTTGGAAAGGTCTTTTGTTTGGTTGGTTTTGTTCCCCCCAGAAGAGCACTCTCTTTCTGCTTCTGCCATTCAGTTTCCCCATCTCTTTCTTTAATGCCAACCACAGAGTAAGAAAGGAGTATAACAGAGAGAGATTTGGAAGTTCCTGCAAACCAAACCCTTTTGCTGAATCTGTCTCCACATTCCCAATTTCTATGAGTACATGGTGAGACCAACATGAGAACGAAGAGGCATCTAGAAAGCACAGTTACTTCACAGCCTGTGAGTCAGCTTTTCAATTCTTTTCTTTCTCCTTGTGTGAAAGAGTTCAATGAACCTAAAAGAGCATTTCTTATTAGAAATTTTAAGAAGTACTTAAGAAAACCACAGTGGTGTAGGGACAGGAATGAGAACTCCATGTAATGGATACAAAAATATTTTAACATGGACTTAAGTGACATAGACTTACTTTTTATTCCACAGCTTGCCTTTGCTTTCTTCCCTTACGATCTCCTGTGTGTCGTACATATTCATGGTATTCTCCCCGTGGTGAGGTTGCAGTGGCAGTACGGACAGCAGCCCCCACCTGCAACACAAGGGGAGCTTTTATTTGCACCACGAATATCCTATGCCGCTTAAAGATGCCAAGCTGTTTGGTTGTGTGGTTTGGGTTTTTTTTTTTGTTTTGGTTGGGGTTTTTTGGGTTTTGTTTGGGGATTTTTTGGTTTTGGTTGTTTTTTTTTTTTCTTTTTTTAGGGGATACGTGTTTAAGAAAACATGCTTGCTTGCTCAAAATGCTAAGCAACTTCATAGTGTCTCACAGGGAGGAAACGTAACAAATCTTTTTAAAAGTGACAACTGGCACATGAGTAGCAATGGTGCCTCATGCACTATAATTGCTGGTATTTCAAAAGGTGACTGTGTAAGCACGGATGTCTACAAGGCACCCTGCTGTCTGCATGCTATTTGAAAGTTGCTGTGGTTTTGTGTGATTTTTTTTTTTTTTTTTAGCTTTTATCTTCTCAGTAAAAGCAACAGTTTGACTGTAAAGCAGAGGTTGGCAGGCGATTTAGCTTACCAGTGACAAAACTATGGTCTCTTGTAGTGTCTCATATCAGAAAAGAGCAAAGAAAACATGGAGATAAATTATGAGAATTATAAAAAATTCTAATAATTCTAAAATCCTGTGGCTCTTTGTGAAAACACAGCTATGTAAGAGAGAAACAGACAATGAATTTCTACTGAATCATTTTTTACTGAAATGTCCTCAAGCCATTGTCCATTGTCACCTCAACACAGGTTCATATGATCACGGGTTAACCCAGGTTGGAAGGAACGTAAGGAGATCATCCAGCCCAACCTCCCGCTAAAGCAGATGCAGCTATGAACATGGGGGGTTTAAAAAACAAATCTCCCAATTCTTTTTTTTACATCTTAAACACCACTTACACTAGAAAGCAGCCTCCTTCTCATCAAGCTTTTGAAAACAATTACATCTTTTTTTTTTCCCCCCCTTATTTAAATACAAGTTTATTTATTTAAAGATGACAGAACATTAAGCTTTCCCATCATCCAGTACCCAGTGAAGAAGGCAGGGAAAGAAAAACCTCTCGTGGTAAATAGATACATTAGCACATACAAGAGAGGACGTGTGGTGACAATGGAAGTGCCGACATCTGACTTCTACCAGTTAACTCCAGGGAAAACAGGTAAAAACTGCTATTGCCTTCAACAGAGTTATGGTTTTACCATATGGAATTACAATGATGTAAGCTCAGACTAAGTGAGCTCATAATCAATCTTTTAAATCTAGTCAAAAGAGGTGTTAGGGAGAGGTAGTGTTGACCAGTAATTATAGTTTAACCGGGACAGTATTATAAACAAGAAGTAGCAGAATAACTCAGAAAAAAACATTTCTCCCCCAACCCAAACCTCCCACAAACCAAAACCTTTACTTGTCGGTCTTTGTTTGACATGCTGTTGTTCACATGTAGCAAACTTGACTTTAAGCCCAGGAGAGCTTAAGAGTTCCCAGAAAAGAGAGTGGCTCAGCAACAGAGTAATAAAAAGCTAAGGAAGTCCACATCGTGTGCTGAGCTTTGAACCAAATCTCTACTCGGGGAATGAGCTAATGCACGAGATGATGAAGTAGGAAGTTGCTAATGACGGACAAGCTCCAGATTGAATTGTTACTGGGGATTCTCAGGTGCCTATCAGATGAAAAAATAATCGCAGCAAAGGAAAATATAAGAAAACATCAGAAAAAAGACTATTCTTACAGCCTATTGGATGTGGAACGGTCTCCCTAGCAAAGAGCATTTGCCTCATCCTGAGTCACTTTTCCAGAGCTTTGTTAAATCAATCGTAAATACACCTCCTAAAAAACCCAGAATTGCATTGGCAAGGGGAAAGACATGGTGATCCAAAGGGTCTTTTCTACCTCTAATTAGCATGACCTCAGCCGGACATGCCCAAAAACTTTTAGAGAGGAATGTGTGTTAACACTTACATGAGGACATGGGCCACTGGGGAGATGAATGCATAATTGCTCCAGCAAAGAAACATCATCTAACTAGTCAGGAATGAAAAGATATTGTACACAGAGCCAGTATTAGTCCAGTTGGGAAATTTCTTGGGTTTTTTTTTTCTTTCTTTTCTTTTTTTTTTTTTTTTTCCCCCCCCCCCCCCCCCAGTTAGGAATCTTCTTCCCAGATTTCAAATCTTTTTAAAGTTCAGATTAACAGTTTAATTCAGCAGTATTTTATATTAAAATTTTTAAAATTGGTATTACCACCAGATAAGCAAAAGTCTGTTTTGGGAAAAAATTGCAGCATGTTTCAGATATTCTCTTCACCGAGTACGCCTGCCCTCCAAAAATCAATGACTGTGGTAATAATTAGGTCTGATTGAACTCCTGTTGTTAACACTACTTAAATAAAAAATGAATTTTCAAGCAGCGAGATAAATATTTATATGCTTTCTGCTGGAAAGTTTTTAGCTGCAAAAAAAGCTTTTGGAAAAAATATTTCCATTTTTCCTTCGTTTTCAAATCATAAAGAAATTTTTAAAAAATATAATATTGTTACCAGAGGTTTTCAGCAACATTATATGTAAGTTTTTTGTTTACAACTTTCTATTCAACAGGCACATAAAAATGTCATAAGAGATTAAAAAAACCAACTACAAACTTCAAACCACATCCATTAAACATTTCCAGAGAGGGAAAAGGAATTACTGACATTTTTATTGTCTTATTTTTAATAAGAAGAAAACACAACTGCTTTGTTTCAATAGCAAGTTCTGAGGAGTTGTCAGAACAGACATTACTAAATACTAAAGTGGTGATAGTTGACTGCAATTAGATTCAGCGTTCCTACCTGAAGAGCTTATTGTATAATCAATGTAAACCCATGTGGTTAAACCAAATCGAAGGAATAACATAAAAATCAGCACGGGAGCATATAACCATGTCAGACCGTAGGCATACTACATCACTGGCTTTTAATGTGATATTGTTCAAGATAATATCAGGAATGGAGTCATTGAGAAAAGTGAGGAGGCCTCCCTGGCCTCAGCTTGACATAGAGCAGCGACAGGATGCCCTCTAAGTCTGAAATTAGGGAAAGATTTTGTCATTTTAAGGTCTTTCCCTCCCCCAAACCTGCCCAGCACCAACAAGGTAGCGTTCAGCCCTAAAACTTGCTGAGTCTGAGAGGACTGGGAAAAGCACATACCTGGGGACATAAGCCTCTGGCTCTTGGTATCAGTTTTGTCAGTGCTGAAGATAAATATCTGAAGACAACAAAATTTACAGTTTGGGATTTTTCTGGTGTTAAAATGATAAAGGAAGAAAGTCCTGCTTTGTGCTCCACAGTGACTTTTTAGTGACTTTTTTTAGTCACTAATAACATTCAAATTGCCTTAAAAGCTATGATGGGGAAAGGCTACATTTGAACGAAAGATCAGGGAATGAACTTCTACCCAATCTCTGAGGGAGGTGGAGATTTTTTATTATCATCATCATCACTTTGTTATTGAGATTAGCCTTAACAACAAGAGCTATTTTTGAAACCGAAACATGAGTGAAAAATGCTTGGGTAGCCAGCCAAGGTTTCCTAGGGCACTGTTCCGTAGCTGGGTTTTTAAACATTCTAGAAAACACTTCAAAAATAATTGTTTTTTAACTTTTTTTTTTTTTTAAAGCAGCAATATACCCTGTCAGCTGCAGTGCAACGCTCCTCGGTAAGGCCGAACCGCAGCTGGGGGAGATGGAGGTCTGCAGCTGGGGGCAGGGAGGGAATCCCCCGCTCCAGCACCAGGAGCTGCCCACCTGCGGCACCCGGCTGGGGAAACCACCCTCCACAGGCACCTCATTGCCTCAGGACCCTCCTCATCCTCCAGGTGAGCGACAGGGCTGCAGTCAGAGACCTACCCAACCGTGCTCTTTTAGGGTCACTAACTACTCAGCAGTGCCTCCAATCCCAGATACGCAGCCCAAGTAGGAGTGCAAGAGGTGCAAAATTGCTCCTTTCCTCTCTTTTCCCTAAGAGACCCTTGACAACCCTATGATCTGGAGCTTGTGCTTTACGTTGGCCAGCCTACACCCACTAAAAGCATGATTTTTTTTTTTTTAAAAAGTCATCATAGGTCTATATGTTGTAGAGACTTCATTTGTACACTCGTATAAATAAGTATTCTAAAAATCACCATACACATGCATATGCTCTCTACAGACTGGGTTTCCATACAAGCAATGGTCTTCTAAAATGTGGCTAGACTGATGATAGCTGACTGTAACCAAACTGATTAGACTGCACAGGATAAACACAAATCAGCAAGGAATTTAAGTATGTACCCCACCTTTAGCTAAAACATGCTACATGCATGTGTTCAATGCATTTACCCACCTTGCTAAATTGGGAATGGTAAGATTTGCAAGGAACTGCTACAAAATAAATCAGGAACTTATTGTTCTGTTTTCTCAATTAGGAATGTGTAGTTAAAGTTTGGAATGACAGTTTAATGAACGTAAGATGAAATAAATGTTTTTCTGTGCCATTATGAAAATTCTCATGGATTAAAAAAAAATACAATTGACATTTTTTCTGAGATGATGAAGGAAGTAAGAGTTTTTCCTGTTAGCAGAATGTGATTTTTAGTGTTATTCCTCTATACAGAGGGGATAGTGGGCACCTGCTCCCAAAAATTTAACATAGCTTTGTGTCCTCAATTAAGATAATTAAGTGCATATTGGATTAAAAATGTTGTTCTATAGGGATCCTGCCAAGCCTAAAAATGTCATAATGTCTACAGTATTACCATTCAAGAACTGCCTTGACAGTTTGGACATGTTTTCCTAAAAAGGAATTTTTAGGATTTTTTTTTTTCTCCTTCCTCTCAAAACGGAATTCTTAAAAAAACCCTATAATAAAAATTACACAGACACAGAGCATCTGCCCAACTGTATACTGGAAATAAATTATGAATTTGCACTTTGCAAAGAGTGAATTCAGCCCATGTTTTGGAAGCTGGGGTTTCATGCGATGCCCTTTGTTTGCTGCTGGGCTCCTCTGCACCTGTTTCATACTGTACATATTTGGAATTTTTCTGTATTCTTTATCATTTCAAAGACAGGAACATAAACATCTCTGCTTTTCCTGAGATGACTCTGTATGTGTGTGTATGCATCACTGAAACTTCCTAGACTCAAATGCTGTTTTCTCTTGCCAGACACCCCTGTGGGTCTTCCTGAACAGCAGGCACTTTTTCAATAGCAGCTTGGAGCTACTGAGGGAGAATAGAAGGTCATTTTCTAAGACAGGATGCCAAGAGGACAGGAATTGAATGGTGCTGGCTGGCCACGAGACGCCATGCGAATCAAGAATGCTGTGTGGTCCCCAGGGAAATAGTTCCCGAGCCTGGAGCATATGATAAACCTGCAACTAAAGCCTTCTTAGGCAACTGCGATAACAATGTGTCACATTCCAGAGGAGTCAAAAACAAAGGTTGCAAAAGTCCTTGCAAAGCAGCGCTCCCTTAGACATCTGCACTTTCAAGGAAACGAAAAGATTTGGCAAGTTTTGTTACTTCTGGCTATTTTCTGAAAACAAAAAAGAACAGTTTAAGGTTAGTCCCTCTCAAAACCCCTAAGTAAATGACAGCAGAAAGCAGTTGTACGAATCTTTAACGGGTTAAAAAAATTAAATATGCATGTACACCCACAATGTATTGAAAGTAAAGTAAAAGCCACAATAAGGAGGTGATAAACTGATATTTCCGTAGTATATTACAAATAACTACTTACCTGAATGTAGCGCTAACCACCAACGAGGAAGATTAAGCACATCTCTTTAAATTGGTTTTCTTATCCTTTTCATTTAGGCATTGTACTGCCTTCATAGTTAAGTGGTCACTTCATTGCTGTTCATAAATTGAGCGTAAAGAGTCGGAGATACTTACTCATTCTTCTGTTATTTGCCATTGTTCAGTGACTAGTCTGTGCAAACAAACAGATCATAAAATGACTGCAGCGAGTATTCGTTATTCACTATTAATTATTGATGTTGGTTGACTGGCCAAGTCCCATAGGCTGCAGGAGAAGGAATGGGAGACTGAACAAAACACCCTTGACTAAGGTGACAGATAAAATTCTGCCATGCAGGTATGAAATATGTGATGCAGCACAAGATTTCACAGGAGAAGCATAACTCAGTGTCCTTCTGAGAACTGAGGAAGGAAAGATCAAGAGTGCCCCACAATTCAGCAAGCAACTACATTGCACTTTTGTGAATCAGATCAAACTTACTATCTCACCCGGCTTTCAACCTTGAGGTTTGCTGCTTCTTTTTCAGATCTGAAGCACCCAAGAGCTCATTTGCTTCTTTGTTCCGGATATTCCTGCCAATAGCAGTACAAACAACACAGATCCTTGTGGTGTTGCTTTGTAAGAATTCTTTGATATCATCAAAGATCACTTCTCCCTAGCAGAGTATCACAGTGCACCTCACAACACATCACTTCAACAGCGGGATGAAGGCCTTCGTGCCAAGGCCTAAAGCCGGAGATGATTAGCTGAATTGTAACAAAAAATAAGCAGAGAGTAAGAGCAGAAAAAACAGTTTGGAAAAAAGCACCCCGATTATTCTATTCCAGGTAGAAAAGCTGTATACCAAAAAAGAAAGTGCCAGGAAGGCTGCCAAGACAACAGCTGAGCTCTCTGTATCAAGGCTGTGTCTTTCACAGGGACCCCCAAGAATCAGTAGAGCTGTTAAGTAAAGCTAAGGTAGGCGCTGCCCCCTTATTGCTCAAAGGTACCCAGAATTCATGCACGGGTGAGTACGAAACACACATCCACAGCACGAAAACACCTAGAAAGAGAGTCTCTAGAAAAGGATTTAGTGTGCAAGGGTGTAACACCATATGACCAAAAGGCCATCGAGGTTCAGACACAGGTAGGTGTCCTGTACAATAACTTTCATTTCTGGCACTGTTTCTTAAGGCGTCTTTTTGCCTGCCTGTCAGCAGAGCGCTGCAAAACAGCAATGTTTCCAACTCCAATTGCATGACATCCTCTCACAGACCTCGGAAGGCACCGTTTAGACCACCATATTTTAAAAATTAAAGAAAGATTAACAAGTTACTAGTCATTCTTGTCTTGCAAGGACCTAAAATTATCCCCAAGCACACCAGCAGCTTCTAATTAAGAATACTGAAAGTGTCCACCTGATCAGAGAACATGCTAAAAAGCTGTTTAAGAAGTGCAATTTGCCTGCATAACTGTCTCCTGAATAAAAACCCAAAAGTTGCCATTAATTTTACTTTCTGTTTTCAGAAGTGCATTTAAGACAATCGGCTCTTTGCTTCGCTGGTAATCCACATGCTGACAAAGCTTTCCCCTTTTCCTCTGCCCCCCATCTGTGCTTCCAAGAAGGCGCAGAGCCATAGAAATAAAGAGAAGTTGTAATAGCAGTCATTTGCTTCCATAGGCTGCTCCTTCCCTTCCTCCCAAGTAAGGTCTGTTGGCAGTAGTACGCCCACTCTGGGTAGACAGAAAAAGCTGTCCATCCGATGGACAGTTAAGAGCACTGCATGGTTGGGGAAGTCAGGACATTTTGTTGTTTCCATTACTAGAGAAAATGCAGTCCTTGCGAGTACCTGAGCTGTGCAAGAATCACAGGTCTCCTTTCCTCCACCCCATGCCCACTCCACAACTCCTGGGCAGTCCAGCTGGTTTTCCACCAAAGTTCAAATCTCCAGGTGATTCTTTCTCGCAGTCTCACACACACCAGAGAGGGTATGAATCCTGGGTTGGCATTTGCAGCCCAGCATTCAGATTTGTTCACATTTAATTTTCCAGTTCAGGCTCACCTGCAGAGATGAATACATTTGGCAAAAACAAGAATAGCACATTAGAACGGTGATACAAAGCCTGCGAACAAAAAATAGATCAGTTTTCTATGCAGATACCACTTACATCTGAACGTATGTATTCATCACAAATCTATTATAGGTCTGGCTCTTGGTTTCTACTTCCTCATACTCAAAAACCTCCTACACAATTATTTCCTATATGATTCTTTTCTTCCTACCCACCCCAGCCACTGCCCTTCCTGGTAGTGCGCCAGTTTTGTTATTGTTCAAAGGTGAAAAACAAAAATCTATCCCAGGAACTCACTCTGGCAAAGCTTAACCTGAAATGATTAATTTAAGAAGAGTGAGAAGGCCCAGGACGGGGGCTCCCAGCAGGGCGAGCAGCCCTGGCAGGGCACAGAAAGCCGCATGCGTCCCCCTTCTTTCCACTTGCTGTACAGCGTTAGAGCCGGCAGTCCTGCAAGTACAGAAAGCTGATCACATCCGAGAAAGTTAAAAAAACGCACTTTCACTTACGATTAACTTCCAGGCAAGTAATAATGAGGTTGCCACGAGGATGCTGTGGGGTTTGAGAATAAAACGAGGGGTGACCCATTCAATCATGAACAGAAGCAACGCTTCCCTCCTGCATAGCCTCAACGCACAGCTGAAGGTTTTCTCCATTTATACAATTTGTGAAACAATTTGACTGGGCATCTACAGCTTCTGTAAAGCCACCTACAAAATGAAGCTGGATAATGAAGCTCTGATTATTTGTACCAGCTGGAGACCTGCTCCCCTAAAGATCATTGGCACTCTGTAAAAATTTCACTGTTGAAATTTCACACCTCCCTTTTCAGCTTACAAGATCAACACCCTGGTAGTTTGTTTTATTATAGTTTTTTTCTAACAAAATAAGCAGCCACTATATGGAAGTAAATTAGCCTTCATTCAAAACATGTTTTGCAAAAGGTTTGATTTCATTCAGTGCCAACTAGAAGACAGACAGCGATCTTATTTATGAGGGCTGGATCTATTGTCTAGGTTTAATTAGCTGATTATTAGACTTCCCATTTCTGTTATTACAGAACCTTAATTCTTTTCCTAACATGATGTACTTTAAAAAATGTTTTCCAAAGAAAGCAGAAGACATTTCTATTCGACCTAATTGTTCAGGAAATTGAAACATGCCAAATTTTTTTCAACTAATTAGCTTGAAATACCTTGTTTCTCACTGCCAGACTGACCTGTGACATCTTTTTCGCTCATTCTCTAAATCACCAACTGCTCATTTGCTTCCTTTCACTGTCCTACATCACTCAGCAACTTTTTCCACAAGACATTTCCTCTCACCGGTTGTTCATTTGCTCACAAGAAAACATATCCTAATGGATGCATCGAGCTTTTTTCTCTCCAGATATCGACAGAGCATACTACTGTTGATGACAGAAGTCACTTCTGGAGGAATAGAAGGTGCTGTTTCATGAGGGAAAGGGGTGTAAGGGTGTGCAACATGCCACCACACTGCAGGCACTGGTAGGCAGGATGCTGAACAACTGCTACTTCATTTTCACTGGATTCTCTAAATATTGTGATCGTGAGGGGGGGGGAAAAAAAAAGGTGAAAAGTTTTAGGACTTTGTCATCACTGCTATAGCCAGTAATCAATGTGATCAAACACTTTTTGGAAGTCATCTGGGTCTTTAGATATTTCTGTCAGCACCATACTGGACCCATCAATTAAGTCTTCCACATGCTGCCATTTAACACGCCAATTGTAGAGGCCAGTTTCAACAACGCTTGTCTACACATAATCTAGGTTAACCACTCCCACCTCACTGTGTATGTGGACCCTCTTACCTCAGAATTAATTACTTTTTCACCTTAATTTCATATTATGGAAAACATCCATAGGAAGCCAGGCCCTACATATCTTACCTTGCAAGTCCCTCTGTTTTTTGAGGTGTTTGAGATTGCACCTCTCCATGTGCAATTTGTTTATGTAGCCATTGCACATGGTATGTTTTATCCTTTATCAGAGCCTGAACTGCCATCACAAGAGTAACAATTTAAAGCTAAATTGACCCGTTATTTTGACATTGGATCAATGCACCCACGAAGTGCGCAGCAACAAAGAATTACGGGTGAAATACATTTACTAATGTACGGTTTGCTTTTACTGCTGCTTCAGCGAAACATGGAGTGCTCACTTAAAAAGTCAGTGGCATGAAACATCTATCCAAAGTTTTTCTATGAAAATAAATCAGAACATGTTTAAAATAACAGTAATTCTCCTGAAGGGCTTACAAATACTATTCTATTCAGTACTGAGACAGGGTCCACTCTATCTACCCATAAGTCTCAGATGCCACAGAAAATAGCAATAGGACTTCTTCATAGTCTCCTTCTCTACCCTTTCAGCCCTTCTCTCATGATACCACTGCCCCAGGAAAATGATGAACGTTTACAGGAAGAAAATTGTTCTACTGCCAAGCCCGTTCAATACACATCATTGTTCAGAGCACACTACTAGCTTCTTACGATGGCATTTGCAATATGAACAGTCATCTGCAAAGGATGAAATAATCAATATATTTCAAGATACGTCCTGGATCATTGAAAAGTTTTGAAGTGGCACAAGTGTCTGGAGTGGGTTCCCTCCCCCTTCTTTTTTTTCCTCCTGCCCCCCCTTTTTTTTTTTTCCTTTATAAGTGTCTTTTGGCTTAGGAAAAATGTACCAGAGATTTTCAGGATATGCATCTCATCAAAAGTAAATTTAAACCACTGTGTATTCGCTAAGTAAAGTTGTGGTAGTGCTCATCTAGCTAAAGCATGTAGTTAAATTAAGCTATTATTCTAGAATCGCTGTTTTCTAAAATAACCCCAGGTCTCAGAATAAAAGATAAGACTATACAAATACATCTTTTCCCCCTTCTCCATCCTAGCTGCAACACAAAGTCTTCATGGCAGAAAAGCAAATGAACAACAATATACTGTAAAGTAGACACCCTTGCAAAAATCTTGCGTGTCTTCAGCTTGAATTTCCCTACTGCTCCCTAGCAGATTGCCTTTCCTAGAGTACAAGGAACGAAGAGGAAAGGAGATTTTACTATTATATGCCCATATGATTCCCCTTGCTCCTAAAAACCAAGAACCGCATTATCTGTACTGATGTCCTTTTGTCTGGCATAAGTCAGTTACCATATTTCTCTTATATAGCTAAAAGGACTCATAAATGCATTCAGTCAGACGGCTACTGCATGTCCTTAGAGCACCTGGAAAAAGATTCCCATGGGTAGGGAGCAAACAATAATTTTGCTTGCCCCTAATATAATAGTGTTTTTTGTTTTAATTCATACTTTTCACAGATTTTATTTTTAAAAGTTATTTTTAGGCTGCTTAATTTCTGTCTCAAGCTGCATGAAGGAAAAGTTCTCTTTTCCATTGCTCATTTAATGAATCCAGTCAATAAGATGCAGCCAAAACCAAATCTTGGAGAAGAGGGATATTTGACAGTGCTTATGCATAACATATTTGTAATATCAGCCATCCCAGGCAGTTCAAGATAAATAATTTGTGGTATTTTGAGGCAAGCTCTACTGGAACTGGGGGAGGAGGGAGGAATGATGCAGGGACATGCAAAAGCAGCTGTAATTTCATATCAGAACATAAATTAAGCCATTAAAAAGAAGTGTCATCTTAATTAAAAAATGGGAAGTCAGAGAGAGACCTCCAGCAGGAATTAAAAGCTATTTGAAAGAAAATTATCATCACTGAAAAAGGTATATATATTCAGCATAGATGCCATACCATGCAAACATACAGCATGAATATGACCTGGCAGACTGCTGAAATTTAGAAACCCTTAAAAGCCTGTTAGGAGCGATTGAATAGTGTGTGTTGCAGGACTGGTACACACCAGGAATTACTCCTTCACTCCACCTTGCGTTATCCTAGTAAGCATATGTACGTATGAGACAGGGCATACCTAGGGGATTTTTGCTTTGTATCAAAATACCTCAGCTGACTACAGTAATGAAAAAATACATCCCATGTTTTTACTTAATCTCATACTCACTGTAAAGAGTGAGTTACAGGAGGCCAGGGGAACCAGAAGGGAGCAGGGACCAGTGCAGGTAGGTAACAGCCTTTCAGAAGAACGTTGCTGCAAAAACCACATCAAGAACCTGCGAATGAGAAGGCAGTAAAGTAGCATCTATTAGTGAATTGAAAATATTGAGAAACCAGCCAACCTTAAAGCTGTTCACACCTAAAGCTTAGGTCAGTCTTTTAGGACACACTATCACTCCCTGTGATGTTTATACAAAAGCAGAGACCATGCGAGCGTTGGGGAGATTAAAAAATAACACCAGGTTTGCTTTTTGCAGGGCTCTTTTTGCACTATGGACTAGCAATAAATGTTATGACCCTCCACCCCACCCACCCAAATTGTGCATGCTCTTATGTTCTTGAGCCCTCAGCCTTTATTTTCACATAACCATACAAGCCAAGCAATGCGACCATGTCCCTATTAAATCACGTTTGTGAAACTGGGCCTGGAAAGGGAAATTTCCTGACAATTATAGAAGAGAAGCTGGAAAGTGGAAAGATCAATTGATATAACCTGGTCATGATCCATCTATTATTCAGAGGTAGTAATTGGGCAGATAGCGTTACAATCGCTAATACTTTTATTAGCAATTGCTAATGAAAAGCGCAGCAAATCTGCTTCTGCTCTTTTTGGCACAGGACTATTTGATCTTCAGTCCAAAGTCCCTAATTTAGGTATAGGGTGAAATTAGTAGGTTGAACCTTTACGAGCCAAGGGAAACCAGTGTCAAACATGGAAGAAGATCAGCAGAAAAGAAGACTGAAGAAGCTGAGTTCTAGGCTGTACCTTGCAGAGATTTAGTTTAAGATTTGGAATAGACGCTTTATCAAATATATATCAAATATACTCTTTAAATCCTTGTTGTGGTGCATTCGCTCCCCCTTCTCCTGGGTCGCTTGTTGATCTGGGCTACTTGCTGACCTCAGAAATTCCCAAGTAAAGAATCCCAAGTGAGACCCTCTGAGCTCTCCTGGACCACAGTGGGCTGCACCCTGCATCTCCCTCTGAGTGGGACGTCTCTCAGAGCTCACAAACTCTCATATTTGGAGGACCGTTACCAGCTGCCACGGGACCTGGGCTGAAACGCTCCTCAAGGCTCAACCCTTAGTGCTTTGAGAAATGCCAAGGCATTTGACATGAATATTTCACTGAACTCAACGGGAATTTTTAACAGGTATACTTTTTGTACAGTGTTTCCTGTGTGTGTGCAAACTAATAGTAAGCATAATCTGTAATTAAGTCATTGTGTGATTGTGGTAGACTCTAACTTACTTTGTAAGTGTTAAATTAGTCAACAATTAAGTGCTGCTAAAGTCTTAAGATTTATCTTAAAACTGTGAATGAACCTTAGACTGCTGCTAAACACATATCCCCTTAGGCATAAACCATTGACCAAGTCGGGGACTACGGGTAGATCCAGCCTGGGCCACTCTGAACCTTGTGACTCAACAGGAAGGTCTCCCTTACCCTTTTTGTATTAGATATAAACCATTGACCAAGTCTGGGACTAGATCCAGCTGGGTCTACTCTGAACCCCATGACTCAACAGGAGGGTCTCCCTTACCCTTTTCATCCTCTGTCGCTGTACAAATCATTCTAGCTCAATTATAACATGATTTTCCTTCGTATACTTCATCCGTGTAGTAAGTAACAGAGTGAACCTTGCCATCGAACTCTTAAGTCACGCTTTTATAAGTTACTATTAAAATCACTTTCTGTTAATACCTTTGACAGTGATTCTTTAAGTGGCCTCTAAACCACTCATTCACGACAAGCCTCAAATGCATATTTTTACAGTTGGGTAGGGTTTATTGTCTAGCTAACACTGAGACTTCACTAGAGGAGAATGTCCCCTTCTCTCACATGGACATCCAAAGTCAGGGGCAACAATCTCTTGATCAGCCATAGCTGCATATTTTCGTACTGATCGCAGTGCTGATGGGTACTGGGTTTTCAGAGGGGCATGCCGGACCGTTTGGTCTCAGCAGATGGCTATCAGTACTCCTCCTGCACTTCCAGAACTCAGGCTGACCTTTAGGTACAGACTTGTTTTGCAACAGGTCAGACTATTTATACTTTTGGGTTTTGTTTTTAAATGAAGGCATTATTTCTTCAACACTTGCAGCACTACAAGTTTCAGGTTCAAAATTGGAACTGTTTGAACTTATTCAATGAATCTTCTACCACTTCTAAGTTAGTATTTTGACAGCGAGAACAATGGCCCATCATGCAATCTCTGGCATTTCATAAACACTTGCTTTACTCTGTTTAATTATTGGAGTAATAAATCTCTCCCTTACAGTTTATTTAAAGTACCTTTCAAACACATGATCCATACACTACATCGTAGATGCTCAGAGGCCCCTCAGCAAAGCCAAGAACATTCAGCTTTTGCATTGCAAACTTACCATAGGTTTGAGGGGTGAGTTTTCTAGTAAAGGGCAGAATATTGCTATTATTAGCATTGTTGAAAGTTTACAACATGGAGTCACCATTTATTTTTTCAACTGGAAGTTTCCACAGGATATCTCGAAGATGTTTATAGCTTAGTTTCAAGAATTTTCACCCTGTTGAAATAATTAGTTGGATGACTTCAGTTAGCAAAAGCAGTCCAAAGACTCTTTAGCCTGGTTGAAAATAAACCAAAAAACCGACACCTTTTAAATTCAGAAATCTGAAGTCTTTTTTATATTATTAGCCTACTTGAAACCTGGACTCAGAAGGTGACAAAATTAAACATAAGGGAATTACTATCTTACTGATCCAAAAAGGAGTTCAATTTAAATGCAAAGGACCACCAAAGACTGAAGTCTTTCCTTCTCCCCCATTTAATTGCAGGATTATACACTATTATAAAATAAATAAAAATAGCATGAACTAACTTGTCTGCTGTGTTTGTTAATACTATACCATAGCATACTTCTCAAACAAGATATAAATTATTAGACACAGAAGGCAATATAAGTGCTGTTATTTCTATTGTGATAGTGGCAGAAGTTTCAATAAAGACTGGGATTCCACATTAACAAAATTGTTTGAAAAAAAGCCCCTTTTGCATTCAGTCACCTAGCATACATATTTCTGCTCCAAAATAAGGCTGAGTTCTCTTATTTTTTTTTAAATGTAAATATATTCTACTACACTACATCCTCAAATCACCATGTTTGTCTGAAAACAATCTGTCAAAAGGATCACGCAGTCTGGAAAATATCTAGCAGAAAAATGATGATCATCCAAGTCACACTAACTGAATGGTTCAAATATCTGGTTCCAATATCTATTTTTAAGATGCCTTCTGGGAGGTGGAGTCAGGCTTGAAGTCATAAAATTTAAGTATGAAAACGAGTTGCTCAGCCCTGGGCATATGCCATTACTGTGATTATGTGACTATTTAGGCAGATAAGTGAAAGTATAGGGTTTTTTTAATGCTTATACCAGGATTTTCAGGCACTTTCCTTCTCCACTGTAACAGCTGGTAGAGTTGAAGTTCACTACAGGACAGTTTGGAATCTTTCCCATGGGAGATGAGGTCCTGCAAAATAGCTCTACTTCCAGTGGGAAGTGGTAAGTTTCTCTCCCAGTTGACAGATTTTAATGTTATTTTAACTGATCTCATTGCTTATAAGGCTGATCTTCCTTAGGGCTGCCAGTCAAGGCATTAGTTGACCAGGATCCCCTCTGTCTGCAAAGAATTTACTCTGACTACCGAACACATGGTTAGTCCTTTTTAGCCCTTTGCAAAGATTAAAATGCAAGACCCTGTCTTGGCATTGAAGTGTTTCTTCCTCAAGAATCTCCTATCTGAAACAAGAATCTCGAAGTTCTGGAGGTGGGAGGAATGAGAGATACAAGTCTATAACTCAAAAAAAAAAAATCACAACCACCCCCCGTCCTCCACATGCACCGTGTTTTTTAAGGGTTTTTTTGTTGTTGGTTGTTTTTTTTCTCTTCAACCAAATGGGCAATCTGTTTAACATAACACAACCTAATCACTATTGCTATCTACAGCATGGCAGAAAAGCAGGATAACATTAAAAAGGGATTTCTTTATTATGACAGGATGCAATAACATGCTGAAGAGTGATTAGGTCTATTCTATTTCCCCATCCTAAAGCTATGGAGAAGAAAACTGCAAGAAAACCTTTGTACACCAATTATTCTAGTAGACACATCTAGCCAAAGATGCCAACTTCGTACAGTTGGGTACATAAAACTCAAGAAGGGAACTCATTATAACAAAAGAGTTCAAAGAACAGTAGGAGGAAATGGTTGATAGAGATGTAGCTTGAAAATTTCCTTTTAATTTCTAGGCTTTTTTCTTTTTGTTCACAATGTTTTCTTGTGCAGCAAAGTGGCCAATGGTACCTACACAAAACCGAAGAACTGGAATTTGAGCTTTGTTCACATTTTAATACCTCCAAAATCTCAGCTTTAAAAGCACGTTTCATGTTTAGAACCAGAGGAACCTGACCAATTAGAAAGCCAAAGGGGACTTCACTTTCCAAAGCACACAATGGAAGAAAAGCAAGTTTTAATGCACTGGGCGTGCACTGACAGAGCCTGTTGGGCTGTGCAAGTCTGAGCCCCAACTTGCACTAGTAAATACAGAAGACAAAACCATCGTGTTTAGTAAATTCCTGAAAAATTCCCAGTTTGTCACTGGATGCCTGTAAAAGGTGCCGAGATAGAGCTGCACTACATGGAAAGAAAGAAGGTGTATCAAAGAAAGCACCCACTGTAGCAAGTCAAATAGAAGTAAACTCTCAACAAGAGATTCCCTTCTGTCCCAGTTTGTTGTCCCCTCTCACTTTTACTGTTTCCTTACTATCTGTCACCAGGCAAAAGTTTTTGCCCTGGATTACCAAACCATCACTCTATTCGTTTATTAAAAAAAATCCATTTCTTCTTCTAGACACACAAAGAGTAATTTAACATTTAAGTGTTCCAGCTCTGGATTTTCTCATCTGCCTCTGTAGTTTTTATTTTGACATTCATGTTATATAGCACAATGTTAAGCACTCTACCAGCCATAAATAATAAGTAATGCCTTGAGTACCGGACATCATAAGCAAAGATCAAGTTGAGAGGAAAAAGATGAGGACGAATAGTTTCAGTCTGCCCTAAGCCTTTAAATGCTAAGACTTTCTACCTTTGTAGACGTAATATTCAGAAGCAGCATTAAGACAGGATTATTGCTTTGGTCAGTGCCTAGAAGTGCAGTGTGGAAGGAAAGGGTGAAGGGAAGGGAGGAAGAGGAGAAAGCCTGCACGGGCCAAGATCACCACCTAGTGACCGAACTTTTGCTTTGCAGGTGGTCTACTTAAATACTGGACAAGTTACTGTGCCACAGAAACAAACCATCCGATCCTTTTACAATAATAATTCTCTAATGTAAGGATTATGTATTCCTTCAGAATTAGGAAAAAATTCAGAGCATATGATCCGGTGCAGTGAGGTACTTCGTACTTTGTCAGTTCTTTTTGTTTGATTGTTTTAAAAACAATCAAGAAAAATATTTTCTTGACTTCATGGAAGATTATTTTGGCAAAGCACCTGTTCTAATACTCCCTAAACTAACATTTAGATAACAATAAGTTAAATATTATTTAAACCTGAACAGTTTTAAAATGAATTATTTTGGCATTATTCAACAGAGGCAGGAGTTTTCTGAAATGGTGTGACCCTGAGACAGAAGAGGAACTCTATGAAAGAGGAAGCATTCCTCCTACATGAGGGCAAAAGCTCTGGATGTGTACATTCGTGCAGCACCTGACTCTGAGGGAGTGCTGGGTAACGTATGAAGATTCCCTAGAATCTGTCTTTAATTCTTCCAGCAAAATACATTTTTCTTTTCTTCTGTATCTCACTACTTTCTTTCCCTCCCCAGACAGCACTGCCATCATTCAAAATGGTAAACTTGAGGCATGATCTTTGATGTGGTTATCTACATTTTTGTGTTCAGAATAATAAACCTCTCCTATAGAGAGAACAAGCAATTTGAAAACCAGCCTTTCAGATGAAGCTTATACCATCTACCCTCTTGTTATTGCAGTACCATTTTTCCCCAGCCCTGAGAAATACACCTTTCCTTGCTCCCTCCCTTTCACACACTACAAAGATCCTTGCCATAACCCAGCGCATCCTAGCCTTGACCACCCCACCGCTTGCTCTGCTTCTCCATCCCACCTAGAGTTCCATGCTTTTGTTTTCAAAGTACTCCACAGCTTGTGCCATTCAAGCCATCTTGTATCAAGGTATTTTCACCCACATCCAATGGGCCTGTTATGTCACTCTTCAGCATTAACTTCTCAAACACTATTATGCTTTAGCCCTAATCACTCAAGTTACTTCGCTTTGTGATAACAGGATTAATTATGGCTTTAAAAAAAAATTTATTTAAACCCTATAATTTTAGCATGCCAAACAATGCTATCTATTACCTTGTACATCCTGTCTTTACATGACTGTTTTCTGTTTTCTTACACTTAGTTATAGCTTATTCGGGGTAGGTCCTGTGTGTGCATGCTAGCACAACGGGAACAGTCAAGAGACTAAAGTTCTAGGCTACCCCATCCTAGGAACAGGGCTGCACGCCTCTCCCAGGTAGTGGCTGAACAAAAAAATGAAGCAGTAGCTCATGCTGAATAGTTAGTGGACAACAAATAACATCCAATTCCTACAATGAGGGAGGGTACTAGGAATTGTACTAAAAGCAGATGCTACGCCCAGTAAAGCATGCATTAGCTGCAACTGCTACAGCACTGAAGAAAGAACAAATAGCACAGGCATTAGAAACATTTTTTAAGATAGCTTTTTTTTTTTAAAGTAGCACCAGGGACCGTTTAGACCACTCTAAAGTAAGTCACAATCACTGCATAAAGGTACTGCTCAGCTGATAGGCACTGTGCAAAGGGATAGCTTCATCTGGTTTTGGAATAATTATCTTGAAATACACTGCATGGTAAATAGGAAACTAAATGCTCAGACAACTGACTACTCTGGCTCCCCTTCTACTGATAAAATTTTAAGCTGCTATTTTACAACAATATTTTCATTTAACTTCTAACAATTAAAAAAACCCTGCTACTGCCAGTATCTATCATGCCTGGAATGTCAGTAATCAGTGTTGTTCTATAATCTGTCAACACAGCTGGGCTGATATGTACCATAATTAATTTGGACAAAAGGAACACATTTGAAATAAAAATTAGGTCTTTGTGCTCTCTGAATAATTTAAACATGTATCCTATTTTACAGTTGAACAAGCTCCACTTACACTATACTTCTGTGCCCAAACTTACTAGAATACTTAAGAGAGAGAAATAACAGGTATTATTTTTAAAGGTAAGGGTAAAAACTCCCATTATTTACACAAGTTAGTTATAGCTAGTATTAGAAGTTCAACTAAACATGGACATACATATAAAATTCTGTATAGAATCATAAAGTAGTTTGGGTTAGAAGGGATCTTAAAAGGTCATCTAGTCCACCCCCCCTGCCATGGGCAGGGACATCTTCAACTAGATCAGGTTGCTCAGCGCCCCGTCCAACCTGACCTCGAATGTTTCCAGGGATGGGGCATCTACCACCTCTCTGGGCAACCTGTGCCAGTGTTTCACCACCCTCATTGTAAAAAATGTCTTCCTTACAGCTAGTTTAAATCTACCCTTTTTTAGTTTAAAACCCCTTGTCCTGTTGCAACAGGCCCTGCTAAAAAGTATGATATATCTATATTTATATCTGCATGTATGTATGTAGACATGCTATATATTTTATAATATATAAAACATATCAATGTGGAGTTCTATTCTGGTAACATCCACCTCGCCAGGCTAATAGTTTTGGTATTGAAAAGATGAAACTCTTGTGTGTCAGAAGGAGTGAAACTAGTGAAACTGGTTTAAAAACCTTTCTGTGAAGCAATGTAAGATGCAATGGCTTAACACCATTCCCCACAACTGAAATTTCCAGAAAGCAAGAAAGTCTTTTCTTCAGGAGCAAATATCTCTTAAAAATAAACAAATCTAATTTTTCAAGAAGGAAAACAACCTCCCAAACTAGTTCTGAATGAGCCTTTTTGGCATACTAGAAATGGCATTTGGACATCGTTCTTCCTGGAGAGAGTGCTCCGGTTTGGGAGGGGAGATGACTTACCTTGGAGCAGCTCCAGCACTCTTGGCCCCCGCTGTCCCCCCGGTTCCCGATGGGGACACAGCTCAGTTTTTCAGAGGTGTTCCTGCAGCGGCGCAGGGCGGGCAGCCAGGAAGCACCACGGCAGCGAGGCATCCCTGCTGCGGCCAGGGGCAGACCCCAAAGGTACCCAGCTGTTCCGCAGAGGCAGTTGGCCCACGCAGGGTACAAAATTAAAGAGCTACTTGCTTCTGGCAGTTACTCTGAAAGCTTATACTGCTGCACAATGTTGCATTGTACCTTACACAAGTTCCTCCAGAGTTTATAATCAGAAGATTCAGGTATTTTGAATCTTTTCCTCCAGATTGATTTCCCTTCTTGTGCCTCCACCACTTGCAATAAAAGCTCATCTTGAAAGGAACTGTAACTTACAAATTAAAAAACTACCAACCAAAATAAACCCCAATGCACCCAACAAAAAAAATATCCACCACCACTTTGAGATATAGCAACCTGGTTTTATATTCTCTAAAGCCCTTTAGAGTTCTTCATGAGAAATTTGCTATTAAGATGCCATCTCTAAGAGCAGTACTTTCAGTCTGCATGGAAGAGATACAGGTTTACTGATGAATGTTCTCAGACTGATTTAATAAAATATAAAGCAAATACAACTGTACCTTTTATTTAAAATGCACAATACAAAGCTTACATTTTACTTTGTCAAAATGGCATCTCCAAGAGGTAACAACTAATACACTTGTGGTGAATTAGACTTCCTTAAAGACAAAGCACACATGAAAAAAGCAGGAATAAATAGCACCTATATACCTCAGCTGGTCAACAAAAAAAAATAAGCTAGATAAAAAACTTTCAGATCCTGTTGACTCAGCATATTTTTCCCCAAACAGTACTCCATTGTGAGCTGGCTTAATTTGATGAACTAAGTCAACCTGGTTTTCATTTCACAACCAATGCTTTCTAAACTATGCATATCCAGTTGCATAAACAAATCCTTATTATAACCACAAAAGCAGGTACCTCAGTTTCTGCTGTAACTATCCATTTACATATGTTTCATTTGCTCAGGCATTTTTTTTCCCCACATGCTAGAATTTAACTATCAGAAACAGAGGCATAGGTATTAAAATAATGTGTGGAAAAAATGGAGAAATTAAAGTTTCACCCATAACATGCTTTAGTCTTCTACCAACACAGGTCCCACTGAGGTTTTTATTTCTGCTTTATAGATAGGAAAAAGACACTTGCAGGAACACACCACTACAGTCTAGAAGAAACTGCATCACTTAGGCATTAATTTTATTTTATGTGTACATTTGTACATTTTAATCAGGTTCACAAAATGTAAAGTTTTGTTATCAGAGTATTTCATACAGAAGTCGACACATAGCTTTATGATTACTTATTTATAAGCACATGCAATAAGCTATGGAAAGTTTATGAAAATATTTGAACAGAAACTTTTAATCAAATAAATGGGCATGAGAAATTGTGTTTTACTTGTAAATTCTGTATATAAGCTACTACGAAACATCACCAATAAAAAAAAAGAGATAAAAACTACTTAAAGGCTCTTGAAATCTTACAATTGGACAAGTGTTCCACTGTGCCTCCATTCTAAAGTATGGAAGCGGAAATTGTGCAGAAAAAAGTTTTACTTTAAATAATTGTCCAACTGTTATTGCTGCTTTTCAAAGAACCTGAAAGCATACAATGAAAACTTAGAACTAAACAAACAGCCGAATAGACATATTTAGATCATTACTGCAATTGAAGTGCAAAAGCTAACTACAAACATTTCTCAAAATGTTGTGGGTATTTTTTTATATGTACATAGAGAACTGTACACAAATAGGGAAATAAAAAAGTGGTTTAAAAAAATGAAAGATAAAGTATACAGTATTTACAGCTTAAATGTCACCCATTAAAGTACTATTCTTTTTTAATTGGAGCTAAACTGTTACATGAACATGCAGTACATCCACAACTCAAAATGAATACTTTTTTTGCAGTGTCCTGTACAAAGCATAAATCAACGATATGTTAAATCACTTATCTCCATCACTGTTCTTGCTATCTTTGAGCTTCATAACAATGCTTAGGTCACAATCCTTTAGCTTAGGTAACTTCATCAAGTGAAAATATGAACATTTATTTCTAACACAAATTTGCAGAATGTGTTCTATCCACAAAACACTTTATGGAGAGATGATAAACAGTAGATCATACACAATGCAGTCTAAGTCACACTTGATGAAAAACAGTATTGAAGGGACAAAATTTTGTCAGCGGACTAATGGATATTTTTGCCTTTTTAATTTTTAAAGATTTTCACATTCCCTTTCTCCTCTGCTTATTTGCTCAGCCAAATCCAAATGGCTATAATACTGATTGTATTTGTAAAGCTTATAGTATAATTGTTATAGTTATTAATATAGATGTCAAATACTGTGGCCTTTTTCTAACTGTAAAATAGGTATCTTTAGTGGTTTCTGTAAGCATTTCTGAAGAATTATGTGCTATTCTATATACTGCCACAATCAATATTTTAGTTACATAAATACCTCTAAAACCCAGAAATATTAAGGACCTTCAAAACTTCATTATCTGTATAAAAGTCAAGCACATTTCAAACAAATAAAAACCTCCAGCCAAGTAATTTAAAAGGTTTTAGATTTTTAGCTCCTATGGCCTCATCAATATACTTTATATTGATGGATAATCCAGAAACAGATTTTCTAATAGTGATTAAATACATGAATTAAACTCAAAGTTCGATCTCAAATCAAAAGGAATGCCATTTATATCAATCAAGTATTATTTATTTTATTGAAAATATCTCTTCAGCATTTACTTTGCCTTATAGTTTTTTCAATTCACAAAAACAGCACAAAAGGATATGCTATCCATTCCGTTTAACAACTGACAAATCTTACTACTATTCATGCAGTAACTTGTTAAAGCATTCAGTAACCACAAGATGAACAATTATAAGTGGAAAAAGTGTGTGTTCCTGAAAGAAAATACTTCTTTAGATCATTACATTAAAGTATAATTCTTTTTACACCTGCTATACTGGGAGAATACCCTAAGCAGTAACATATCTTTGCAGACTTTGAGATGTCTTTGTGATTACATTTAAAACTTAATGCAGAAACTGATTTCAAGTATAACTCTCAGCACAAGTGTGGGAAACAGCATGCTGTCAGGACACAATCTTTCTAACTTACAAGATACTCAGGTTAAAGTCTACCTTCTGTGACAACTTCATTTTCACCAAAGGATGTGCCCTTTACTACACAAACTAATGCAGCTCAGCTGAAGATTTCATTGCTGTAACAGAGTACAGAATACTTTTCCCACTGACCTTAAAGACTGTGGTAGTACGACAAAGGTGTGAAAGAATTTGACTTTTAACCCAATACAAATTTTCAGCTGTGTTAAATTCACCTGTACACAAAGAATCCTTACTGCTTCTGAAGCAACAGCTGAGGATTTAAACAGTGTTTTCACTTTGAGCTGCTCCCAATTTAGAGGTTAAAAAAAAAGCAGTAATTCAAAAGGTATTCTGTCAATATGCTGATGCAGTTGTATGTTAAATTCTGGTAACACTCAAAGTTACATTCAGGCATTTATATATATGTAGCACTCCATTATAATTTATGACAAAATGGAGAATTTAATTTGATCTCAAATTGCTTGGAATTAGATTAGGTTGCAGTTGTTATCCTAACAACCCATCTCCACATTTTTCCCCTTAACTGAAACACACATATGATGAAAAAGCATATTTCCAGAAACAGAAGCATAACTGAAAAAATTCTCATGTTCACAATTGTTTTCCAAGCCTTATTAGAGACTTTTTTTTTGGACCCAATTCATCCACACTTTGTTACACCTAGGAATACTATTGTGTCTGAAGAAGAAAATTAATTGCTTATGTGGAATTATACATGTGTGATGTTGAATGGCTACATACAAAACCATGCAGCTTAATATGCTCATGATATAATATTCAGATTTAATGCAGGAAAGGCATTATTAGAATATACATAGTGCATTAAATACATAAATTAAAACAAAAAATAACAATTAAATCAGTTCTTACAGTCATTAGATCTTAGAATGCATTACAGCTGCCACTCAAGTGGCATTATATATGCCCCCCCAAAACAGAATTCAAATAGAAATTCTAACCAAAATAAATACCAGTGTGCAATATGTTGAAGAGGAATACTATTTCCTTTAGAGTAATAAAAACAGTGTACTTCAAAAATAGAAAGCTACATTACACAAAATGAGGACTACCCTTTGGTCCATGTTGAACATTCAAAACTGGTTCAATTATTGGTTTCTGTAAAAAACTGTCAACAGCAAAACTGTGACTTCAAATTATAACGCTAGTCATCATACACAGATTAGTTTAATAAACTCAGAATAACCCATGAAATTAAAGACAATAATTATTTTGAAGATTTTTTCCTGCAATATAGCTGGGGTTTTTGAGTCAAAACAAAATTTTGATCATACTGATAAATTGGAAGTGTGTGGAATGTTTAAATCTTTAACAGCAGCAGCTTCTAACAAAGCAGCAGAAGCTTCTTCACATTAAATAGTATATTCAGTACTCCCCCCTCCTCCAAAGATTAAATTGTGTTGATGTATTATTTGTTCTTTACTAGAAACTAATCATTAACAATGCAAGAGTGTGCCTAGTGATACAATGCAGAGACAGGCAGAGCTATTTGAAGATAGCGCTAAAAGATCCTGTGTGGACATCTGCACAACACAGTATTGTCCAAAGGGAACCATCAGTGCCATTCACACACAAGAGATCTCTGTAGCCTAATAGCAAGAGAGGAGGTGGGGGGGAAAGGATCTGAAGTGATTTTCTTTTTCTTGGATAAGTTATATCAATTGTTACTGTGTAAAGTATAGAACACACCCCAAAACATCATTCATACATTTATATACACACACATATATGCGCATACTGCACTTTGACTAGAGCACCTTATCTTTAACAATGCTGTTCCTAAGGATGTGGAATGAAACTTCAAAGTTTCACAGACATAAGGCCACTTACTCACACTTCCTTTCATTGCTGGAGTTATTATGCAGTAAGTTCATGCTATGATCAAAGAACACTGCATAGACAAACTATTTGTCCTCCTATATCCCTCACAAGAAATAGTTAAAAACAATTTTCTATCAAATACATTACTGTCTCTGTTAAGCCACTTAGGCATTATATAATCTGCCTATTCCTTGTTGCCAGGCAATAATGCCATATAAAGCAGAGACAACTAAGCACCTAACAATGTTTTAACAGTGATTACAATGACCTGTGCAAAAAAATTATTTGAAGGAAGGTAACTTAACATCCACAAAGATGCCTCCTTGTCAAAGGAAGAAAGTTACAATGGCAACAATTTAACTGGCACTGCAATTAAAACGAAGAATGAAGTTCATCAATAAGAGTTTTGTATATGCATTTTGTAAGTTAGCAGTAGTCCATTATAGTTTAACATAGTGACATGCTACCACTGAAGAATGGCTTGCTAATAGCCTCGTACAATAAATAAGTATTGAGATGCTCAAGGAAATTTGGAAACTGGGAAGCAGTTTAAGTGTGAGGTAAAGTCATGAGACAATATAAATTACTGAATACAGTGCTTCATGAAACAGTTGATTTTGATCCAGACAAGCATTTCCAGTTTGTCAAACAAATGTTTTAATGTCTGTAAGACATAACTAAATTAATTAGAAATAGCAAAAATAGAACAAGAATTAAGATGTAGTAATTTTTTAAAAATTCTCTCCCCTAAAAAGATATGTAACAAGGCACATTAGGAGAAGTATCTTCGATTATTTTATTATTCAATTTGACTTAAATACCTGAAACCAGTTTTCTCATAATTTAAGACAACGGGGAAAGTTTAAATTGACATTTACAGATGTAATAATTTCATTGTCTATTAAAGTGCAACGATTGTTATGCCAAAAAAGTGTCAGCAGAAAGTAAAAAAAAAAACCCTAAGACAAAAACCCAAACCATGAAAAAAAGTTTTTGAAGACATTCAAAATAATGAGAGTATGTGTATTCAGCCACATTTTAAAGCAAGTCAAAGCCAAAATATAACACTGGAAAGGTTTATAAACCTATATTTCACCTTGTTCCCTGCAAAGCCCATAACTTTGCACATATTTCTAAACAAGACTTAAATACTTCTAAATAAAAAAATATTAGCATCCTTAGCACTTTTAAAAAAACATTTTGTGGAGTAAAATAAAGGCAGACAGGTTAATTCATTATAATATTCTGAAGCACTAAGCAATACAGATGGATTATAAGTTATATTTTAACCATGTTTTTATCTGTGCAGTATGTGCCAGTAGTTTCAACAGTCCTGAAAGTCTTTTTGACATCTTAACAGCAAAACCTTTGAGCAATTTACTCTTCCTGTCAGCATTAAAAGCTGACTACTGAAAAGCATTCAGTTGAGGAAAGACATAAAAGACACCTTATTCCTCACACAGAACTTTCTGCCCTTTAAATTTTGCATTTCATAAATAATTAGGCTTAATTTCTATTCACTCCAAAACATTCACATTTAAGACATTTCACATGCACAACACTAGTGTCCCTTTTAAACTAGAAAAGCACAAACTCTACAGAAAGCTAAGTATTTGAAAGTTCCAGGTATCTTAATCTTTCCAAAGATACAAAGTGTTCAGAAACAAGGTAGTAAATACATTAGCACTGCCCCACTTCCAAACTTTGAGTATAGTAATTATTTTATTAAACTCATTTTTGTTCGGTAGAAAACCAGTATATCTTTTTTTTTATCCCTTTCCATTTTCCTCATAGGTGTATTCTCTTGAAGTCTGTTACATTTGTGTGTTTAAAGAATACATGTAGGGTTAAGAGTCTTATCAGTGCTTACATAAATATAGGGAGCTTATTTGCTACAAGTAGCCTTTCTGAGATTTTTCAGAAGGACTGGTAACCATCTGTATGTTCAAGACAAAATAATTTCAAGGAAAGCATCAGTTTAAGATTGTACTTAGTAACCCTCATACAGTCTCCTTAAACTACTCATTTCTGACAAGCTAAAACCATGAAGAAATTATGTGCCGAGCTTCAGAAAACTGTCATGAGCCATTCTACACATAGTGCCAATTACATCAGGGTTGCTAAAGCTGTGGTTCTTAAACCCTATCAATATTCATCTGCACTTCAAAACAGACCTAACAGTTGTTTTTAATACTGAATGCTGAATGTTCTTATTCAAAGAGATTCTGCTAATTCAAAAGTCAGTTATCTTGCTATTTTACCTGAATTCAAGTAGAAGTAATTACGGAAGAATGCTGTGAACATACAATTTCAAAGCTTACCCAACCAACAGTTAAGAATTGAGCTCCAAGTTTGGCACGTACAGCAATTTTCAGCAGCATCCCTTTATTTATTACAACACTTAAGAACGATGATCCCATCACCAAGCATTAACCTGACGGACAGCTATTCAAGGTGCTTTACCTCAACTTCGCACACGTGGATGGCACCTTGCCTATGACTGAGGCACACATCAGGCGCAGTGCAGAAGCACAACAGTTCAGACACTAGAGGACAGTCTGTTCATTTGGCTGAGCCCCTAGATTTGTAGTGCAGGTTCCACATAGCTTCCTTGCTCTTGCGCTAGAATTCAAGTTCGTAAGCTGATGCATCCACTTTAAGGAAGCTTCTCTTCAGATTAAAGATTTCTTTAAAATAGTTGATTTTTTTCCCCTTTTACATAAGTCTCAAAGCGTTGCAAGAATTCTTGAAAATGAGATAATTAATGTCAGCACTGTCTGTCCAACACCAAAGACAAGAGCTTCTAAGGGAGCCATATTCTTCCCTGCTACTCTGTAAATTCCAGCTACTGCAGCACCTAAGAATTACAAGAAAAACAACGATCAAATAACAGAAATAAAGCCAAGGCTAAATAGATGATAAATTGTTTACTGTGTCTTTGCATCAGCTATTTATAAAACATTACCAAACACTGTATTACTTCATGGCATTATAGAATTACTAGTCTTGCTTGTATTTTTCTAGTTGTTATGAAAATCCTTCAGGAATTATTTTCCCAACTGAACCAGATTAACTTTTCCAACATCACTTTGATTTAAGAAAATTGAATCTTGCTATTTCCCTGTAGACATCTCCAAATCTTTTTTACATTTTTGCCTTCTGCTAATTTGAAAAGGTAGCAAAAGAAGCCTGTAAAAACTGACCAAGTCCAAAGTGTGGTTTAATAGCGCTTGCATGGGCAGGGAGAAGACAACAGTAAAACTGCTAGTGTCTACAAAATAACTGTAAACACTTACACATCTATCAGCTTCATTTAATGTTTCGGTTGAATAACTTGGTCATGTTGTGTCAGTTTAGTTTTGACTTAAACTACTGAACTGTTAACAATTGTTCAGCAAATCAAGCAAAACATGAAAGAGATTAAGCATTGCATTGTTATCCATGAATGTGTATGAGAGGAAATTTCTAACCAATATGATTAGATTTTGAGCTATAACACATTAACTATTAAGAGACCATTTTTCTTGTACAATTGTGTGCAAATTTCCATTTAAAGTATAACATCAAATGGTCAGAATAAACCAGAAACAAAATACTGCACTGTAAACAAAGCCAGGTGCTACTAACTCCCTTCTACTGTCTTTCATATGCTGAATTTGTCCCATGCATTTGAAAAACGAAAGTCAGAGCAAATGGATACCTGTGATGTCTTGGAGCAAATACCTGAGAAAAAGATCAGTCAAAAAGATAACATGCTAATGATGAATAACATTTTCTGCTCAAACAACTTCTGAGCCTTTTAAGGATACTAAATTGTTCATTCAAAGAAGAAATACAGGCTTATATACAACTGTGTTCATAGGTAAAAATTTTACTCAATCCATCCCTCAAAAGTTCACCTAGAACAAAGCTTTTATTTAATACTTTCTGAACTAGTATTTTCTATAAAGTGCTTGCTCTCTTTGCCAAAAAAACCAAACATTAAGTGCAACTTAAGTACATTAAGTCCCAACAGATTTTCTGAAAGTACAATCTGTATCTGAATATAATCTGATATCTTAAAAAAGTAACACCTTGGTTTTACAAAAATTTTAGGAAAATTAGAATTCACTAATAATTGGGGTCATAAAAGTAATTATAAACACTATTAATCAGACTGTTAGGTGAAAAAGCTTTGGGGTTTTTTTTGGTGGTGATTTTTTTAAAAAAACATTCTATAAAGTATATGTTGTCAGAACGATCACTCAGCTACCTTGCATAAGCTTTTCCATTTGTTCCTTGACTATCTGCTGCCAAAAATTGAAAGAGATCCTTTAGACTGAGCCCAGTACTGACATTAAAATTATTTTGGTGATTGAACTCTCAAAGTGAATTCAAATCAGCCAAATTGGGATACCAGAATTTGATGCTATTAGTTAATCAATACCAGAAGTTTTTGGCTTCTTGAGAAAACACTGAGATATTCTGGAAAATATGAATAATAAAAACAAATTTGGTAGTTTCATAATTATGCATTTATACTCAAACAACAGTGTGCAATACAACTTGTAATGCATAACCCAGCACAATTGGTACAGAGCCAAAGTATACTACAATAGGCTGCCAATGAGGGAAGTGAGAATATCTCACCAAAAAGGAGTGTGATTGGGAAGAGGACGAAGAACAGACCCTTCTGGATGAAATACAACTAAAATCCTTGCCTCAAACTGCCTGACATTTATCTGTTCTTGTGTTTTGTGTGGGGTTTTTTTGGACAGTGTCCACTGCTATTTAGTAAATTTTTTAAACCTTTTTTATAACCATTAAGTTCTGTGATTTTTCAAAGCCTAGAAACTGAGGGTTTTCCTGCTTTTCTATATGCTGGTAAAAACATCCCAGAAGGCCAGAAAGTTTGAAAGATCTACCTGAGCAAAATTAAACCTGCATTATTTAATAATGTATACTGCGTTCATTCACCTACACAAACTATGCAGAGGACTGGAAACACAAAATGGAAATTGAAGTCAGTTTGCTATTTCAATTTCTTAAGCACTGGACCAGGCACATCCAAACAACTAAATACTTCAACTTGCATCCCAGTTTGCAGCACAATAGCTATTAAAAATCCTCTCTACTATTTTATCACTATAGTTTGTCCTCAGAAGCTCCCCACAGAATTTTTTTCAGTATATAACAACCTAGTGCTGTCCAGAAACAAAAATACTGAAAGTAAAAGTATTTGGCAAACCAAGTTGCAATGCTCAGCACAATACCTTTGGGGACAGCATAACAAGTTTACAGTTTAAGCTTGGAGAAATTCTCAGGTGAATTTACACAGAAACAGTACTGCTTACTTGTTAAATGTTTTGATCTGCAAAACTGAATGCCAAAGATACAACTGTGTCGCTCCTCTTTTTATGCATAGATAAAAGACACATAGTACTTTCATTTGAGAAACACTAAACCTGAATCTTCCCCACCACAGAATACTGTAAAAGTCTCTGCTTAGATATTCCAGCATCACATTTCCCATCTTCTGTTCTTCAGAAATGCTCATGCACGACTGACCTTTAACAGGGCCACTGCCATTTTAATCATAGGACAAAAATCATCATAACATGTAATGTAAGGCACTCAGCTGGTTCCACCTCACCTTAGCAAAAAAAAAAGTAGAATTATACTGAACTATATTGTGTTAAATGATGGAAAATCTAGGCTGAGAAATACATAGCAATTAAACCCTTTTGAGGAAAGTCTTAAACTTTTAATGAAATTTGCATTTTTATTTAACCTTGAAAACCAACAGGCAAGAAGGATTTTTAGTAGCAATAAGAAATAATCTGTCACAAATCATCCATGAATGTGTTCAAAGCTGCAGTGGTACCACTATCCTGATAGTCCAGGCAGTGCACAGAAAAATGGGAATGAAAGGCAGCAAGGCTTGCCTACAGTTTAAGACTATGTGATGGTCACTAGATTTACAGTTTCTTACCCTCAAAGGCCTTTCAAGTTAGACCATCTTGTCAACAACACTGAAGATCTTTGGGCAGAAACTACTGCTCAAGTTAACATAGGTCCTATTCAACCCATTGATTCTAATGTTGAGAACTGTTATCTGAAACAATGCTGGAAAGGACAGCACAAGCTTCTTTCCTATGAAAATAATATTCACTGTTTCTTTCCCCCCACCCCCCAAACAGAAAACTCACCATGCTCCTATTTGCTTGGGAAAGCTACTGTATTCTATAAGTTAGATAAAAGTAGCTGGATATGACAAAGCCAAAGACTGAATAATATGTTTAAATGATCTTATAGCATATATTTCAGTATTGATACTAATAATGGAATTTCTTAGGAAAGATGGAAAAACAGTATCTGATACCAATAACTAGTTGAAAACAGCTAAGCAGCATTTCCCCAAAACGCTCTTGGCAAAGTCATTTGTGCGCCATATTTGGCCTGGTGTAACACTTCTGCACTTTGCTACATAAAATAATCCTGCTTTCTGCAATGTTTTAATTATGAATATAGGTTTTAACTATAGCACTGTGAACCTTTCAGCATGCTGCTTTAACAGAAAAATGGTTAGCATCTTATCTGTGGATACAATGTCAAGAAATATAAAATGCCAACCACTCAAGATACATTTTAGACATTAGACTAATACCATAGATGCCCTTACCAAAGAGCATTTTACCTAGAACAACAGCAGAGCTTAATTTTTTGGGGGGGGGGAAGTCTAATGGCCTTTTTCCTCCCTACCCCAAATAAACTACAAAGTAACATTATGGCCAAGCCAAGACTGGAAAGTTCTTTCAAATCCATGAGCCAAGTGTAACTTCTCCAAACAAACCAATTTCCTTAGCTGTAAATCACCTACACTACACCTTTATTTCTTTTAAAAGAGAAACATCCTATCCAGGTGCAATTTAAAAACCTTCAGCAGGCCCAAGGAAATGAGCAGGCAGTCAGCCTTGCAATCAATGGAATCAGGACTTCACTTCCAAAAGAAACTCGTGGCTTTAAGGGTACTAAGAGGTGATCTTGATCAGAACCTTTGATAAAAAAATCTGCAACAAGTATGGTAGGACAGGACTGCTCTTCCTGATCCCAAAAACATATTACCTGCTGAGCATACACCTTTTGAATAGCTTGGTACCCAATGTTTCCAAAATGAAAGAGTAGGATGATTTCTGCACTCCTCTGAAAATTTGTAGTAGTTTTATCTTTAAACAATAGAAGAGCAACTCAGCTGTCATTAGGATAGCTATATAACCAAGGCAAAATCCTTAATACCAATTAACAAATCACTAAGAAAAAGGGTTTTTTCTTTTTAGAAGTTAGCTATCAAATAAAAAAAAACCAAAAGACAGACTTACTGGTTATCATTGCTCCAGTTATAGAACCCAGAAATCCAACGCTGACCACAATGACAGAGATCAGCCTCCCTTGCCTATGCCTCTGCAGCATCACAAACATTAATACTCCTACAGCACCATGGACAAAGAGAGAGGAGAAGAGAGCCCAGAGGAAAACCCAGTACCACATCTCTGAAAGAAAGCAGTCAAATAAAGGGTTAATATTTCTGCGACAAGAACTTTATAAGTAAGAAGTTTTAAAACATTGCATACAATCAACAGTAAGAGAAAAAGCAATACTGATTTCCACCTTAAAAGGAATCAATGTGACAACATCAGCACATGCTCAGACACTTACCCCTTTTAGCAGTCTATCATAAAGGATTAACTCTATTATGATAAAATTATAAAAAGAATTCTGGCACAATTCTTAATTCGGATGTATTATTACAAGTAGTCCATCATTCTTATAATGGTTTTTTTAAATGTTAATTGCGATTTCTTAATACGTGTTGTAACTACTCCTGCAGAATGAAATATTCTCTGAAACAGAGTGAACCAGGAAGAAGTCAAGAATTGTTTTGGTTTTGTTTGTTTTACAAGAAGAGACAGCATCAGGTAACATCAAGTGGGAAAACTGACATTAAAGACTTCAGTTTATCTACCTAGGAGCTGTAATAGGGTGTTCCATCAAATTAGCTCCAAAGGCACAAATAAAAACATTACAATTAACAAGAAATTTTAACACATCTAACTCCTTGCTTCTAATTGCTTAGAACACAACTTCATAGAGACAGGTAGTCACTATTTAAATGACTAAGCAAGGACAAGAGATCATGAGAATGTGTGGAGTATAAACATTTCTCTGAAGAATGGCAGACATGATCATTACCTTCAAAGAAAAGAGCAGGAACCATCAATGAAGCTACATAAGAATTAAAGAACCTCTCACTTGGTGGTAATTTTCTAAAAACATGTACTATAACTCAAAAGGGTGGGGAAACGCAACAAAAAGGGGAAAAAATTTTTTTTTGTCAACTACAGTAGGTATATATCATCACAGAATTCAGCAAATTGGGGCACATTTTCCTGATTGATATAACCCCATGAAACTGTAATTCAGAGTTTTTGCTGCAGTTCCCCCTCAGAAAAATAATACAGTTTCCTTACAACAGCAGGATACTTACTGTTTATGAGATGAGTCTGTATTATTGCAGCTTGACACACAGTCATTTGAGCAGAAATATGAACCAATTAGCTAACTTAAATACTTAGCCCCTCAAACAAAACATACTGTGAAAGGATGCTTGCTACACAGTAACCACAGTCCTTTGACTCCAATGTCAATATCGTATGCATATCCATAGCAAACACAGAGTTTAAGCTTTTTCATTTAGCAGTACTTTGAGAGTAAACTCAATCCTTCCCCTTTCACAGACATAAAAAGCAAAAACTATGTCACAGGACTTCCAGCTCCTCTAAATTACAGTAACCAAAAGGCTCTCTTAAGAGAGCAGCAAGGAAGGTGGGTGGTAAATCTACATTCAGTTAATACTTCAGCTGTAGTTCAATATGTAACTTTTCTTTCTGAGTGCCTGGATATATGCACACATATATTGAGGGTGGCTCCAAGCAGCTCTCCTCAGATCCTCCATCCCTTCACCGCTAGCCCCAAGTTGGGTCTCAAAAATCTTTGCAAAAGGATAATGACTCAGTGCTGTTCCACTAAATGTCTCATCATTCTCAGAAGCTACTGTGACAGAACAGTGGCAAGAGTGCCAAGTAGTCACTCTACAAATATATGACAAACCCCTTCACTAACATTAAGAAAGATTGACTGATTGCTGATCTAATCACCATGGTCATGGATAGTTTGGGAGGGGAACCTCTCCTGCAGTCCTAACAGGCCTTGTCTGCTACTGGTACAGCTTGAGTGTTCCCACTGGTTTTTTGTGGAAGCAAATAAGCAAGGACATTAGCCAAAGGATCTATCAATATAGAACCTAGCAGCCCTGCTAGACCTACAGTTTGATCATAGGGAAATAAGCCTTAGAAGATGGGGGAAAAAGCTTACTTTCCTGCAAAGGCAAGTCACATACAACCTCAGGCAGGAAAACTCCATCAGGAAGGAACACTCATTCTTCTAGCATACGTCAGAAGAGCTACCAGGGAAGACTTTCCTTGAAAGATGTCACAAAACCAGATGCCTAACAGCTCAAAACACTATCCTATCAAAATGATAACAACTAAGCTCCTGTCCCACGGGAGATAATTTCCTTGAACACCAAGTAGACTGTTAGCAGATACTTAATAAATATTAGAGGTATGGACTGAGCAGACTATAGTTCAGCAATAGACTGAACAGGTCCTCAAGTCTCAACTGTTTTGGCAACATTGGCAGTGACAAAACACAAGGTCTATGTTCCACTTTACCATATGAATAGCCATGAAGAGTAAAAAAGTTAGAGGAAAGAACTCCAATATGGGAATCAAGAATGTATCCAGTAGGCAAGAGCAAGCATTTCCTTGCTTGCACATGTTGATTGCTGACGACCTTCAATCCTAGAAGATATTACGTGCATATCTTAGAACTGTCATTTTAGTTCTCCACAGTAACATGGCTGAGTCCATCTCCCACATTATTCAGACACATGAAACTAAACTGCTGGCAGGTGAATGTGGTGCTGAATGCATCATTTCAAAAGATAACTTGTTCTTACACAGAAGAGGATGTTTTGCCTTGTTTGCCAGTAAATACTGTAGTGGAGATGCTACTTATTTTCTGGACACAGCACCCTTTCCTGCAATTAAGTCCATCACACAATTTTCATACCACTCAGATTATACTGATACACAAAATATTCAGTAAAAGAGAGGCCTGGATCATCAGGACAGAGTGCTGACAATGTTCTTGACCCAAACTTTCATTTCTCTTGACTAAGATGGATGCAAGAGATGAAACATCAACTGCCAAGAAAGAGTGCAATACTACTAGAGTAAAGATAACCTGATACCCCAGTGATGGACCCTGAGAATACATATTTCAAATCTGCAGTTGAAGAAAATGCTTGGTTCTTATGTAAAATTACATGACAACTGCAGGCTTCTAAGATTACCGAACACGCCACAACTATGCCAATGGTGTGTTGATTAGTATTATCCCATCAGTTCTTCCACAGCCTGAAAACAAACTTCTGGAAGGTGTGGTGGTGTGGATACTGAATTCAGGCAGGTATCAACTGACTTCATAAAACTGCATCAGAATGAGACAAACTTGTCCCCATTTAACATGAAGCCCAAGAACAGAAGACTCAGTTATTTCAGGTGAGAGGGAACCTGTGATTATGGCAGCCTATTCAGTAGCCACTTCACTTATTCTGAAGTGAACAGCCAATACATAGACATGCTATGGGGAGGAGAAGCAAAGCTCTTGATACTGTCTCTCTGCAAATGTATCCGAGGGACAGTCCCAGGACACTGAAAGCTGCACTTTCAGTCATCCCCTCCTAAAATGCCATTGCAGCTGAAAAGTTTGAAACTGGATCAAGAAGGTCTGTTGGAATCCAACTGTTATACACCATTATCCCCTGTAATTTTCACAGGGTTTACCAGGCACTGCATCACCTTTTAGGAAATCAGTGTTTGTGGTCATTGTGGACCCTCACCAGGTAGAAAAGGCAATTGATTTCCAGTCTTAGGAAGACTTACTAGGACCACTGCATTTTTAGAAGAAAAGGAAAGATTATGGGAAGGCTAACTACTCCCCTGTAACTAAGAAACCAAAAATATTTACAAACCCTTACACAACAAAATAGCTGCATAGTGAGCAACTATCTTAGGTCTTATTTACATTCCAAATAAGGCTCAAGGAAAATCAGCATCACCCCTCACTTTAATTTTAGGGCAGGAGACATGAGAATGGAACCAGCCCCAAATGTCCTGTTGGATAAAGGACTATAAACTTGAGTTCTTTGGTACACACTTTCTTCTCCTACTCTTTAGAAGCAACATGCATATTGAATGCACTCAAAAGGAAATTAGAGAACATCCAGAAATATTCCTTGTTCTACACAAAATGCAGCTGTAGCATTTAAAGAAACCAGTTATAAATCATCACTTCAGAGGCTTAGGTTTCCAAGTTAATAGCATTGTAAAGTCAGTGACACAAGAAATACAGGTAGTGTTACACATACCTGCAATAACCCAGTACCTTCTTATTATAAATTATTCATAATAGCTTATAATTTTGCCAAACTGAGTGTAGATGCTAGAACTTGTAGGTGTTCACTTCAGAACAGTTGGAGAGGAAAGAGGTAGAGGGAGGGAACACCTTCACATCCAGCTGAAGAGGGAGGGAAGGACCAAAAATTTGTTTATTTGGGAAGGAGACAGAAGGGTTAGGGACATAGGCCCGTGACACTCCCATTTGCAGAAGGCCCGCAGCAGGGTGAGGGACACAGCAAGCAGTTGAGGACTGGTTAACTGAGTCTCTATCCTGTAAGTAGGCAAATAATTTAGAGATCATCTTCAATTTGGAGTTGCTTTTTCTTTGGGTAACTCCATCAAGTACATATGCTCTAGATTATCCACTTTCCACCAACTTACATATCTAAATTTGTTAAATGAAAGCAGCTGAAAAGCTTTTATTTACCAAGTTACTAGACAGAGTTATGAGCAGAGACTAGAAGATTTTTGTTTTGTCCTCTCCCTCCCCTCACACACATTTTTGCTAAAGATTCTCACCTGCTGCAACAAGAACTAGATTTTAAAAGGGAAGGAAGAGAAAAAAAGTCTCCCTGAACAGAAAACAAAGTACAGTTCTGCTACTGCATCTTGTGGTTGGAACTATTCTAGTATCTCCCCTCAGCACAAACATACCTCTAGTTTCCTAGAGATTTGTTATTTGTTTTTTTGTTTGTTTTTTTTTTGAATGGTTTATATTAGCAAGGAATAGGCAATAATTTATGTTGTTGCATCCTGATAGAAAATAAAGAAAAAGGAATAATCACACTACTCAAATATTCTGGGATGATAGCTTACCTAATTGTCACATGACAATAGCATTTTAAAATCTGATATTAAAGTTGAGAATTTGATCACACAAAGCTTTTTAATCATTGATTTAGATCACATCTCTCTTGCAAAGTTGGCTTTTCTAGTGAGGGACTCAATGAAACACAGCAACATATCTCCCCATAAAACTTAAACATACAAAATTGAAGCCATTTATAATCATAAATTATGAACCTTTCATCAGTCGTCTTTGTCATGTTAAAAAACCTGAAAGATCTGTAATTCAGAGAATCATATCAATTGACTATTTCACATAAATGTTTCTTGTTCTTCAGCTACAGATGACACATTTAGTAATAGACTGCATATTTATTAGCAGTTCTTCTGAATACAAAAATTTCTTTAGATTCCTGAGTAGGCATCACCCACTTTGTGAAATCACCACCTCACTTTGTTAAAACACCACCTCAGTCCTCGAAGCTGAAACAAGACACATCTCTTTCAAACACCTTCCATAGGAAAGGCAGGAAGAGTCATCCTTTCTTATCCTCCTTTATCCTTTTTATGCCTGATAGGTCAACAAACTCACTTATTTACTTCTGCTCATTAACTAGGCCATTGATGAAGACCACCGAGTAAGCTGTTTAGCATGGATGGACATGAACAATGAAGGAAGCAAAGAATGGGTTGAGGATAACACTGAGAGATGCCACTAGAAAATGGAGAAAGAGAATGTGGACCTCTGGCCACAAACTGTCAAGACTTTGCTTGTTCAAAAATAACCAAGTAGTTGAAAGATTTACAATACATATAAGGAGGAGGAAGTGAGACTGAAGTGTCTTAAGAACATCCTGGTACAAAAAACTATTTATGTCCTATATACTGATTCATAGTTTATGAGGTATAAATTTACCTACATGATCATCATTGCTATGTCAATAAAGAAGCATGCCGTCAAAAAAACCTCAGTCTTTGTGTAGCTATGCTAATTAGCTTGCTCTTTTTGCACATACAGAGTACTTTGCTGCTATGGTAATAATGATTTAGCTTTATCTGACAGAGAGCTCCAAATAGTAACCTAGCCTCAGTTTATTTAGTCATGTCCTCATAGGGCTACCCTAAAGAGCCAGGAATAAAATAAAACTTTAGGAAAAACCTCCCAACTTCCTCTGCTTGACCCTGAGAAAGTTTCAGAGTTTACTGTCAGTGTAATCAAATTACTTAAAGTAGCCAAAACACAACTTCTTTGTTTCAAAACTCCACAGTTGCCAAAGGAATGCACTGAGAGGCAACTAGGAAAGATCTGGCACTTACTAGCTTACAAGCACAGGGACATCCAATCTGTAGCATAGAAGCCACAGCTTTTCTACTAAGGACAACTGAGATTCATTTTTCAGGTTTATTTAAAATTCTTAGCACTTAATCACTATCTTAATCTTGTCTTCATTTTTTCCACTGGTTTTACTTGGGTGGGGATTTTTTCCTACCAAAAAAGCTGCAAGGCTCAAATAACTTGTAATTCATGCCCTATCACTCCAGTTTTAGAGTACTTCTTTGTCGATTTCGGTATTTACACTTAATTTGGGTATTTACACATACTATAGATACATACCATACATACACTATTCTTATGTAATATATACACACATTATACATATCATATTGGTGTAGGCATACACAACCTTAAAGATTAGACTTGAGGTTAGAAAAAGTTTTTTAAAGCATGCTACAGTTTAGAATAAAATTCATATGACTTCCAACTTATCAAAACTTGAAGTTGCACTCCCTCAACAGCTTTATCTTGGGCAAATAAAAAAATGCAAAGTCAACACACAAAGTATATAAATGTTAAAATTTTCAAATATTATCTCTCTATATATGAACATGCTGTCCTACTGCCACTCAGCTTCAGTAAACATGGAGAACCTCCTTAGTCCTTCATCTTCAACAGTTTTCTTTTCCACTAATTCTTAGCTTGTTTTTCCAGATGAATAATGATTGCCTATAACATTTCATAAATCAAGACTGATTACTTCAAAAGAAAGTATCTCTCTTGACATTCTAATCTACATACACAGGCTACCACTATTAGCTACAGAGTTAAGTCAAGCAATAAGTATCTGTGCTGTGAATACAAAGATATAAATTTAAGTCAACAAGGTAGCACGTGTTGAAATTTGAATTAAGAAACTTGTATAATGTTATATTCCTGTAGATTTACAAACTCAAAGCACTCAGATTAAGAAATGCCAGTATATTATATCTGCAAATATAATTCAGCTCTTTACATGTTACAATATTTTCTCCATCACTGGGTCTTTGCCTTAATTATTAACTAGTATTCTTGAAGTTATCAGGACTATACAGTCAAATTGTTGTTTGGAGATGCTAAAGTTTCTGCTGCATTAAGTGGAAGAGAAGCACTTGCTGAAGAGCATTTGAATCATAAATTACAGTCGATCCCTCTCAAGTTACAGGATAGGGAACAAAGATACAATCTAGACAATCAGGGACTCATTACAGGATGAAGCTTAGGAAAAAATATAACAGACAAGGAGCAAAATCTTCTATGTGACACCCATAATCTCTTATAAATGTTCACTGTCAACAAATTCAGGAGTTATTACTGTCCAGCACTTTAAAAGTATAGACTTTTATTTCAAAGTGTATGAAAACAGTTGTGGAGTCTTCAGCTCATCACTTAGGACACTGGGGGTGTGGGGAGGAGAAAAAAGATGACTCTGACTTTAGAAGTCATACAGTACAACACAAGTTTGTGGGTGGTGGGTTTTTTTTTTGTAAATTCTGCATGCAGTGACACAGAGAAGGCCACATTCCCCCTCTACAGCTCCTCAGTGACTAATAAAACCCATTCAAACCAGAAGTTTTTATCTTTGGAACATGAAATAACAAGACATAAACAAAGCATTTACATTGGTTACAGGAAGAATAGAAATATCGCTACATTCCTTATTGTGGAGGTAGCCTTTAAACATAAATATTTATTTTAATGGGCACTCAAACTGGGACAGTTTTTTCAGTTCAGATTCAGCTATTTTCTGACTTGTTCTAGTAAACCCTGATCTATCACTAACTCTAAAACACAACCAGTCCATATAAAGGGGCTTTCTCGGGATTTGCTGGAGGAGGTAAAACAGGGCCAGGTAAAAGTCTCCTCTCCCATGTTTACTGGGCCCTTACCTCCACCATTTACGTAACACTCCTCTTCCTCCCAAGTGAAGGCAGGAAGAGATGAAGCAAAGTACATCATGTTGGTGGGCCAAGGTTCAGCTACAAAGAACAGCACTTGCAGCTTTGGCTGTCACAGAGCATGACGCGTACGTGGCAGGAATGAAATTGTCTGTGGTCTCCTGGGCATTTTGGGCCATATATGAAAGACATGATTTTTTTTTATTGAACCTGAATCAGATATATGTTATAAAAATAATGCTTCAGCTTCTCATTAAGGGGAAAAAATTCTCAAAATTAAACCATTAAGGTTTGAAGCACTTCCTGGTTTAGGCTGGAGTTCGTATCAGGTCCCTGTTGAAAGTTTTGGAAAATTAATGTATTTTTTAAGGATATGAGTTTGCTGATAAAACTTTACAACTTTGTGCAAACATAATCAACACTGTATCTAAAGAAGATAAGTTTTTACTTGTGCAACTTAAAAGCCAAGTCCAGATGACAACTTCAAGTCCAAAAATAAACACAAAGCAATCTTAGAATATTCATGGAATACTGTATATTTATGAATTTCTCTTCCCAGTACTCCGAAGAAGTTTCTCCTTATACTTGACAGAGATGCAAAAGGGAATGAATTAAGCAGTCAAACAAGATAACTTATTCACATACCTATTTTCTTAGCATGGAAAAAACCAAAACTTCTGTTTTTGAACAAAGTTTACTTCTACATTTGGTAAGCATTTTAGGAAGGGTTTATGTAAGTTTAATAACAGCTATTCGTTAATATCAATTATTATATTAGAAACAATCTCCTAAGGTGTAATCAGTAACAGTGTATCTTATATAGAAGATTTTAAATCCAGTGAAAGTTATTAACTGTCAACAGTCCATAAGAACATCCAGCACAACTGGTTATATGGCTATAAGGACCACCTGCATTTAAGCACCAGTTCAGAAACTGTAGTGCAACTACAACCAACACTGACAATCTCCAACAATACTACGACAGATAATTCTTTTAAATTTAAAAGAAAAACCATTCCACATTAATAATACCTTGTGCGACGTCCTGTTATATTGCAAAAGCACCAAGAAACAAAACTGTTGCTTACTTAACGCTCAGCACTGAATTTCATAGAAACCCCTATCTAGCATAATGCTCTAATAAGAAAAACTTTATAGAGGATGTCTGGCACAACACAAAGTTAAAGGAAAAAGTTAACAATGTATTTAAGAGTACAAATTGTATTTTATAATAAGTATGCAAAAATAACTCTTCAGAAAGTGAGCTGTATTAGTGTGTCACCACACTAATACCTGGAAAATTTAATCATCAGAAACATCTTAAAAAGTTCACAGATCAAATAATTAAAAAACCCGTATAACCTTTTTATTACATTAAAAAGTATCCTGGAAGTTAAAAGAAAAGAAAGAGAATAAAGCCTAAGATGATCACTTTCTGTTTGCTACAGTTTCAACTTCAGCTGCACCTCTATTTTTATCATACTTCTTCCACCTTGAATAGATTTAAAAAAAACCTATCAATCATTAATATGGGGGGGGAAAATGGCATAAGACTCTTTCATAAATATTAGAATATTTTCATAATTATTAGAAGCATATCCTCTTTACTCAAGATTTTCCACTAATCTGTCACCACCTAATACACCCCTATACAAGGTAGAAAGAATTTACTCAGTAACATCTCTGCTATTGACACCAAATCCCTCCTTATTCAGAGCTGGAAGCTTACACTTTTCTTTACGCCTGGACAGAACAGGAAATAGAAGATACACCTCTCCACTATATGCCTTGGGTCTCACAGTAGTCCACACCCATTTTTCAGCATGAGATTGAGCAGAAAAAAAAGCCAGTTCTTGCCAAAGCTAGATAAAGCTCTCCTCTCCTAACAGAGAGGGAAGACCTGACTCTACTTTGGTTCACAGAACTTTTTCAGAACAGCTCAGTCTAAGAATCCCTGATGCTTAAGATTATGTCTATTTGTCAGCAAACACCTGTCACCCCACTAACTCCCATAGCTCTTACTGTCCAGGGGCATGGAGGTGGGTGGGTGGAGAAAGTCCCTGCTTCTCACATTAATTTCTCTAGGGTTTTTTGTTTGTTTTTTATAGCTTTCTGTCAAATGCCAATATGCATATATCCACAAAAAAAACCACTCCCCCAATCATACTCCAGCCTTCCATACATACTTATACATTCACACACAATTTCTACAACCCTTTAGTCACACACAGGTACCCATCAATTCGCTCATATATACATTACCTATACCATTAACCTTTTATTATATACATACAAAAGTGAGCGAACACGTTCACATCATCAGCTCCTTTACTCATGCAGTCGTACCAGATCGCAGGTGCACGCACCAGTCCTCCTAACATATAACACACAGACCCTTCTCGTTTCCCTGGACATACCAACCTCACACCCAAACCCTCCAAGCATACACACACACGATATGGATGCTCACAGAACAAACATGTACACACACACACAGACTCAGGAACACCAACACCAGCCCTCCCTACGCGTAATACGCAGGGAGACCACCCCCAGCCCTACACACCGGTCCTACCCACGCCCTCCATTGTGTACCACGGGGCTCGCTCTCCAGTCACCGACCGGCTTCCCCCGGCCCCCCAGGCTGACGGCACTACTTGCTCACCCGCCCACAGGAGTGCACACACAAACCACACAACTCTCCGCACTCCAGCCCCCTCGGCCCGCAGCTCGCCCCACTGCCCCCACGCGTGTGCCAGAGCCAGCCCAACCTCCTCCCTGCATACCCACGCCCAGCCGCCTTCCAGGCCGGCGCCCAGTTACCGGTGAGGTTGCGGAGGACGGTGCCGTGTGCCCACAGACTCAGCACTTGCTGCACCGACAGGTTGATCATGGAGTTGTCTCCCGCTTCCACCTTCATCGTGGCGGGTGGTCTAGTGGCCTCTCCTCCGCTGCTCCTCAGCCGCGGGGGACGGGCGGCAGCGGCGGCCTGACGACTGGGAGGCCGGACACCTCTCGCCGCCGGACAGCGGGGCGGGAAGGTTGCGGCGGCGGCAAGGAGCAAGAGGGCGGGGAGGCGGCGAAGGGACCTCCGCGCCGCGAGGGAGACATCGAGGACGGAGGGGGAGGTGGCTGCCGGGGGGAGACGGGCGATCGGGCCGGCCACTGGCGCTTCCCCGCGTCTCAGGGGCAGGGCAGGGCGGCCCCGAGGTGCGAGCCGGTGGCGGGGGCCGACAAGAAGGCCCGCGCCGACCCCAGCGCCGCCTCTTTCTCCGTCAGTAACGGTCGTCGCCGCCGCCGCCGCCTCGCCAAAGGCATCGTCACCCCGGTCACCGCCATCACCTGGAGCGGGGCGGCCGCGAGACTCCCTCCCTCACGCGGGCAGCTCCATGCAGCAGCAGCTGCCGCGGCGCCGCCCGCCCGCGGGAGATGGAGAAGCCGCGCGCGTACGGGGGCGGCGCGTGCCGCCCGCGGTTCCCGGCGCGAGACGGCAGCCGCTGCCCGTAGGGGAAGGAGGGGGAGTGGGGGGCGGCCCCGCGCAGGCGCAGTGCGAGGAGCTAGAGGGCGTGAGCGCCGCGACTCCCCGGAGTGTATGGAAGGGGCAGGGTCCCACTGACCGTTAAGTAGCGCACGAGCTGCGCGCCTCTCTCTGATTGGCCCTCGCCATAGGGAGGGGCTCACCCCACGTGCCCGTGGTACCGCCCCCCGCGGGGCTCGGGCCGCTCCCGCCGTTGGGCGGCGGCGGGGCCGCCCGGGGCCCGTTCACCTGCCGGGCGGGACCGACCCGCCCCCGGGATGCCGTGACCGGCATTGGTGCCGGGAACAGAAACGGCAGCGGCTTTTCCACGCCGCGTTAAAACACAAGGCTGCAGAGAGCGCGGGCGTTAGCATCTCCGCGGCTGGCCACGGCGGGGTCTGAGGCTCCCCGGCCGGCCCCGCTCGCCGCTGAGGCGGGGTAAGGAGACAGCGAGCTGAGGAGACAGCACCGAGCGGTGAGCGCCGGGGGGACGGGGCAGGGCAGGGCAGGCGAGTTCTGTACACAAGGGGAATTTTGCTTGGGAAGGGCGGAGCCGCCTGAGCTCAGGTGACGGCGGGGTGTGCGGCGGAGGAGCTGTCATCCTGAGGCAGCATCCAGGCAACGCTGCGCAACGTCCCCCTCTTCCTTTGAACCTGAGCTCTACAGTCAACGCTGTCGCAAACTAAAGCCCTCAAAAGTTAGAAAACATAGGAAAGCTTGAGCAAAACTTAATTCTGTAACCATACTTCAGTTCCTAGTTCCTTTGCTCTACGTGTATATAATTAAAAAATGCAGTCTTTAAGCTGAATGCTGCCTCTTTCAAAGCACAGGGTGCATGGTGCTTACTGAATTAAACCCAGCAATTTTCCCCCCGTTCTTAAATATGTGGCCCTAGGCCATATTTAGTGTACATATTTCCTCACTGGCCTTTCTTCAACAGTGCTTGCTATAGTACTTCATAAACATCATTTTACATCAGCATCCTTTGATGTGAGGGGTTGGAGAGGTAAGGTAATTCGCAATATAATTTGCAATTTATAGATGAAGAGCTGCGACAGACAAATCAACTAATATCTTGCTTGATGCCAATGACCTGATTTTTTTTGGATAGAGTATTGCTATTCAGATGTTTGTTTCAGCGGACCGCTCCCAAAGCCTTTTTGCAGCTGGCAATGCTTGGCATTTCTGCAAACAGGGATCAAGCCAGGCAACGAGAAATTCACAGCGAACAGCTCCCTAGAGGATTCCGGGTTTGACTGATTAAGCACAGGATCACTGCGATGGAGAAAGAACCCAGCTGCTGGCCCAGGTCCCCCCTTCCATGACTGGGGGAAGGTTCTCCCTCCCTCTTCCTGCAATCCCACCGCCACAGCAACTTACAGTTGTGTAATTCAGGCCTCACAGAAAATGGTCCCCTTTGTTACACACTAGTGATTCATTTTTAGGGCAGAATTATTCCATACTTTGCGTAGGGCTCAGTGAGAAAATAGCATATCATTTATGTTTGAATGTGAAACATACAATGAAGTGTTTAGAAACAGTTATTCTGGTTTATTCTTTTTAACTTCTGCATGCTGAACTTTGAGAAAGCAGACACTTTTCAATGTGCTTAAAAAATCCCCAACCCTAAATCTGTTTGTATTGTAAACCCACGCCCCAAGAACAAGTATAGTCCACAGGACACTGTGGTGTCATCAGAGAAACTCCCAGATAAAAGGAAAAGTAACATTTTGTTAACGTTAGCTTATAAACCTTATTGGAACCTGCTGACATGTCAGCAAGATCATCTGATAGGCCAGAGACACGTATGGAAACACACATATATCTCTATATGTAAGAACACTGCATTGGTGAACACTGACTTTTCAACCTTCACATTGATGATTGTTTGTGTTTCACACAAGGAAGGACGCATTGGGAATACTGGCTTTGAATCACTTGTGTCCAGAGCTTTCTAAAACACCTTCCACTAAGCTTATGTTTTACGATAGAGGTACAGAGAACTCATTTGTGTAGAGGCCAAATGAGTATCGCTCTGAGGAGTATCGCTGTAGCAGATAGACTATTGTAATAGTTGCTGGGGAGCGTCTAAGGTTGCGCAGATGCTCTCTCCCTAGAGACAGAGACTTTGGAAACCTGCTGGGCCTCCCCCAGGGAGGGCTGATCATTCTGCAGCCGTGCAGGGACTGCAGGAGCACAGCTCCACCTCTCTGAATCCTGGGAGAACAAACTGGCTTCCTTCCCAAGAGAGATCCACCAAAAACGCAGGCCAGCTTCCGCTGAAACTCTGCCTAAGATGCTAAAAATTGTTGTCAAGCCTCAGGCATGATCATTTTCTGATCAAACACCACTGACACACTTGGAGAATCTCTGTTGACAGTGCAGAAGTGATAAAGGGGCAGAGACTCATCTCACAAGGAGCCGTAATTCGTCTCATTTATTCAGCTTCATCCTCAGTCCATCATCCAGTGGGTGAGCTGGATACAAACTTGAAATGCACTTTTTGTCATGTGAAAACAAGGCTAACTGGACTGCTGAGGAAAATATTGTTAGAGTATTGACTTTACAGTAAATAAAGGTGGTGCATGGCAATGACGTTTCCCAGTGGCACAGCGCTGGGAGGACCATGCTGGAGGAACAGAGTGCCTTCGATGAAGCAGCAGAAACAACCAAAACTCACCCCTCCAAACTGTCACTTCATATGAACAGAGACTTGTGGCCAGCGTTTTGTCCTCAGCAAGACCTGTCACCTGGGAGGTGTTGCCACAGGAGGCCTGAGGGTATTAGCTCCCTGTGGGGATTACTACGAGCTGCGTAGGCAGCAACGTACAAAGCGACAGCGACGTCGAGAGCTCCCCAGCCGGGCTGAGGCAGCTGGGCTTAGGTTGCTGCTGGAGCTGTGACCCTGGGGGAGAGTAAGCCAGGGATGCTCGGGCAAGGCAAGCAAAGGCAGCGATGGCTGAAAAGACCTCAAGGAGGAGAAATCACAAGGGGCAGCGCTGCCCTGGTAGATAAAGCAGGAAAAAAAAAGGGGGGCGGGGGGGGGGAGGAACATGATTTTAGTATTTAATCGGGTAAGTTAGTTCCTTAAAGTATTAAATGGTAAAAAAAGAGAAGTAGCCCTTTTGTCATGAGACCACTTCATACCCTTGTGGTACCTTGTGATGGGGGGAGGCGGGCAGAGCGGAGGAGGCGGGCACAGGTCTGGGAGGGTGGCTGCCTAGAAGAGCGGGCTCAGAGGCTTGCTGGCGGGGCAGCGGGGCAGAAGGAGGGCTGCCGGGCGGCGGGTATGACCGGCACCGATAAACACTCCGCCGACGTTCCCACTCCGGTGCGGTGTTTCAGGGGCCAGAGCGCAGGTGCCAGGAGGCGGCGGCAGCAGCCGCGCGCGGGAGCCGACGGCCGCCGCGCCTGAGGGCCGGAGGCAGAGGGACCGAGGCGAACACGGACTGTCTGACAGCCGGCCCTGAGCGCTGAGTGATTATTAAAGCCTTACAGGCTCCGGGCCGCCTTTACGACTTGAACACACCGATAAAAAAAGTCGGCGAGGAACTCCTGAGAACTTACACACGGACTAATCTTTATTCCAGACAATCTCACTTTTCCTTCCAGCCTAACTCCCGCTCCCCTTGCGGTAGCTGGGAGATTTGGAAGCTTCCCCAGTCTGCATGAATGCGAAGCACTGCAAGGAGCCAGCTGCAAACCCCGACTTTGGTTGAAGGAAATTAGTTTTACAGGTGGAAAAGTAGGGTCAGCTTAGTTTCTCTGCCCCATGAAAGATTAGAATATGTCTACATAAGCTGTTATTAACTTCTGATATCGCTTTCAGAAGCTGAAGAAAGAATGATGAATTTGATTGGAAAGCCCTTGGCTGAATCATTTTCAACTTGCAAAGGTAACACTGTTCAAAATGAACCGCTTTCTTAAGTCATGTCTTTTTAGGGAAGTGAACAACACTCAGCATCCTGTATTGTCACATTTTGAAACATGTAGTTAATTTTGCATCATGAAATCAGCTTTTTGTCATAGTAAAAAGTCAAAATCCAAACAATATATTTTGATCCCCTTGAAGAAAATATTTCCACTCGAGTTTTTCTAACTAGCTCTAGCCATGCAAATTGACTGTCACTGCAGTGAAAGATCTGTTCGAGATCTCTTTTTACTGAATGGATAACCCCAGCACTGTTCAGATATCCAGACATTTCCCCCCCACACTTCAAAGGGTTTTTTTAGTCTATGATTCAAGTCTCTGACAAGACATTACCAAGTGCAGAGAGTAAATTAATACCTCAGATGTTAGCAATAGATGTTTGCATACTAGCCCCCTTCTAGACCACCATTTTATGCACAGCAGTAACTACTCAATCAGAAGAATTGGCAGCCACAGCTAGTTGTGGTTTGAGAACTGGGTCATTCAGAGATCCTTGGCCTCGTAATCCCAGCTCTTAAAAGGCTGAAATGCGATCTCAGCCCCTAGCCTCGATGATGGATGAAGACGCCTTAACAGTGTTGTAGGAGAGGAAGGAAGTAAGGTGATATCATGGGCTAAAATCTCAACTCTCCCCAGCACGAAAGCAGCCTCGCAGGTTGATCTAAGCCACCAAAAATCACTCAGAGCCGACTTCCAAGACTGCGAGAGTGTTCTCGCAAGGGGAGGCGGAGGTGCACCCGGGACTTCTCCCACGTACCGGCAGATGGAGCACTGTGGTACCGAAGGTCTCCTCCGCACCGCCTGGAAACGGGACTTCTGCAGCGACGGGTAGCATCTCCTGCATGCTGCCATGGCCTTATTTGCAACGTTATTTCAACAAAAAACATGTGGATACTTAGAATTCGCAGTTAGAATCGCTTTTTTTTTTTTAAATTAAAGCTTTGAAAGAAAAAGTCTGCTTAGTTGTGTCAGAATATCCCTCAGTAAGTCACTGACTTTTAGCCAAAAGCTTGTATGTGTTACAAAGCCTTAAAGATTGGACCCATCATGAAATACGTATAAAAGTCCCACTGACTACTCTAAAAAGACTTGTGAAGTGCTGTCATAAATAAACTCTTGCCTAAACTGGGATCTAGATTTGTTTTTTAGCATTTAAGTCTGCACTGCTTAAAAGACCAAGCCACATATTTGTTTTTAACAAGACCACTACTCAGAAAAATAAGGCTTTCTCTACCTTCTTCGCACACACGCACACACACGAGTGTGCACTCATACACACACAGCAGTTTTAAGTCAGGACTACTGTTAATATCAACTCTGCTGCTATTTATAAAAGGATTTTTTTTACTCTGTGTGAACACATCTCAAAGAATCTCTTCTTATGATTAAGAACATTATCAGGGTTCACATGAAGTCTAAATTATCATTTGTGTTTCCCTTTTCAAACTGGTTGAAAGCAGGCAATTACCTGTGAAAACTGTCATTAGAAAACACGTGGAATAGGCTAGCAGAAACCACCATTTTTCAAACTGTGGATGAAACTAATTTCACTGTTCCCTCAGGAGTTAAGAATAAAGTAGAAGTGGTGAATGACCCTTGCTCCTTTGTCCTTGTCAGTGCCACATTCAGAAAGGTTGTTTGGCTAAAATGCAAAAAGCTTACTTGCCGCAAGATTTATTTCTTTTAGAATACTGTCCGCCCCTACTCCCCGTGCCCCCCCCAATTATTTCTTAAATAATGTACCAGACTCTCAAGATCCATGTCAACAACTTGATGCATGATAGCCACATCAGATTTCTTGTATGCTTAGGTCATTAGCTAGCAAGGGCATTGTTAAGTTACTAGTTTTGAAATATCCTATTTTAAAATTCTTTGTTTTGAAGTTGCTGGAGGTTTGGTGGAGAAATCTGTTCCTTCATTAAACTAATTTTTATTTAACCCTTATATATGCATGTTACTGTCCAGACAGTATATAGGCTTTTATGTATCACCTGTATGTACAGTCCTAAGCACTGGGCTATCTGATTTGCAATACATATTTGCATTTCTTTTCTGATTCAGAATTCAGGAAAACTTAGCTTCAAAATATCTAAATTTTGTTGAAATATCTGTAACTTCAACCTGCACAGTTAAAGCATACCTGTATGTATGTATTTATGATCTGTAGCACCCTTACACTGAGCTCCACCTCTCCTCTTGTTTGCTCCTCAATCAATGCACTCTTGAGCAGACAGGAGGTGACACATCAGCATCACACAGCAGGACATTTCCTCAAAACTCCTGGTTTTCCCCCCAAGGCAGCGGTGCTACGCACAAATCATTTTTGTGCTTCGCAATACCACGGTCAGGTCCTACACAGGTTCTTCCCCCACTGACCCGGCATCCATTGAAGTAACCTGGAAATACCTAATTGATTTCAGTGGACCTCACATTCAGTTCTCAATGGTGGAATTATCTGATCTTATCGCATCCTCTTTTCATCTGACAACTATAATTATGTTCAGTAGAACTGTCACAGGTGTTTGTAGAGATTCAGTTGCCTTAGGGAACAAACAGTTCCTTTCTGTCAGTAAGGGTCGCTGGTACGTATTTTTGTTCCTCTACAGTATAGGCCAGTTTTATCTAGTCTTACATAGTTCCTGGTTAACCCAACATGTTTGCAGTGCTGATTTACATAACCTAATTGTCCATTTTATGGATACAGTCTACTTCAGATAAAAAAGGGGAAGGAGATGCCCTCAGAGTTATTAAAAAGTACAACTGTGTTGCCATCATTTTTTTTTATCTCCCCATGTTCCGCCAGCCCTACCACAATCCCACGAAATTTAAAATCTGTCTCCTCTCTTGATTTTAAGTTACCGGTTCTTTTGAAATTTTTGGCACCACCACAAGCCTGCGTGAGTTCAGACCATTGTGAGGTTCCCATTTGAATTCCCAGGATTTTCAAGCTGTTTTAACAAGTCTTTGAATTCCTGTCATCGCCTTTACATTTTCCTCTCCTAGTTCATAGTTCAAGCCGATCATATAAATATGCCACACAACTATGCTTTCCAAAAGCATCCACCTGTGTATTGCTGAGCAGAATGACTCAGGGTAGACAAAAAAGAAAAAAAAAATCATTTCATGCCTACAGCAAGGGGATCCCACTGTTCTGAGGAAGAGAAAACCAAAGCCATATGGAACTGCAGGTGTTGTAACTGCTAAAGCAGTAAATAGGCCGAGCCTTGCATTTCTTTTGGATCAGACCTTGATACATGCAGAATTTTCTGAAGTATGATCCAATCACACCCCAAAGTGTTTCTTTCGAGGGTTTATTTGTACTGTCGTCAATATGACAGTATTGACTGACTTTTCAATAATACTACTTCTAAAGAGAGAAAAAAAGCCAGCAGTGTAACTGAGGTGCACAGCCACGAATCAGGAGACATGGCATCTCTCTCTAGACTAACCTCGTGCTGACAGGTAAGTCACATGGCCAGATTTGCACAGGTCAGTACCATGCTCTGTGAATAGCCCTCTTGTCTTCAGCGGGTCCCAGGGCTTGGGTAGTACTCAAAACACAAAGGGGTCTCCAAATTCTATTTGTAACCCCTTTGGTTTTTGGTTTCTCCATTTGGAAAAGAGAGATAACCTTACTTGTGAGGTTTAATTCACTGGCAGTTTAAAATACACTGAAAGATTCAGATAGACAGCAATGAGAAGTATAAAGTATTGCCAAAGATAAATACTTTCAAGGAGGCTTTGTTAATGTTCTGGCTACCTGCCCACAGTGCTTTGCATGCAATTTAATACCACCGGTAGGAGAAATATTTGATTTACTAGATTTGTAAGCTCTAGCTGATTAAAAAACCTAAGTGGGGAAAAAAAGTGAAGTACTTGATCAAGCCAGTATTTAACATCCTGTCCAGGGGCTGTCATGATACTCAATAGTCTTAAGAACAGGGCAAAAGAGTCATAGAATCAGAACCATAGAATAGTTTGGGTTGGAAGGGACCTTCAAAGGTCACGTAGTCCAACCCCCCTGCCATGGGCAGGGACATCTTCAACTAGACCAGGTTGCTCAGAGCCCCGTCCAGCCTGACCTCGAATGTTTCCAGGGATGGGGCATCTACCACCTCTCTGGGTAACCTGTGCCAGTGTTTCACCACCCTCAGCGTAAAAAATGTCTTCCTTTTAGCTAGTCTAAATCTACCCTTTTTTAGTTTAAAACCATCCTTCCTCGTCCTCTTGCAACAGGTCCTGCTAAAAAGTTTGTCCCCATCTTTCTTATAAGCCCCCTTTAAGTACTGAAAGGCTGCAATAAGGTCTCCCCGAAGCCTTCTCTTCTCCAGGCTGAACAACCCCAACCCTCTCAGCCTTTCCTCACAGGAGAGGCGTTCCATCCCCCTGATCATTTTGGTGGCCTCCTCTGGACCCGCTCCAACAGGTCCATGTCCTTCCTGTGCCGAGGGCTCCAGAGCTGGACGCAGCACTGCAGGGGGGTCTCACCAGAGCAGAGCAGAGGGGCAGAATCCCCTCCCTCCACCTGCTGCCCACGCTGCTGGTGATGCAGCCCAGGATAGGGTTGGCCTTCTGGGCTGCGAGTGCACATTGTCAGCTCACGTCCAGCTTTTCATCCACCAGTGCCCCTAAATCCTTCTCCATAGAGCTGCTCTCAATCCCTTCATCCCCAGCCTGTACTGATACTGGGTGTTGCCCCAACCCAGGTGCAGGACCTTGCATTTGGCCTTGTTGAACCTTATGAGATTCACATGGGCCCACTTCTTGTAAGTACTTCCAGCTTACACGATGTTAGCTTTTAACTGCACCAGTTGCTATGGCCCTGCCCTAAGAATAATTAAAGTCCTGATAAGATAACAAAGACCATCTCACAAACATTTTCCTTACCTTCTGTTCGCTTGGTAAGGAACAGAAAAAATACAGTAAAATTAGTGCATGCAGGTGGCGGTCATCACAGAAATTATTTAAAAAAACTAATACATAAGGTGAACAATCTTCCCAAAGACATCAGAATTTAAGCAGGTTTGCTTGCAATGTGCACTGAATAATGAACCTGCTTTTAAACAATCCACTACTCAGGGAAGAAAAAAAAAAAAACCAAACGCAAAATCAAGAATAGTCTTGCAAAAGGGAAAGGACCACAACTAATGTGATAAGTTATTTTCTGCAGATAATTTTCCTGTCCATACTGTGACATCAAGAAAAAGTCTGACAGGCTTCATGTAGACGTTAGCTGTCCTGTCCTCAGATAATCTTTGAGAGCTGAGAGAGCAGGAGTTAATGTATACAAATACAGCACATTTGAAAAATATTAACTAAAGCTGGGAATAAACTATTCTCTAATGAGGGTCTCAGAGCTGATTAACAAAGAGAAAAGCTGAAGCAGGCACTTTCCAAGGGAAATGCATACAACAGAACTATTCCAGGCTTTTACGACTTGATCTTTAAAACTGGCCAAGAAGAGGATTAATTTCATTTACTTAAACAGATTACAAAAGGAAAATGTCTCACTACTCTACCCCTTTGTCAGTTGGATTCCAGAACAGAGGATTAGCTAACAGTTTGGTCTTACCACATATTACTTCACATCGGAAAGAGGAACTTGGTCAGTTTGCAAAATGAGAAGAAACGCACATTGGTCCAAGTTCTCTGTTTCTGTCAGCCTCTACGGGTAAAGCAGCACAGTGGGTCAGAACGTTAGGGAAAAGGTTTTAAGTGTTGGTTTCCACTTCTCACGACATAACATGAAACAAATACCCGTTCTGTTTCTACTTGTTCATGTAGGAGCAAACAAATACAGTTTTCGTAAAAAGCATGACAGTACTGTAAGTACTAACATCATCAGTACTACAAATGCGTTAGTAACAAAATCCTCCTAACTAGGGGCTGAACCCCTGTGCCAGCGTGAACCCTGGCACGGAGCCTTCCAGACAGTCTGTCTGTCTGGGGAGGAAGTTGGAGCGAGTGGCTGCAACCTTCCCGCAGCCAGAGCTGCCCAAGGAAACCAGCGCGGCTCAGAAACCGGATGGCGTTAGCTGAAGAGAACTGTGCCGCCAGGGTGCAATGATTCAACGCTGTCCACCGGCAGCCACCTCTGCCAGGGCTCTTCTGGAGGGTTGCCCAGGACTTACAGCTGTCCCGCCTTCACCCACCCTTCTTTCCAGTCTGCATGGCACAGTACTCGAAACTTGATAACTGCAAGGCTTGCCCAGGCTAAGGTGCTCGCTGAAGATGTACCTTAATGTTGCTGCTTGTCTTCCTTGTGGATCGAGTCCTCCCTGCAGTTCTCCGTAGCCATGCAGAACACTTTTTGAACCTATCACTTTCAGCTTGTTTGCTTCTAAATGTTTAGAGGCAACTCACTCCCTTCTCCTGCATCTGAAAGCATGCAGAGGATCTTAAAGTCTAGACTAAGTTCAAGCATCTTTTAGTTGGAAATTTAGTCTATTCCTAAAATAAACTAGTTTATAGTGGATGGTGCTTTGGTCATAGTGTCTTTTTGGCTGTATTACTTCTATTTTGACTTCTGCAAGTACAGTCTGGTTTTTATGCCAGGGGCTTGCTGATTATATTATAATTTCTATTTTACAGTTTTGAAGGGATTTCTAATAAGAGAAATTCACTGCTAAATGAAGAGATCAGTGCAAGGTTAGAATATGACTCAAATTTTCAGACTGTCCTGAGATCTGAATGGTGAATAACATAGGCAAGACCAGATGCCTTACAGTGGTGAATTACATCCAATGCTCTTTGGTAAGGTAACAGAGTAGTTTTCCAGAAAGGTTTCTTGACAAAATGTGATGGGAGCTGTGATGATCAAGATAAGGAGTTCAAGCAGATCAAGACAAGCAGTTACAGTGAAAGGCAAAGATACAGAAATTCCTAACGTAACTGAAAAACAATATTGTTAAAAGAATGCAAAAAAAGAAAATTGCTTTAAAGCAGGACTCAAGGCACAAATATACCTGTCTACATTATAGATAACATTCTGTGTACAAATGTAGTGCAGCTGGCACCTACCTGCTGACCTTTGTAGATAAGAATTATCTCATTGATACATACAATTGTTCTATTTGCATATGTGGTAGTTACATGCACTTGTTTCCCTCTGGACCTTCCAAGATAGTCTTCTCGATGAGGGCTGTGATAAAATGTCAACAGTGCATTTACAGAGTTGAAACTCTGCTCTTTATTTAATCAGCACAGAGCAAGAACAATGTCTTATTACCCTGTCTCACCATGAATTTGTTGCTGAGAGGTAGCTGCCATGCATTTATAGCTGGGTAAGAATCCATGCACAGCCAGTTACAGCAGATTAAATTAGAGGCTATGAATGCAATCTTAGTTTACTTGCTCCTGGGCACATACCTTTCACACTGATTCTAAATGACCACAGCTAAAAAAAATAACTGATTTTTCACAGGTAACCAAGGAATCACAAATAAACTTTGGATCCTATTCAGCTGTAGCTTTAAGTTTTGTAATTTAATTTCTAATGAAGCTGGTGAAGTCAAGATCTCCAGGGAGCTGTCATCTTTAACTCCCAGTGTCTTTTCCACAGTTCTGTTCCAAAAATACAGGGAGCTGAAAGTTGCTTTAATCATACTAGTCCTGTTGAATCTGTTAAAGCCCAGACAAACATGATGTCAGCTGCAGGCCCAGCAGGGCACTTTCAGGAGATCAGATTTCTTTAAATTACAAAACCACGCTCTTTACAAGGAGCAGCAGACCTTTAATGTCAACTTTTTATAATCCAGGTCGTGGTTAGTTTTTTCACCTTGTACTTAGAATAACAACCTTAGCTTGGTTGACCTAACACTACCATACTGATGTCTGACGTAGAAAATTCGTCAGGAACATTAAATGGTGTAACTAAAGCACCTTGTGACTTTTGGATCAAGGCCAATATTGCCCTATTTATGTTCAGCACTTTATAAAAAGATGAAGACTATTCTTTTGCATTAGAATTTTATTTAGAGATATTTAAGCTTAGTCCTCTTCACATTGTTTTTCAGTGTGCAGCACAGACTATTGCTACTTTGGGCACTGGTACCACAACGTGGCAAAAGCTAAACACACCCAGACCCTGTAAGAACAAAATGTTAGAGAGATCTTAAAAGACCCAGAAAAGAGAGGCAGGCAGAGGGAAAGGGACAGGTCCTCAGCTGGTGTACGTTATGTTACATTTCATCTTTCACTACAGACCTTACAATTGCTACGAGGTGCTGGGAGATGTTTTGTAGGCTCTGGTGCATGAGATGAACCTGGTTTGGTCAGGCGATTGCAGGGATGGGATTTAGCAGAGCAGATAATCCCTTCAGTTCTGCACTCCACAGGGGTGAATCTCTATGCTCTTTTCACTAAGCAGGAAGTTATACTGGTGTTTGATCCGATGGTTTGCAATGTCCCCATTACCTCTGCTCACTCTGATCTTCACGGGCTGAACCGTAAATACAATAATAATCCAAAAGGAATATAGAATCTCTGCAGAGGAAGGCCAGTTTCTGACACCCCAATTGCTTTACTCTATTACAGGCTCCAGTATTGACATTATGCTATCTGCAAAATATGAAATTGCCCAGTGGAGTTTCCCCTGCCAAGGCATTAAGTAGGAGATGCTTATCCTCAGTGCTTAAACATGTATTTCCATATAAACTTTTTGTTCTAGGATGCTAATTGGAAAAGCTTAACAAGAACAACATAATATCATGGGCTGCTGTGTGACCACCTGGGCAAATAAGTTACAGTAGCTGTGCTTGTTTTCTGCGGAACACAGATAGATTTGGTCTTTTCTTGCAGGTAGATGGGACTAAATTTTACATAAAAGTGTCAGCAGCTTTTAACGTAGCCAGATAAGAAATGCAAAGAAGTCAGCTTCAGGGAGGCATATTTGGAGAGCGTAGTCATAGTCAGACTCAGTTTTCACCAGATTTTTGCAACGAACTATGATAATATAAACCCAAAGGGTGAAATTCCACACCAGAGTGAGTAGTCCAAAAACATGCTACTCTGATAGTGTTCCAAATAAGTCAAAGGGCTAGCGCTTAGATGGTCCATAAGTATTGCCTAGGCTTTAGTCAGGTTCTCCACATAAGGCTGAAATGTCATCCTTCGTGAAAACAGAAACAACAACAAAAGAGTACATTTCTGAAATTGTTCCATTTATCATATTGATTCCATGTCTTCCTGTTGCAGAGCCTGGGTTTTCCATCAATCAGCCTTGTTTTCTTTAAGCTCAGGATCATGCAGATCTCTGTGGTAAGTTACAAATTTACCTTTGAGATGATGCCAGATGTGCATCAAGTGTGAATAATGAGCTCTTTGCAGAATTAACATCACAATTATTATCACTAATATATTGTCAGTCCAAAACATGTCTTCGTACTACTAACATAATAATACTACAAGCCTGGCAGAAGTCTGTGTTCTAGTTAGTGCCTATAACCTGCAACTTTCAACGTTTTAATGCCAATCTCCTGAATTTAATCTGAATTCCTTTCTGTTTCTCATAGTATATCACTGGGCACAACCATTTGCTCCTTTTACTCTAGCCTCCATATCGTCCAGCCGCAACTCATTTTGACTCCTCTGCTAACTCAGCCACATACCACAAATGAACTGGAACCAAAGGTCAAATTTCAAGTCATGCTATATATACACCTTGAGTTGGAGGTGTACAGCAGGTCCAGAAACATGCAAGCTCTTCCTTATGCATCCTATATTACTAGTCAGAAGGAAGAGAAACTCCATATGCCAGAGTAGACTTTGGCTGAAAGAAAATTTTATTTTGCTTTTTGATTTAGTTAGTAAAGGCAACAAGGGTATTGAGCTCAAGAGAATCTCTCTGGGTAGAATAACCAAATATTGATAGAAATATGACTAATTCTGCCTTGACTTTGCGGCTGGCATAGCAAATGACATTGGAGAATGAATGTTTCATTGCCTAAGAGCCCACTAATAAATGCAGCTGGAATTAACAATTGCATGCTGGGACACCTAGCAGTAGTGATGAAGGAGACGTAATATGCATTTAGTGCCGTTTAATTTACAAAGCAGTATTTTAGCTGGGAATGTTACTCACATTATAAGTTCCTTGGGAGCCAGCGGTTCAATTTGATTTCACAGACAAGTAACATGAGATCCTAGAAATATTTGATCTACCGGATATTGCTGGCACTGCTTATTGTTGCTTTCTAAGAACGTAGACTTGTGTCACATACCTTTCCTTAGGGCACAAATTGCTTTCTACCTTGCTCAGGAGTAGACTGCTACTCTAATGAAAATGCAAGTATACTTTACATTATTCAGGAGGCCATCAAAGGCTTTGCATATCCTTTGACAGTTCTGTAAGGTATGATCTTCCCCCCTCCCCGATTTATACTTTGGAACAATTAGAATATTTATTAGCAAACAGGTGGTGTATAATCCACACAGTAACTATGACAAGCGCATTGAAGTTGTAGAAGACTATAGTCTGTGCACAGAAGCTAGGAATTAAGGACAGTGAGGCAGGTTTTCTTCCTGCAGGGCAATTAAATTTTGCTGAATATTTACATGTCTAAACTTTCATTCACATCTACAGCTTCCATCTCTTGAAAAAGAGGAAGAGAAGGGACAAGCACGATTCACAGGGATCTTGCTGGGAAGGCAGGAAGGGAGACACTGGATATCCCAATGTGCTATTTTGCACTTCTGAAAATGTGGTAAGAGAGACCAGAATAGTCTCCTGGAATGTGTTTTGGGAAGTAAAGTGATCTTTCCAAAATTCATAACCCAGCTATAAGCAGAAATCAGAGGTCCATGCCCTCCTAAGGGCTTCTACTGCAAGTTCCAAGAGGTGCTTTCAGGTTGTTTTTGAATGGCCTATCACTGCATTATCAGCTGTTGGTTTTGTGTGACTGTATCCAGAAAAGCCTGTCAAGCTCTTCAACACAGCATCCGCTGCTGCACACGGGGGTGGTCAGCGGCCTCCACGTCCTTTGGCAGGGGAAACCATAGAGCATGCAGCACCACAGATGGATGTGCTGGCTGAGTGAGAGGCTGGCATATGGCAGCACAGCCATAGGAGCAAGGGGTCAGTAGTCTCCTTAGATAAGACTTGCCAATAGAGAAAATGCTTCAGGTAACTACATTCTAGAATTTTCACATTTCTAGGAAAGAAAAAAAAAAAAAATCTTTGTTTAGGTTCAAGGGAAGACTCCATGCTCGGATGTCTATACTCTTTTCTCTAGACTTCCTCTCCCCCGTTCCTGTAAAGCCCCCTCTGAACCACTGATCGTTAGGAACCTCTCATACTGCCTAGCAGAAAAGTAGGAAAATAGTTTTAGAATTACCTCATTAAGAGTTTTATTAACCAGCAATTCAGTTATACTCCGTGCTGTGCACAATTGCTGGATGGAGAGGAGGTTATTGGACATTTCAGCACATTTCTCCTGTCCTATAATCATCACAGATCATCATACTCCTGGCAAACAATTATACAGTATTTGTTCAGTGCTTTAATCCAGCTGAATCCTAAGGAGGTTGAAAGAGTGAAGGGGACTCCATTATATGCTCAGGAGAGGAAGGCTCTGTAATAGTTTACTGGCTTGTATTCACGCTCCACCCCCCAACATTTTGACTTAGTCACTGTTAAAATATCAGATGCATGTTGACACACTTACTCCAGATACAGAAGACCTTGCTTCTGCCACACGTATTTGTTCCAAGCAGTGCCTTGCTATGTGCCCATTATCAATCGATATTTTAACCGCACTGGAGCTACTTTCAAAACATGATTTAGGGTGAGTAAAACCCATGGTATCTGGTCCAGAGGGGGAATTTAAGGAATTACATCTGAAATATCCAGCTGAAAAATAAGCTTATTTGAGAATAAAGCAAAAGAGCATCAAATTACCGGTTTTAGTTTTCCCTTTGCTTCTGATGGATGGATATTTATAGCTGCAGTTTTCAACTATTTTTTAGGTTGATGCAACAGGGAATACGCTTTGCTAACCTAAGGACTAGCTAGGAGACCTAAATCATGTTTAAAGCTACATCACGCTTCCTTAGACTAGGCCATCAGCACCTGCCACTTGTTATATTAAAACAGGCAAACCAACCTAACTAAAGTAATCATAAACCATGGGTGGAGGCGGGAGGGAAGGGGTGTTAAACCAACCTACATCTGTGATTTCCATCATGGACAAAATCACTCAACGCTTAAAGAGAAAAGAAAGCAGGGACATAGCCAGGCCACCATGAGATTAAAAGAACTTCAGAATGCAGCAGACTGGCTAAGAAAAGTCTTCTCCTCTGTTCTCACTCCCGCCATCAAAGTAGAAATGTGCAGCCAAAAGCATTTACATAGGAGGAGGCTTGTGGAAGAGATGGGGCTAGTAGAAAATAATGCAAACAAATACAAAGCCCATTTGATGGTGGATGTGGCACGTCACACATACTCTTCTCAGGAGAAGGAAAAATGAAGAAGAGCCTGTTGTCTCCGCTTTTTTACATCTAACCCTCCCTCAGGCATTTACTTTCAAAGTGTCCTTTGCACTCACCTATGGTCTTACAAATCCTGTGCAGATCATTTGGCTGGCAAATGCTAGCCTGAAAAAACTCTCACCTCTTTCTTACAGCAGCCTAAAGACCTTTCTGCTGCCCTATCCTTAACTCCTTAAGAAAATACCAGGAGAATTAGTCAACATTCTTACCATCCAAGACTATTACTGGTGCCAAGTGATACCTAGTTCATGGCTATAACGTTGCTACTCAATTCCTCCTTTTTTGCTAGTTCATTGACTGGACTCCATTGTGACATTGTGTTCTTTCAAATTAGCCCTGCTGGGAGGATTTTAATCAGAGAAGTAAGCATATTCTTCATTATATTTCCAGACTGCAAAAAAGCAAATAAAAGGATGATGCATGGCACAATGGACTCTGGTCAAAGGGTAGAGCAAGCTGCCAAATTAAGACTACAGAGAAGTGAAAGAGTAGTTTCGGTTAACCCAGCTCTACTTCTTATCCTATTCTGCTGCCAGTGTAGTACTTGATTGTGGGCGAGCCCCACTCACCAAGAAGTGGTAAAGGAGATTATTTCTGAAAAGCATATTCTAAAGATTAATTAACTCTGGTTTGCATTGCCTGAGATCTTCTCTTGCATTATTTAAGCAATAAGGTTTGAGGGGTTTTATACTGGCTTTGAGAAACTGGAAAAGATTCTTTTTTTTTTTAAATGACTTGCTAATTGTAAGAGGTTTCAATCTAGCCAGAAGGCTTTGTTCAAACATTAACTGTTGCATGTGAGGCTGCGCACGTAGGCGTCACAGTTTACACGAACAGAACCCAACTCTATTAGGAATGCGACTTCAGAAGATTACAGCTTTGAAATGCAAAGCCTTAACCAAGGTCACTTCTGCAAACATAACCCTTGATTTAAGAACTGGCAGAAAATATTCTTCCCCCTTTATAGGTAGCAACTGTTATTACACATTGTACTGTTTAAAGTCTTCTAAAAAAATAAAATCAATCTACGTCTGAATATTGTAACTTTACTGCCTTAAAATTACATAAAGCATGCTGATTTTGGGTAACGTCATTGTAATCCATCTTCCCCATTTTTTTAAGTAATCAGAAATATATAAGAAAGCTTACAAAATTTTTCAGATATGTGCCAACATAGTGAAGAAATTACCTAGCTTTTCAGGAAGTCTGCTTTGTATGGCAGTCTTTCAGTCCTTTTGCCACTCTTAGTAACTTACTATATTACCACTACTGCTATTTTTCTATTTCCCCCACCCCCAATTCCAATCTCTGAAAACAAAACATTACATCAGAACCGCTGTAGGCATCCCCCATTCCTAACTCCCTTCAAGGCAGAGGGTGAAGACTTGCTCACCAAAACATGCTGGAATTGGTCAGATTTAACTAGTGAAACTTCTTCCTGGAGGCACAACATTTTCATGGTGAAGGGCCTCCATTTTAATTTAGCGGGACTACAGCAGAGAAACCTTCCATGGCAGTATTTTCCTGGGGCTTCCTTTCCTCAAGAGCTTCCTTTCCTCAAGGGACAATCAATACAGAAGACTCAACTCAGTTTAAAAAACAAACAAATTGATACAAAATCCAAACATTTACCCAGAGCAGCTCATAGAGCATGGACACCCAAAGCTCTGTTACTTCATGATTCAGATTTACCCCACACTGCACCAGAGATACAGTCTCCATCAAGTGCGCTGGATTTTCTACTGTAGGCTTAGCTGTCTTCTGCAGCATCTAACGCTAGATACACAGGGGCATTATCAGAAGAACAATTAAGAAATCGGTGCCTCAGGAAACACAGTGACAAGAATAACTTGCCAGTTGATATTGTTGGATGCATACAACGTAAGCATTCCCTAACCGCTAGGAGCCATCCAAAATTGCTTTGTTAAAAGAAAGTTTCATCAACCCTTAAACACTTCTTTCCCCACACCTACAAAAGCTCTGTCAGTTGTAGTGGCTCATGAATTTTGCTGGAAGCAAAGCCACAGGCTGTCCCTTTTAGGGCATTCTACCTGTAGCCTTAGGGCATTATCAAACATTGTATCTCCAGGAGGAAAGAGTCCAGGCATTGGGTAGCTTTAACCCAACACCTATAGCACAAAAAGGGTCAAACCCAAGTATTGCTGTTTCCCTGGGGGAAAAAGAGGGCACGCAGCATGGTCCTGTTTCCCAAAGACAATTGCTTGCCACCCTAAAGGACTCTCTCTTACTGCCTATAACACGGTACAACCTGACACGAAACCACATACCCCCTCCTCACAGAAGGTAGCACCGCAGGACTAGATTTGTAACCAGCTCCCTCTGCAAAGTCTTCCTCTGTTTTGCCGCAGTGGACTGATGCAACTGATTTGACCTGGAAAGTGTCCTACTTACTTTGAAGGCAAGGGAGAGGATTTCTGTAAATCATGATGTTTTTTCTTCAGTCTAGTCTTGACCTACAAGTCATTAAAAATTACCTTGATTTGAAGCAGGAATTTTTCCAATGTTTTTGATTTCCTCCCTCAAAAGCCTGCTCTGTCCCTTCAGGCTTACTATATAGGCTCAGAGGGCCTTCTGTTTCCAGTAGGGTTCATGTTGGCAGAGCACATGAAAAGCAGCCTTGATGGTGGGTGGCTTTCAGCTGTGAAGTGTGACACCAACCCCGCCTTCCTCTGGCACTCACACCTGCTCCATATAACTCACAGCATGCTCCTAAAACATTCAGAAAATCCTTTGATACAAGTTCATCAAGGTCTTATTCAGCCAGAGGGATACATATCATTTACTCACAATGAACCTGCCCAGAGACCAGTCTGCTTAATACAATGGGCTGCAGTTTTGCACCAGCGGATTTCAGCTGAGAACCAAACAGGTGAAACGAATCAGGCACAATGCGCCCACCACATCAAACACAGACATCTCCTGAATAATAAACAGGTCATGGGAACCTTATAAAGCTCTCTATTTGTGTCTTACTGAATGCAATAGATACATATCCACAGCATGTTATTGCATTTTGGCCAAAAAGAAACACAAAACCACCACCACCAAAAAAAAACCACAACAAAAAAGAAGACAGACAGGCTCTCTGGACTGATCCTTCTTCCACTGAAGTCAATAGGAATTTTGCTGTATGCATCAAAACAGTTTGGCCCCTACTATCACAGCGGGGTTTCCTTCCACCCACATCAGCTGCTCAAAATATCAGTAAGAGACAGCAGGTCAGTTTGGGTAGGGAGGGGAAAGACGACAGGCCAAAATGAAAAAAGAGAAAGAAGGTATTAAAACTTCCCAGGAGTCATTTCAGGTGTATCAACCTAACATTAATTTACAACTAAGACTGAAGCAGGATGATAGGAGTCTGACCCATATGTTCTGTGAATGTAAAATAAGGCAAGTGCATAGATATTTAAAGATTCCTGAAGTGTCAGGCTGAAACCGAATCCATTTGAAAAAGGATGACATTTGTTTCTGAATAATACCTGGTGTAACACAGTAGATTTCTGTAGGTTTTCCAGAGAAGATGACTCAATGCCCCGTGAGCAATAAATTAGGAATCATAACCATGATTGTTCTCTTAGATTTGCAATACAGATTGCCTCTAGACTTGTAACTTGTTTCCCTTCCTAAAAGATGCTTTTCTTGCTCAGTTAGCAGATGCTGCTCACTGCATGATCACACCTAGTGTACAATTAAGAACTGTTTCTAATTGTTTATATCTAAAAAGGCTCAATTAAAACAAGCATCTCTTAACCTTGGAGTTCTTAGCTTTCAAGCTTCCACCATTGCTTTAATGAACAAATTGTGATTTCTTAGGAGCTGGGGGAGAGGGAGGAGGGACCCCCCACCCTACTCCTTAAATGCTCGTTGAATCTTTCTGCCATTTTTCTGCCTTTCTTCTCACGTGCTCTCTCTCTCTGTACAATGCCTTTGCTCAGTGAATTTAAGCACTCTTCCACCAATTCTGAGTCCCACTTTCTTTCTGATCTCCCCCAGTGGCTTCCAACCTCACATCTCAAGGGGATCACCAAATTTTCTCCTCATGTGGAAAAAATTCTCTTTTGCGTCTTCTTTCTCCCCTGTACCAGCAGTGTCTCAGCCCTTCAGGCTGGCATTTTTCTAAATAAATTAATCTATTTCTAAAACCAAGCCCAAGACATGCGTCCCCTGCCACAGAGAACATTTGGCCAAAAAGCAGATCTGGTGAAAGATATCATCATTTCTCAACAAGCTTGGCCAAAGACAGACAGCAGAATGCAGAATAAGGGTTTGAGGTAGCCTTCACAATAACTGGTGCCGTTTATTAACCCTGCCTGTAATTACACGAGTCAGTAAGAAACAAGCTAGTCGTGCCCAGGCAGTTTCCTGCTGACGTAAGGGAACACGCACAGCTGGCTGAAATGAGCCCGTTCTCTTTGACGAACATTCAGTAATGGATTTGCTGCACCTAAAGGAAAGCTTTATTTCAACACTTATTTTTAAAAAGTAGCAACCGGTTGCCCACACCCGTGATCTGCGTAATTGAGTTCATGACATAATATCACAATGTTTACTAAGAAAGTGGCAGATGGTAGTTATTGGGTTTTTTTTTAACAAAAAGGGCACATATGTATATCATGATTATACTCAGGGTATTCCTGTTGAAAACAACCCTTCTTTACTTTAGTAGGGGATATTAAAGTTTGTTTAAAAACATATACTCCATGAGAAGAGTGGCAGATGGAGTTAACAAGCTCACCTGCTGTTTTACTTAAAAACACTGTCTAATAAGAGATCGTGTGTTTTAAAAAATGCATTCACACCATAATTTGTAATCCTTTCCTGGGGAGAGGACATAAACACTCTGAGGAAGGTGGCATGGCTCTGAGGAGAGGGCACTTCTCCAAGGCAGAAAGGCTAGACCTGGAAACAAGAAAAAGGTTGGCTCTTCATAAAACAGCTGCTGAATCTCGAAGGGAGAGAGAAATAAGGGCAGCCACATCATGCAGGTTTATGCACAGCTCCATCAAAACAACAGATACAGAAGAGGCAGATCTCAGATGCAAGATGCCCATGAAGGACAAAGATTTTGAGGGTACATTTGGGCATTCAAAAGGACAAACTCCTGAGAGGGAAGTAACTGCCATAGTAAATCCTTAGTGACATTGCACTGGGCTGAAATTGCACAACTTACCCTGTGCTTGTCCTGGCTCTTCAGGTTACAACAACCTGCCCGATGGACTGTATTTTCTTAGCAGGTCCAGCCAGAAATGCAAAACCCACCTTTCTAGGGGCCAAGATGTGGTCAAGATGAAAAAGCAGCAACTTCAGACTGCATCTTCTGAATAGTGTTTTGCCATATACCATGGGACACGTGACATACCATGGGACACGTGACAGATTGTGTAAATCACACAAACCTTGGGTCTGCAGACCCCTCTTGTTCCCTGATGATGATGCATCTTTTCCTTCCTTCAGCCTCAGTGGACAAAACTGTTTAAACCCTCTGAGGTTGTTTCCATTTCTCCCAGACTGGGTTCCCCCTTCCCCGGCCCACAGCAGCGGGGGGCTGGAGGCAGTCTCCCCAGCGTTGGCTGAAGCAAGTTCAGCACACTCGTCTTCGTGGCCAAGGGTTTCAGCAGCTGCTTTCGGTGACTACTTATCCACAGATATGCAAGAATGGTGCAGGTTTGGGGCAATTATTTGTACTCCAGAGGCAGATGGTGTAACAGTGGTCAGACAAAATGATATTGAAAAAACAGTAGAAAAGCATATATTATATAATACCAATTTGAGAATGCTTTGAAGATGATACTGATAAAAAGTTGATTAACGTGACCCTTTAGGTGGCAAGAAGTGAATGGAATATATTTTCTACCTTGAGTATTTAAGATGCAATTACTGTTCCAGGCCTGGGCTACATATTGCAACGCAGGATTAGCATTTCCTACCATGAAATCAGTGAAAATAATTCAGAAAGCTGGAAGCAGAGAAGATGGCAATGAGAAGATTGTCCTTTCATTTTTCTTCAAATGACGCAGATGTAACAGAGAAGTATGACACTGTGTTTATGAAAACATCCCAGTCTGATGCTGCACCTGCTTATGGGCGGGCAACAAGAGTACTTCCTTTCCATTATGCAGGCTGGTGCTTACTGCCAGCACTTGCTTTGCAGTGGAACACGGCTGTTTGCAAAACGTTTTGCTCAGTTAAATATCATGGACTTTGGCCTTTAGAGTCCATGTGTTTGTGTATGTATAATGGTCCCAAATATTGGATCCGAATTAATACAAGCTTTTATGAAGATTCAATAAGTTTTGTTCCTTTCTGAACTGAACAATTCACTGAATACTAGACTTACATAAATAAACATATGAATAAACCTTAACATCCTTGGAGTAAGAACTAGGGCCTACAATGAGTATTTAACAACCACACAGGCAGAGTCAGTCTTTCGTGTGTGTCTGTACCTTCATAATTAGACATGTAATTACTTTAAGCCAGGAAGAGTTCTAACCGAGAGCACCACTTCAGGATACTCTCTAGTTAGCTGCTTAGGACATTCTTCGGGGAAGTGAGACACACGAAGTCAAATGTCCTTGAGCAGTAAAGAGATATGAATGTTTTTATCTCCCCTTTCAAAAATGAGTGGATAAAAAGCAGCCACCACCATTTCTTGCAGAGCTCTGATATAATTGCTGAGGCTTGGAGTTAGGTTTTCAGGTCCCCTAGGACAGCAAAGAGGTTTTGGGGATCTGTGTTTAGACAGAAGCATCTGAAACTGACATTAGGTACCTGAATCCTTTTGGAAAAGAGCCCTTGGTCTACTACCTTAGTCACACCTATTTCCCCCAGCTAAGGCAGATGGACAGGCTGGATCGATGGGCCGAGGCCAACTGCATGAGGTTCAACAAGGCCAAGTNGGCGCTTAGGGACATGGTTTAGTGGGCATGGGGGTGTTGGGTTGACGGTTGGACTCGATGATCTTAGAGGTCTTTTCCAACCTTAATAATTCTATGATTCTATGATTCTATGATTCTGCTCCTAAAGTAGGGCCTGAATAAAACCTGAAACATTTTTAATTTCCTTGATTGGATTTTTAGAAAGCAAAGATGAAGAGAATCTGTACCGGTTTCATTAAACAGTTTCTTTTTTAAAACAGCTTTGCATTCAGCAGCATCCTGTGCTCCATTTAGTGAACTTCTGTTTTTCTATTTTGCAGATTAGCAATTGCTTGAATTGCCAAAAAACGCACTTTACTCTAATGGACGGCTCCGAGACAAAGGCTGTGCTGTGCCCACCTGGGTTGCTAGTGAGTAGCAAGAGGGTGGTAAGTGCATGACGGGAGCAGTGTCTTTGCTGGCAGAAATGTTAGCCCAGCAGGCAAGACTCTGCATGCTGGGCTACTCTTTGATACAAATGAAAAACCAAACACCCCCCCCCCCCCCCCCAAACCTCCAAGCACTTTTAATACTACTTTTAAGGAAAAAAGTAACAGTGGGAGCCGACAGGGAACAGACTGGCTGCCCAAACACTTCAGCAGCATTGAAGGAGAAGAAAACCAGAAGCTGGAAAACCAGCCAGTCTATATCTGACATGACTGATGACAACTATTCATCGTACATCAAAGTTGGACATTTAGGCTCTCACTCTCTTTGCCACCATCTCAGGAACTTCTCCGTGAAGCTCTGGTGGCTTATCACAGCTGCTAGGGCAGCACGAGGATGCGGGGCTGGCAGGACCACGGCGTCTGCCTCCAGGGACTGCAAATGAATGTGCCACCTTTGCTGCAGCACTCACCGCTCAGGTCCGGGCTGTGAGCGTGCAATTACTCACCTGCTCTTATTTTGAGACAAAAAGCCTCTGGCTCAGCCCATCTCTGGCAGGTGTCACTCTGGTGTTTGCTGTTGGAGGAGACTTGGGGGAAGAGAATAGGGTTGGAAGTGGGGCTTAAGAACTTGAAAGTAATTTGAAAAAAAAAAAAAAAAATTTGCTCCATCTGAGTTCAGCACTGATATTTGTCAGTTTACTAAATGGAAACAATAAAATTGAAATAATTTACTTACAAGTATAAAGCAGTCATTCACTATTACAAAAATCAAGTATTTAGACATCACTGTATAAAAATAGCACATGACATCAGCTCTGTTTTTCATCAGCTCCAGAAAAAGCTGGGGGCTACGAGGGATATGTGTGGGTTTTGAGGTTTTTTTAGATTGCGTATCAAGGACTGTTGGGAATAAAATTGGTACTAAGTCTGGCTCATTCATTCAGGGAACAAAATTTACTACAGGGGAAGGGAGAAAGCAGAAGCAGCTAATTTCTCTCACACCACCATGCCTTAGACACTTTCCCTGCATTGCCAAACAACGAGAGAGAAGCAGCAGCTCCCTCTGGAAAAGCCAATTCAATTTCTCTCAGCTGACCTTTAAGGGAGCCCAGAAAGACTAAACAAGGCTGGAAGAATTCAGACTCAGAGGCCAAACAGAGAAAGCTTTCCAAAGAGCCCCAAGAGCCACACAGTGCCAGCAGCCCTGCTGACAGCAGTGTTAGCTGCAAATACCCCATGCCAGCTTTTTTATCTCCTCCTCCTCACCTTCTCCTCTCCCACAGAAACAAATTGCGTGTGACCTTTTGGGGGCTATTTTCTGTCATGTTCCTGAGCTTTAAGAGATTCAGATTTTCAAGTCTTTATCTACAGCTCCAGTAACTAGGGACTTGGACAACAAATTGGTGGATGAAAAGCTGGACGTGAGTTGACAATGTGCACTCGCAGCCCAGAAGGCCAACCCTATCCTGGGCTGCATCACCAGCAGCGNAGCCATGAAATAACCAGACTGAATAAAACTTTAAAACTTAGAGCTACATTTTCTTAAAAACAAAAAAAGTACCAAGTCATTACATTATATGATTTGTAATGGAATTGACAGCACAAGCCTGTTTCATTAGTGAGAAAACAACAACAGTAATAAAAAGACATCTTATTGAATCACCAATTCCCACTAAGGGACAGCCGCGTGTTTCCATGGAAGACATCAGTCTCAGTACCACTGGAGACCACAGTGTGTCCGCATACAAGGTTTTAAATCAATTTATGAGAAAGCACGAGCAGGCTGTAACTGCATCTTTGTTCCCTGCAGGAGGCTTCAAAATAATGAGACACTTTTTTCAGAATATGGAATAGGAATATTGTTAAAATAGGAGCCATGGGAGAAAGGAAAGTTGCTAAGGAAAGAGCTGTCGCAGTTTTCAGATTATTTTATCAAGGAAGTAACCATGAAAAAATTGCTCTCAGTATACTTCTATTATAGTTACCTTTTGCGTGTAGTGCTTAGCTCATGTTTTTATGTGCCAAATTCCCTGTCTGCACTGAGAGTACTTCTGTGTGCACACCAGATAACAACTCCTCTTTGTCCTCGGCTGTTATCAAGCCTCTGACCTGCCAGAAGTCCCGCAGCTGCCTGCTCAGCCAGCCCTGAGTCACCGGCCAACCCAGCCCAGGTGTGGGGAACGGAGCTGCCCCCCACCCCACCCCACCCCCCCCACCATGCCAAGCTGTAGGTTGTGCTCAAGGCTGGGTTTTTGCTTCTTTTTGCTTTGTCTACCTTATCTTAATTACCACACACTAGTGTAAGACGTGGTGATGCGTGACTCAGTCCCAGGGAGGGATAAGTGATGTCAAGTGTAGCAAACAGCCTCAGAACAGCCCATTTAGTAAACTAGTCAGCAACTGCCTACAAATAAGGGAAGAGCTTAAAGAAGTCAGGAATTCCCTGCCAATGAATCACAAACACTAAAACCTGTTCAAATTTAGCAAGTAATATTTTCCAAGCTGAGGTAGCGTACCAACGTGAAACATTCAAAATTTGCAAAGGCAACTCACCCCCAGCACTTTTTCACAGATAGATCTCAAAGCACTTTGCCAAATAGGTCGATATCATTACACTCCCTTTTTAAGCGGGGCCTGAAGAAGGTCAGCCTGCACGCAAGAAGTGTGGCCAAGAGCAGAACAAAGATCTCCTTTGTCGTCATCCAGTAACCTTCCAGTCTAAAAATCCAGATACTCTCTTTTGTTGGGGTGGGGAGGGAAGGAGGTTGTTTCAACTTCAGATTTGTGCTTTGAACTTAATTAATTTAATTATTCAAATTTTAAAGTTTTTTCCCTTATCAAATATATATTAAAAAAAACTTCACAAGAGAATCTGTTTGTTTAAACCAAAACCAATCACACCCGCTGTAATTAGTCCTTAGGCCCATCAGGCAGGTAGCCAACAGTTAATGTTTAAATGGCCTCATCATCAGAATTATGAAAACAGACCATAAACAAGTCCATGTGATCCTACTGCTGAAGGCCACAACAGAATTGTCGTAGGACACAGAGACCTTGCAGAGGCCGGAGGAGACACTGGAAGAGTCCGTCTGTCACCATTCCCCAGCGAAAGGCTGGTTTGCAAGCTTACAGGGCGATGGGAACAGCAACGTAGAGCAGAGCTGGCGGGGGGAAGGCAGGAGCTGGGACAGGGCTAATTATCACAACCTTGGCTTCAGAGAATACCCCACGCGGTGCATCATAGCAGTGACTCCTCTTCTCTCACCCGGACCTCTTCTCTGGGGCAGACTCCTCCAAGACCACTGTCACCAAGGAAAATGGAGAAAAGTGCAATGAGGCAAAATGCTTGAGAGGTGAAGGAGAGAGGCGAAGGATGGGTCTGCTGTATTTGTCCTCCTCAGCTGCTGAGGGCAGGAACACAGAATAATTAAAGTAACTCCATGAGATTTGCCAGCAAAATTTTTAACAGTGACTGCATTGTTTCACTGAGTGCATATTACAGAAGCTCATGGTGGTGATGGTGGATTGTAGTACATGAGCAAGATACTCCATTTCTCCATGTTCATTTTAAATAAGCCTTTTCCAGGAGCTTCGTTGGTACTGCAACAGGTGTTACTTCATGTGATGCCCAAAGTTGCCTATTTTAGTTTACTGTTTCCATCTCTTCCAGCCCAGATTCTTACCACATTAGACAAATTGCCCATCAAGCATTGACAATACAAATGGAAAAAGTCCACTGTCCTGCCTCCAGTAGAGCTTCTGACTTGGTCATCAGCCTTATGAATGGTTTTACTTTGAGTTTCCTGAGAAGCAGTATCAACGCCTAGTCCAGCATCAGGTACATGACGTGATTCCTTCCATTATAAAAAGTAAGAGAAACAGGTTTTTTTTTAAATGGAAAATTGAAATCCACACTCCCTCTGAATAAAAGCCATCAAAAAGAGTAAATGAAACTTGCTTTTGTAAACCACGCTGGTGAGAACAGCACCACAGCTTGCTTACAGTGTGAAAACTTGCTGTTCTACAACATCAGGTCCATCTTGCTCATATGCAAGGAAGGGGAGGAAGAGGCCTGTGGACTCTGTATGTTTTGCGCGCCCAGAACTAGCCAAGAACTGCCTGAAAAATAACAAGTAAAATCCTTCCTTCAACCAGCTTCAAAGGGGTTAGCATATTTGTCCATACACGAATGAGTTGTCTTCTACACATTGTTTAATATGCAAAGTAGGAGAGACAGATTTTATACCGTGACAGTCACATTTCTGCTCTTAGAAAGGCTGGCTGTTCTGCCGGGGAAAGTTTTTAGCATCAGAAAAAAGACAACACTTCCTCCTCTAAAAGACAAGCACCGTCCTAGCAACAAACAACAATGTTTTTTTTTTTATTCCTGGCCATTATCAGTTGTCTCAGCAGTATTTATCTAACCTCTGTTTGTGATCAGAGGTTTATAATATATTGCAGCACACCAATATAAGTAGATGCAAAACTCGGACCTTAGCCAATGTAGAGTCCAAGTACTTCACTTTCATCCGTTGCTTTTATTGATAGTTGCAATGATCTACACCAGTCAGAAGCAGAAACTTTAACCTTCCACTAGGAATGGAAAACCACCAGCGTGGCAATCCTTATACTAGCAATCATCAGCTTTTGGGGTAAGAGCATACCAAATGGGTGCAAAACAGCCCCGGGAAGAGCCACCACTGCTTTTCTCTACTGCTTTCATCTGCTCTCCAAACACTGTAAGAGAGGGAGTCTCTGAGCTTACAGACTTGCTTGCCCTGTGCCTGGCTCCCTTCAGCTGGGGAAGCACATGAATACAGCAGCTGGAGACATGAGAAGACTCTGCCCAAAGAAAAGAGGTTAATTAGGGAATGTTGGAACTATTCTTTTACAGCTTGAAGCAATCCCTTGCTAAGGGCCTGAAACCAGGGACTGCAGAACTTCTGAGGGCTCCTTTTGTACAATTCCCAACCCAGAATATTTATCCTCTGTCTTTGGTACAGAATGCAGGAGGGAGAGGATTTTGCTGCTAGATTGACATGGAACATTACCACTCCACTGATTTCCAAAGGTTCTGCTGGGATTGGGACAAATTCTTCCTTTAGGCCATCCCAGGCCAGTGCTATTCTCAACAACATCTGCCGATAACACACAAAGCTGCCTCCCTGCCGGCTGCTTTGCTTTGCTGCTCCCTGCTCCAATTCCCTGCAGCTGCAAGGGCAGCTGTGCGGTTCTGCCAGCCTGGGGAAACCATGTCTCTCTTTTCAGTGCCTAGCTGAGGGTTTTCTTTGAAAATCACAGCCATAATCATTATTTGGTGGTTTAGAAAAGGCACACTAAGTGTTTCCCTGAAAAGTCAGGAAGTTCCTTATTATTCTCTGATAAATACCTGTCAACCGTTAATAACTGTGTTTTGCAATAACCCATGGCAAGGAAGTAGCATTTCCCTGTCCTTAAGGGCTTAGAAGTACAGGCGTGCCCAACCCAACGCAACGCTAAGCAAACGCTGAGCATCTTGCCCTTGTTGGAGGGTCTAACGATAACGTGCATTTCTGATGGGGCTCCCCCGCCTCTCCACAGCTAAGGGCTGTTACGGAGGGGGCTGACTCAGGACAAGGGTGCAGCACGACATGGCTTTTAGGTGTTTATGAAGCCCACTCCCCAGCCCCACTCAGGAAAGTGCCTTAAAAATCTACAGGCAAGCTACTGGAGGCCAGTGTTTGGTGCAGCACCCAAGGACTTACCTAGGAGCTCGGCCTGCTGTATTTCTCTGTCATTTTGCAAAGAAATGGGATCCCCCTGTTTTTTCAAGCCTCACACCTCCTAGAGCCCCAGTTCCCCTCTGTGACTGTTCACTCAGGAGAGCAGCAGGGCAGGGCGGGTTCAGCTGATCTCCCCCAGGCTGCAAGGACAGGTTTTAGATCTATGTCAGAGCTTTTGACCACAGAAGTCTTCCAAATCCCCATCCAAAACAAAACTGGCTAATGGAAAAAAAAAAAAAATCCCTGAGCACATTAAAGCAAATTCAAAAGGATAATATTTAAGCTAGTGTCAAGCTGTTATGAAATCAAAAGTGGAGAGCCGTGGCTCACTGTGAGCAAAGCAAATGAATTGGCTCTTGGGGGTTTGTCCCATGTGCAGAGTCAGAACAACTGATTTCCTTTTCTACGCTGTTATGAACATGTTGGAATCTAAAAGAAGAATAACTTTAAATGTTATCAGAAATATCTTCTCTTCATCTCCCTGTGTAAGGGCTGATAAGAAACACTCTGTGTGGAATTTGCTATCGGTGCTTTTGTACAAGTCATTTAGCAAGGACAATGACAGGAGGAGGAAGTCAAAATCCAGTCCACTTTGCTTAGATTGGACTTAATAATGGCTACAATTTCATGCAATGCAATCCACTAACTTATTCTCTCACTGAGTTTGTAGATTGTCTGTAAACAGCAGAAAAAATAACAAATCTGAGCGAGTTCTTTACTCAGAATGATTTCCCTAAAAATTTCTAACCAGAATCCTCGAGCTGTATATCCTTAATCACATTGCCACGAATAGTCAGTATTCAAAATACAAGGCAGACTGGTTAAGTCTGAATGACCTGAACGAAAACATGAAATTTTTTCTGCATAATTTTTGTTTATACATCTCAGCTGCACGTTGCAAGGAAAGCCCCATTAAGAATAGAAGGTCATAATAGCTATATAAAAATTACAAGGGAAAAAAATAATAAAATAGTCATAGGACACTGTTTCAGTTAAAAAAAATACTGATGACTTGACTGATTACAGACATCAAATCAATATACGCTGTAATGGAAATCAATACCAATGGATTACCTCCCAGAGGGAGAGTCCTGCATGTATGAGCAGTCCCAGCAACTAATGTATTTTCCAGTGCCTAAGACACACTGGTGTAGAAGACGTGTCCCTCCTCAAAAAGGCAAATGAGAGAAACTTGGTACCAACTGCATCCCCTGCTGCTGGGGGTGAAACAGCTCCTACTGCTGCATCTGACAGTGCTTCTCTGCTGTGGCAGGGACAGGAGCAGCGGTCACAGCAGAGCAGACCATGGAGCAGGATTAGCAGAGGTTCATAACACCAGTGTATAAGATACATCTGAATCTGAAGTCCCTCTTACCCTTTCTGTTTCAGGGAGAAAAAAATGCACCCATTGTATCAATAAATCTGTAGTCTGAATGATATGAAATAACTGTTGGTGTCAGCATTTGAAGGCATTTTATTGCATGCCTAAATGCAAATCTATGCTAATAGGACATTATATAGCTTACAAAGCTGAACTTAAGAAATGCCAACAGGAAGATTGCCTTTGCTATTTGAGATAGCTCCTGTTACGTATGCAGGCATGTACACACATCAGTATGAGACTGCTTGTAACTCAGGTTCTCCGAGGCTTATTGGAGATACAGGATATCTCGTGTGTTGCCTCTACCCTTCAATGTACAAGGCCAGCAGTGGGAACCACAATTTGCTGTCTGCTGGGAAAGGGATGGAGTAAGTCCTAGCCAAGATAAAGCTTACAGGTGGAAGAAATATTTTTCATTAGCCCAATTAGTACAGTTAGAAAAAGGAGAAAACCTTCCAGGCAGACAAGTCCTTTTATGGGTCAGAAACAGAAATAGCAAATTCCCAAACAAAGTTGCAGGCATTTGCTCTGCAAAAAAAAACAAAAGAAAAAAAACTCTCTACAACCCTGAGATCTGAGCTCCGTGGAGGCAACGACTTCTCAGCAGTTGATGCAAATCTCTGTGGACGGCTGCTTGCCTGAGCAGGGGCAGGCCCTGCCGAGAGCTGCTCCCCGCTCCCCGCGCTGTGCCCCGTGGCTGGAGGGGCCCTTGCTCCCCGGCAGTCACGGACTGCAGCGGCAGAGGTAGCGGGAGAGCAAAACCAGGCTCCCCGGCCGCTCGGGGTGGGAGAACAGCTATGGCATGAGCCACAGGAGGATGGGGACAGCACAAGGCAGGAACTAACCCCTTTGCACCCGTGACAAGTCAGGGCAGCTCCACGACCCAGCCCAGAACCAGAAAGCCCCACAAGGCAGGTTATATCCAGCCGGGGCCGGGTCCTGAGCTCCCTCCCCACCTAAATCACCCACAGCCAGCCCGAGGCGTCGCTGTGCTCCAGCTGCCCGTCAGCATTTTGGCACTTGCTCTCGCAGATCTGTCTTCCGAGAAAAGTTATTTTTCTTGTGTGTTTCCTCATGACGATGGCCGAAAGGTCTAAGGATTGCCAGTGCTGCATTAAGAAAAAAAAACACCAGATAAGTGGAATGGATAAATGAGAACATCACTGAAGCGGCAGGCCAGGTGCACCAGATCGCGAGCTGGGTCTGTGAGCAGTTTGGGCTGCCTTTCTCATTTAGGAAAGCCGGTACCAAAAGCTTCAGATGGCAGGTGAATTAGCAGGGATTTACTGGAGGGCAAGTGGGGGCAGTGGCTGCCCTGCCTGCCTCGCGGAATTTTTTGCTGAAGTTGCAGTATCCAAATAGTAATTCTTTTGACCTTATCTCTTCCTCTAAACTTCTTATGAGCATGCATGCTTGCAAGTCACCTCAGGTTAGCTTTGTCAGAATAACAACAGATCATTCCACATACCCAGGTTTTGGCTTTTCTGAATTCCCCTGAATGTTGAAAGCTATTAAGTTGACATGTTTTCCTCCACGTGATTCTCCTGGTATGGCTTTGTGGTGGCCTGATGTCATACCTAACCACAAAAGACCATGATCTAATATACCATAACTGTTAAAAAATATAGTGTCCGACACATTGGTTTCCTAACCTCACGGGGAAAATATTTATGCCATAAAACTTCTTAACTTTTAAAAAAGAAGGGCCCTGAAAGATGGTATTTAAAATACCATATGGTATATATGGGGAGTAGGAATATTAAATGGGTGAGTTTTCTTCTTTTTTTTATTATTTTGAGAAAACAGAAGTACTTGGTAATTCTGTAGAATATAGAAAATATTCTGGAGACATGAAAGGATGTTTTTTTAATGTCCAGGTCTCTTTTATACCATGCTGGCAGTTCAGCAGTTTGGCGTTGCTGGAGCCATATAAAGCAGCCCCTGGGTGAGAATTTGGTTCAGGCAGCATGGAATTGCTATTTAAAAAGTCAATCATTTGCAGGCTTGAACTGAAGAAAAGACTTATAGGAAAGGACACAAGAAAATGCAATTCATCTGCTGCAAAATGCTGCTGGTGAGTGTAAGGCAGCAGAACGCATTTTCAGGACATTGGGTACAGGCCAGAGCCTGTGAAGGGACAAAAGTATAAAAAAAGACGAACCCTTCAAGACACAGGCTTCAGCATCGCCGCTAATCGCTGTTTTGTTTTTAGCAACTCAGATTCTGTGCCGTTTTACAAACATGCCATTTGTGTTTTGAGCTAAATGGATTTATCTTGAAATGCAGCCCTTTTCCTGAGGGCTTGTGGCCTGTAAAGCTTTCCGCCTTTTTTTTTTTTCCTTTTTTTTTTCCCCTTTGCCTGGCAATAGCTGCGTTCCCACGTACAACTAAGGTGGAAGCTGGCAGCCCCCCAGAGGCAGGGGAAGGGCTGGAATTTCCCAGGTCACACTCAGGAATCCAGCCTTCTGCGAGGCATGGGACACTACCTCCAAGGAGGAAAGATGCTTACAGCTGCTTTCTGTTCTCTGGGACAAGTTTAATAACACCGCTGTCTAAATTAATTCATTCTCTGCAGACCAAGAAATGCAATCACTGCTACCACTGGTGCTCTTTAATACATGCATTTCCATTTCCCCCTCCCCGCAATGAGGCAAGGAAAGGGTGCTGTTCATTTCGGTCCTCCCCGACATCTCACAGGCTTCACCTGCATGATGGTCCTGCAGCCCCTCATGGTCTCAGTGCCCCCAAACCCGGAGATGAAGGGTTGGGGGCACCAGGGGGGTTTCTGGCGGCAGCTCAGGCTTGGCCAAACCTTCACGGGGTGCAGGCATTACAAACAATTCCTCACCCCGGTCTGACCCCATGCTGCACACCCGGGCCGATGCAAACCCAGATTTGGACCTGGGGCTGCAAAAGCTACGAAATCAGTCTAAAAATAGGTGTTTCAGTAAAAGTTTGTTTTTCAGCTCTGTTTTGCTGCCTTACAGTGCATCACGCTAGAAATGTGGGCAAGTGGTTTTTGGTACTGAGAGACGCCTTTTCATTTTAAAAGAATGTCCCCACCAACCACATCCCCATGTAAGGAAAAAGCAGCAACTTACTGGTAAAGCTGTTAAGTGGGAAGGCAGAATTACACTCTCCGTTAAACCTTACTGGCATTTAAGTGAGGCTTCAATGGTTTCAGTAGCTCCTTACCGGGAGTGACGTGCGCAGGGAGGTCAGCACGCACCCCACCCGCCCATCCTCGGGCTGCTAAAAAGCAGGAGCCTCGCAAGGCTGCCGGGCAGAGACTCTTTACTCCCTGGTGCCTTGTGGTTGTTTAGGTCTGTGTGTTTACTTAAATCAGAGAAAGCATGGGATGAAATACTTCTTCATTAAGGCATGATGTGCTGCAGCTGGGGTCTTGCCTTCCAATTTATTGGATAGTCTGGCATAACTAATGCTTTGCATTTATTGTTTTTTGACTGAAGGAGAAATGTCCCCCTGACAAATTGTATGGAAAGCGTTACAGAAAAAGGTGAAAAGAAAAGTTTCTCTTGCCTCATACGGAAAGCGTGCCATACGCAGCTTGATACGTCAGCCAAGGGAAGAGAGACACCCACAAGCTGTTACCGAAACTCAAAGGTTCAGGAGCACAAGGCAGTCACTGCTGGGTATTTGAATGAATAAAATACTGATTATTATCCAAGTGCAACCCTGAAAACAAGAAAAAGGTGGAATAGTTTTTGTTCTGATTTTGTAGACAGATTCTGTTTTTATAATGGAACAATCTCAAATTCCAGAATCTGGGGAAACAGACAACAAAAGGAAAACTTTGGGAGATATAAAATCTGGACAAAGGATGGCATTTTGGAACATGGATTCATCTACTGTTAGAAACAAAACCAAATGCTGAACTCTTTAACCCAACCATAGTGTCCCGCTGATTCAAGCAGCCCCTCCATTCAAAGAATGCAAACTCTGCTATGACAGGAGCCAAGAGCTCTCTTTTATGGAGAGCAGGAAACTTCTCTAAAAGGCCAGTTTATGACCTGGCTGGAGAGCTGGAAATAATTAAGTGTTCTTGTCAAAGGTCAAAGTCATAGGGTTAAATTCCTAGGAACTCAAAACAACCCTCGGTGACTGCACCAAGACTGATCATTTGGCCCTTTTCTGCCCACGGTGGGAAGGCAGCGAGCTGCCTGGGACAGGGCTGAGCCCTGCCTCAGCTATCTGCCCTTTCCAATCCCAAGTCTGACATTTTGAGACTCATCACACACTCGTGGTCTAAAAAAGCGTAGCTGAGGTTAAAAAAAAAAATAAATCTGGAAATAAGAATTGCAGCCAAATGACCTATTTATAGAAACACCAAATATGAACTAAACACTAAATGACAAACTAAGATCCTGATTCATATTCTACTTCTGATGTAACCCTGCTGAATTCAATGGGGCATTAGACTCTCCAGCAAGAATCTGCCTCCAGATGAAAACAGCAGCACTGGACTGGCCCTTGGGGAGCTGTCGTGCTCTGCTGTACACATGAAAGCTGCAAAACAGTCTATGCCTGTAGGGATCGTGGTGCTTAAATTTGAAGCCGTGCATGGTGTTATCACTGAGCAGTGCTCAAAAATGTAATGAGGCGGAAGGGGGCATTCACTCATTGGGTGCTTTTTTACCAAATGATGATGTTAGCCTCTCAGAGAAGCAATAGTCTGTCTCCCTTTGTGAAACTTAGCTTAAACATGATGCAGTAATGAGTAGCTTGAGTTTGCCAACATCCCTAATACAAGCTATAAGTACTTCCTGGTGAGATGCATGGAATGCGGCTCCATTCAATGCACTCACCAGCCCGAAAGCAGAAAAGCAAGACCGATACCTCCTCCACACGCTGTGTGCTGGGGGGAGACATGCGCTGCGTTATTGCCCTGAGAGTTGCTTTCCCAACTGTCTTTCGTTCACAGTCTTTTGCCCTGGCCCCTCCAAAAAATATTTGACTCTTGCTAATATCCTTTTGGGGGAAATGAGCATCTTTATAAGGCAAAGAATCCCCCCAAAACCCCCTTGGAGAGTGTTTCTCAGCTCTAATTTCCTATGAGGTCAAATTGTCTGTTATAGGCCACGCAGAATTTCCTGCTACACCAGGAGAGCAGACTTGTAGTTTTACGCCAGTGTTTTAAGCTCAAAATCATCTTTATTCATCCTTGTGCGAGGAATCAGGTCATTCTCTGTTTGTCCGAGTCCCTTGCTTGATTCAAAGCAAACTATCTGGTATCAAATTTCTCCATGAAATAAAGCAAAAAGTGTCAGATTGGATCTGAAATCCAAACTTGGTGGACATCTTGCTTCACAATGGGATGAACTGAGGCCAAATTACAACCACTGATGAGTTTTTTGGATAGTCCAGGTCCTGGCACAGTGGGATGGGTCAATCTCTACTGCAGATGGTGCTTCTGCATATGCCCCTTCTCAAGCTCTTGTTCTGCCAGTCCACAAGCAATCCTGCTCCATCAATTCATCCTTGTTCATCCCCCTCCTTCCTCCCTGTTCAAATTTCTAAACTGAAGAGCAACTGAGACCATGCAGTGACCTTCTGCACTGACTGCTCTGTCTTTTCTGAATCTAAATTGATTTTCCGTGCATGGGAACATCCAGGATCTACCCTTTGACCTTCAGCCTGAGGTTGTGTATTAGGAGTAAGAGAGAATGTGAAAGCGGCATTTGACTGTCAGCATTGGCAAGAAATATGAGCCACCCTGTACTAGAAAACAGTCTGTTTCTGTCCAGTGCCTGGAAATATGGGAATTGCCAGACTTGCTTAGACACAAGGGTCAATAGCCTGTCTCCAATGCTAGCCAGCACCAGATGCTTCAGAGAAAGGTCTGAGAAGCCTGTAGCTGGCAGATGCGGGATAATCCCATTCTTATCTCCCAGTTTCATAGAACAGTATAGCCAGCACGCACACAAATACAGGCACATACGTGCACACTGGAAACCACCTGCCACGGCGAGCTCTCTTCCTGGAAATATTGCAGTATTCTGTGTCACGTCAAGTATTGTTAAATACCCACTGCAATAGCGTGCAACTGACCCCGGCTCTGCTAAGGAAGGGAATGAGTAAGACAAGGGATGCTGAGGGTTCAACAACGGTATTTAGTGGTTGGGTTTCTTCAATCAGTGTGCAGCTAACAATTCAACTGAAAATGGCCAATAAAAACAACCCTGTTCACCAGCCCAGAGCCAGCAGTCCAGACAGGAGCTAAAATATCATCATTTTGACAAAAGAACAAGGTGGTTGGTAGAAATTGCCAACCCTTCACCCATATTCCTATAATCTTGGCATATTCTTGATCATGATTTAATGTCTCTTTTCCACCCCTCCAGGGCCAAATGTTAGGCTTCCTGATGACTTTAGGCAAGTAGTCAATGATCTTCAAGTCTCTAAGGTGTGCTCAGCCTGCACTAATGCTCCTCCCTACTGGAAGGAAGATGAAAGGGGACCAGGCTGAGCTTGGATATGTTTCTATGCTGCTCCGAACAGACCACCCTTTCTACTTATGATTTAATAATGGTTTTTTTGTAACAACATTGATCCACAGGGAAAAATGGGCTTTCTTCGTGTAAAGCTGCAGCTGGGGATTTAACGTGAGGTTTGTCAGGGATTCTGGAAAGCTACTGGAACAGCCACTGTGGATTTCCTGGCCCAATTTCTTTTTGTGTTTTGAGTTTATCTGCTGTTACGTAAATCAGATGATTATGAAAACATTCCACTGTTCAGTACCTGCAGCTCAGATGAGAGGGGGAGGAGGAAGTTTGTGTTGACCTGCTAGAGAATTTTGTTATTGATACAGTTCAGGAAAACAGATCTCAGCACACTTTGCTTGTTTAATTAGTGTCTGTTTCTAAGACTCAGATGTCCCACAGAATTCTTTCTGTACAAGTAATTAAAATGCATAAAACTGTAGAGAGCTATAAGATGATAATCCACATTATCTGATACTGCTGCTATTTGATAGCTCTTCAAACAAAGTACAAAGCAACCTTGATCTTCCTAATGCTCTTTACTCAGAAAGAGGCCCAACACAAAGGGACTTATAAGTCTGCTTTCTAAAATCAGTGGGCATAAAAAATAGGATTGCGGTTTCTTGGCAAAAAAAGTGTTTCCTTGGTATTAATGGAGTAAGCTATTTTTAGTTCTGTTCTGAAGTCTTTGTGAGGGGCCTCTTTGAAACAGTTCAAAACACAGAAAGTCCTCTTCCCTAATCTGGAGAATATTGGACTCCCTCTCTCTTGCAACGTATGTTATTGAACGCCAAAAGAATAACCTCACGGGCAGCTTTTTCTGGAAAGTTTCCTTAAAAAAAAGCTCTCCCTGCCCTCCCCCATCCTTTATAGACACATTTCCACCCAGGGGTTACGAGCCCCTCTGCAAGCAAAGCAGAGCCCTGTAGGGAAACAGAGCTGAGCTCCAGGGTTAACTCTCTCCTAGGACCACTGCGTGCAAGTCCTCAGTCCCCAGCAGGCAAACTCATTCTCTCCCTCCTCTTCCCCATCCTTTCTGCAAGTGCAGATGATCAGCAGAGCTGCTTTTTTCAGGCAGGGGTAGTTGAGGAGAAAAGGTGCATTCAGCTACTGCTAGACCCGTAGGTGAAACCGCGTGACCATGCAATGCAAAAGCTGATCTGGTCCAAATTCATTCTGTGGGCTCAAGTTGCTTAAAAAGCGTTGATGGTTACTCTTGCATTGGCAAGATTTATGCCGGAGCAGACCGTGCCATCAGTACAAAGCCACCATAAGAGCGTGAAATCAGGATAAATGCTGTACTGCATGTTCTGGCTGACGTAGGAGGGCCTGGCCCGCCCAGCACATCCAAATGTCACTGTGTGCCCCTCCCTGGTGGGGATCAAGTACGTACTGACGAGTGACCGCTCCACATCGCCTTGCAACAACAAACCATGGTGTCGGGTGGCCCAGGGCCCCAGCAGGTTCAGCAGTGCTGTCCACCACTGCCCGCTGCACCTCTGCGCAGTGATGACGGGAGGGGAAAGCGTGATGCCCGCTCGTCAGATGCTTGCTGGCCCACCGAGCAGAAAACCCTTCCGCACACCAAGCCATGTTNGCTGAGGACACCCACCACTTGAAGGTTTAACTCCTGACTGCCGCCCGGGGTGTGCTGAGAGCCTGATGCGTATTGCCCTGCAATGCTGGTGCGCGATATAAACCTCAGCTTACAACCAAGAAACCTCTCCTTACGTCTCGGTCCATCATGCCTTCCCGAGGGGCAGAGTCCAGCACCGGTCCCTCACCGCTCCTCTGCTAGAAAAGCCGAGCCTCGCCGGTTCGGAGACTGTTTCCTGAGCAGCCCCACGAAGCTGTCTGGCAGCGGCTGCCCTGTAACCGATCCCACCGAGCTCGGTGGAGCAGACCTGGCCTTTCCAAAGAGAGCAACCTCAGGATGTAACAGGAGAAATTAGGGGGCCTCACAGGCTCAGAGCCAGCGCAGTGCCGGCTCCGAGGACGCTGTTCCATGTGGTCGATCCCTGTAGTTATTAAGGAATAAATTGCTATATAAAGCCGTGTCACAGCCAAGCGGAGCCTCAGGAACATGACGGTCACCAGAGAGCTGTTTGAGTCCTGGTGGCTACTTGCTTGCTGTTAGAAACACTGCCGAGGTTATGAAAGCTTACGAGGAAAACATATCCCGCCGCGAGCCCTGCCGCTGGGACTGAGGCTGCCGCGGGTACCTGGTTCTCCTGCTGCCTGGCCCGGCGCCTGCTCTGTGAGCTGAAACAAAACCTTTTTCCACTGCAAATGGTTTCCTACGGAAAAATCAGGGTTTTGGTTAAATGAAATTATCCCTCATGTACATCTAATAGAGAGTAAAATGTTACCACATTTGGGCAAAAAAAAAAACCCCAAATGCTCCCAAACTCAAAAAGTTCAGCCAAAATACTGCAGGTTTTGATACGCTGCCAAACTCAGCATTTTTCATGCGAAATGTTTAAAAAAGAAGTAGTGTCTGTTCTAGAAGGACCCTTCACCTTCCTATTTTCTCATCAAATGGTCAGGATCATACCACCGTTTTACTGTTGGCAGGGAAAAAATAAGTTATGTAGGCTGTTCAGAACCAGCCTTTTTTCTGCTTGTACATTCATGATAAGTTATACTTTGAAGAAGAAGGAAGATACAAAGTCGTGGAATTGGGGGGGGTTTACCTGGAAGAAAGTAGAGATAATCGCTTTCTTCTGATCTTGAAATAAGCCTTTTTCCCTGGAGACTGCAGGAAGAATTTCCTGTATTTTTCCACTAGCGATGCCCCATTCCACTCAATGCTTTTGCTTGATGCCCCATTCGCCCCTGTGCCAAAGCCCTGTCTTCCAGTTTCCTCACTAACTTCACAGAGCTGCAGGAATTAGCTGGCATAACTGAGAAAGAGGGTTTGGTCCTTAGTCCTGTAAAGTTTTCTATTAGCAAGTTTAATATCTTTCACGTTGGAGAGCTAAGGTGAAATGTTCTCTTGAATTCGGATGATGTCTCCCGAAGAATATTGCTCCGTCTGTGCTCCCCATCCATCTCTTTTCCACCTCTCATCCTTCTCCCTATCAACTGAGTCCTGCCCCAAGGATAGTAATAACTTCAGTTTGTTTTAAGGAATAACTGTCCCCTTTGTTAGCCGTGCCGTTTCCAGACTCTCAGCTGATTTCTAACTTTCACCTAGCCTGGAAGTTCTTAAATTACAGAAATGAGAACATATATGAAAACTGCAGTGCTCTGTTCTAAACAAAGCCCAAACACATATTCCTCATTTCTTTATAGCACCATAGTGATAATACTGAAGCTATTGCCAAAGTATAACTTGACACTGAAGAATGGTCATTATTAGCAGTACCCCACTGTGTTTTTTGGGAACAGGAGCTATGAACATCCTTCACATGAACATAAAATGTGAATAATGAAGATACTTGCAGGTATGCACTCTCAAAAGAAAAGCATGTGTCCAAAAGCACTGCACGTAACTTTTTTCCCTGAAAGTGATTAAATACAGATGGCTACCAGGAAAGCTGGGTTTCGCAATAGCAGTCGTATAGGACCCTTCAGACTATTTGGCTAGTAATTTAAGTTAGGAAAGCTATTTGCAGAATGTGACCTCTGGAATGTAGTTATTCCAGGAAGATGTAACATATTATAAGGGAGTGAATTCCAGGACTGAGTTATTTCTGGTAACAACTGAACTACGACAAAAATATTTACAACTAACTTATTAAACAAAAACATTCAAATATTTGTCAAGGACTTTATTTACAATGAACAATTTCTGCAGATCTCATTAGTTTCTACTTAGGAGAGAAATAAATGGATAGAGACTTTGGAAATGATCCTATATGTTCATTTACAAGATACATACAACTCCCATTAATTTTAAACAAAGGGTAATAAACAGCAAAGACTAACAAGACACGCAAGCCATAGAACTGCTGCAAGTGCCCTCGCACATACTTCAGCCCTGCACAAAAGTTCTCCGTTTCTCCACAGCTGGTCTCCATATGAACCGATAGCTCAGTCTCGATGCAGGCTTTTACCCTTGTCCAAATAAACCCAAAGCAAAGGTAAGTCAGAACAATGTCACTTAACTCTTTGCACAGGAGCCCAAAACTCTGCAAGCGCAAGGCACTAGAAACGTGAGGGACCACCTCAAATACTTCCCATGCTAAACTGCCCACCAACTAAAAAGTTTCTGTTCTCACCACCAGATATGGTAAACCCTGCTGCAAATGGGGACGTACGATTGGAAAGGACTTCCCTGTCCCAGGTCATACAATGCCTTTCCATCTGCACCTTCAAATGAGGTTTGTTTTTATCACACAAATACTCCCTTCTCGCTTCTCCCAAGGGTAGAGGTCTCCTTTCAGGGCTGGCATGAGCACTTGAGGTTCATCTGTTCTTGTGGCAGAGCTCTCCTTTAGCTTCAACAGCTCTTTTCTTTTTCTGGTGTGTATTTGCTGAAGTATCTATAGACAGCAATTGTATCCCCTTGAAGCTTTTGTTTTGCTAAGCTAAACAAACCAGCAGGCTTTTCAATACCTTTCCCTAACAAAAAACCAACCCCAATCATTTGCTTAATGAACCTAATGACCTGTCTCTGCGTTAAACCCAGTATGAATTGATTTTTCTTGGAAGTAGGTGACTAGACTTCTAGATGACATCTCGGTGCTTTACAAAATAGCATTGATGTTTCTATGCCCTCCTGGCAATTCATGGTGAGATCACATTTCCCTTCCTTTAAGAGCAGGTCATGCTAGAGACTCAGCATGTTCTTGTGATCAAGTAGTACACAACTAGTGTACTCGCATCTTTCCTTTCCCTGCAACCAAGCACGGACATTGCACAAGTCACGTTCAGGCTGCCCCGCCAACTCCTTCCTCTAAAGCTCCCCTTACCCCCTATGCCAGCCTTGGCCCAGAAGTGCAGCTCTGGAGGGATGTAGGATATTCCACCCAAAACAAATCTTTGCCTGTGAGCACCTCCCGGTTGTCAACAACCCACAGACCTTAATGTGTGCCACATCTACATTTTTCCCATTTTCTCTTCCATGCACACTACCATCTGACGCTTCCCCTAAAACAGGCCTCCCACCCACCCTGCTCACCCCCGTCTCGGCAGAACAACATACACACCTCAGCCTCTGCCCTCAGTCACCCGTGGAGTCAGGTTTGCTATGCCTCAGGGCCAGCCTCGGCTGCTTCTCCTAGTACCAAGAGAAAGGACAAGTGCTTTACTCCCAGATATTCTCTACTGCTCTGCCCTCTTCCTACTACACCAGAAAATACTGAAACAATATAATAAACTCTTGCTCAAGCAACGCCAGTTACGTACTTCATTATTTTAGGGAAAACATTTTGCAGTAGCTAAAGATAGTCCTTGGGTTTTATGTTCTTTACTTAAGTGCGTGTTGAGCAATCTAACCTTAGCACAGCTAAACAAATTATCCCAGAGGAATTTTAGTGCAATAATCTATCTGCCCTGAGAGAAAGTCGTGCCTCAGAAGCTTTCAGTTAGAAAGCAGTAAAAAAGGAATTTAAAGCGCAGCTGACTATAAATTATGAAGTTGATCCCAGTCTCCCCTTTTACAGTAACTTATTTCTATTATTTCTTTTGACCGCAAGCATTCCAAAGGCGGGAGCTGAATCAGGACCCTGAGCGTAACTGAAATGGATCTGTCAGGCCAGTTGCGATGGCTTGGCTTGCGCTCTGCCTTCTCTCCCCTCTGGCCCCAGCCCCGTCCCATTTGCTAAGCACGGCAGCAGCCCCGTGGAGCTGAGCCTGCTCTGCACCGTTCGCACCGTTTCAGGCAAACGGCTCCTGTGTTTAATTCACCTCGGCACTGAGATGCATCAGAAAGGACTCTGCTTACCCTTTCATAACCCAGCAGCGTGTCATTCAACACGACTGCTTAGACCGTGCCCAGAACCCGCCTCTTGGACGTGTATTTTCAGTTTTATAAAAAACACCCAGAAGCCACTGTTGTCTTTTCTTTCAGAGCCACCGCTTTAGTCAGCATCCAAGCCAACAGAAGTCTGGGCTGCTCTGTTTCCACTGGCTGAAAAACAAATCAAGTGCTTTGCGCTACAGCCTTCCTGGCAAGACACAAAACTCTTTAAATTGTACCCATTTTCAGACTGCAATGTCAAACCAGATGTGGGACCAGATTTACTGTAAAAGGCTCCTTCTGGGCCATGAATCTTTCAGCAAATCTCTAATGCCCTGAGCACAATTTGGGGCAACTATTATAGCCTCACTTGTAAGCCCAGTGAGACTTATCATTTCACATAATTTTGACACCAGCCCAGTTGAAACTCAGTGGATGGTTTTACCTTTTGGTATCTGCTGATGCTTCAAGACAGCTTCATTCCCTCAGCAGAGAAATGAAGTCAGTGTGTTGAAATGAGAGGGAGACCCAAGGCAGACAGTTTGTAGCTGGTTTCAGTATCTCATTTGGGATTCTTTTAATGTAGATTTTTTGTTCTGATGAAAGAGGAAAGGGCTTTTTGGAGTGTTTGGTGGGGTCAGACCCAAACCCCTGAAACATAGATCTGTCTGAAACAAAAGTTTTTCAGGAAAACCAGAGGAAGCTGTCTCCAAGAGCTCACTGATGCACACTGATACAAATGCAGAGACACCCATGAAGTGTAATTCGTGTTTCTTAGGACCAAGTCTCCCTAGTTCCTTCTTCTTTATTGCTGTCATTATTCAAGGTTTGTACTGAGGATCACTTTAAATGTATCCATCTAATGTACAGGCCTGGGGGAGAGGAAGCAGTTTTTAACGGCGCTGAAAAAAAAAAAAGTTAAAAGTCAATCCTGACGTAAAGAGACTCTGCAGTTGATATTGCCAAGAAGAAGAGGAGAAAGAAGGTATTAACAGGGTGCCAGAATATCTTATCAGAGACCACACTCCATGGCAGAGCTGGGAAAAGAGCCTCAAGCCTTTTGGCTTTCAGCCCACTGCCTTACCCAGCTATACCACCTTTGTGAGCCCCCCAGCTTACTCTGGGGTGGCACATCCACCTCTCTCTGAGTATTTGTCCTGCTTGCAAGCTTCATCACAGGTGAATTTATGCCAAAGCAACTCCTGGAGGAAACAAAAAAAAAAAAAAGACACAAACGAGCCACAACCAGAGGCTTGCTCTGTTAAGCTTAATTAGCTAAGAAGTGCTCCCAGGAGCAGCTCAGGGCCTGCAGACCCCGGCTCAGAGGGGCCGAACAGGACTGCCGGCCATGGCAGCCGCATGCCAGAAACAGCGAAAATGGGAAAGGAGCAAGATGCAAAATTCCTTGAGCCTGCTGCGTCATTTTGTGCAACGTTTGTTTCATGTCACGTTTCATGCAACAACTGCGCTATGTAAAAGCGATTTATGTAAAACATCCTTTTCCTGAGGAACTGAGGCACAGATACATACACAGCTCTGGGGGCTGAAGCTCAGACAAAGCTTGGTGAGTCCAAACATTACAAGGCACTAATTACCTCACAGGGGGCTATAAACGTACAGATTCATGGGGCTGTTGGAAGATGATTTGGCAAGAGAAGGATCTTTAGGAAAATAGAAAGAGATGGCCACTGGACTTAGGGAAAATGATTACAGATGACTATAGGAGGGGTACAAGGTACTATCTGGGAGAATAAATGGACCCATCGGACCAGTATTGAATAGGGAAAGGATTTCTTCTAAAGGTGGAATACCTCTGGAAACAACTTTAGCCAAGCAGCACTGTAGTCTGTAAGAGAGTAAAAGAATTAACAGACAGCAAATCGTTCAATAGTGAACCCACTGGCGTTTATACCAGGAATCTCTCTGGGAGGAGAAGGTTCTGCGAGCCAAAACACGGCAGTAGCTGATGTTTGTAATGTGGATGCAATCTGAAACGTGCTGAAGCTGCCTGAAAGGAGGAGGCTGTTTTCTTTTGGTGTTTGAGCAACGCTTTGTTGGCATTTTTCATCAACTTGGTGACCATCAGGAAGGACTGCTAACTTTCTGTTTGGGACAAGTAAGCCTGGAACTATTATTAAACCAAAAATTTTGGAGAATAATGGATTTCACATATGGAAGGACAAACTGATTTACATGTCCATTCCAAATAACAAGACACAGCTGTCACACCCAAAAAGGAGGAGCACCAATCTGGACACACAGCATCAGTCTGTCCAGATGAGGAAAATGAGAAGCTGGGAATGAAGACCTTGACTTGAAAGAGATGGGAAAACCCAAGTAATTATTTTGATGTGCTCAACACACTGCAGCAAAAGCATTTGGTTCTTCTTCCTTTTCATCTAAAGTTAACCTTTCATTTCTGGATGAAGAAGGGTCCTCAGATATGTTTCCTTGGATAATGTAACATATCTATTATTTGACTTCACCAGGAGCATTTATCCACATCCCGGCTGGGATTTCCTATTTGAAATTACTGCAAATTGTTTACAAACCTATGATGAGACTTCTGAGGACCAGGCAAATGCTTCACCTCACCACTGACACAGAAAACAGCAATCTTCCCAATGCAGCACAAATTAATATGAAAAGGCTCATACATGCATACAAACAGATGACTGGTTTTCACCAATAAGAGGCATCTTTTGTCGATATGTCAGTTTGCCTGAGGACTGTACAGATTAAGAAAATAATACTCATACCTCATCAGAATAACAACTCCAGCCTGTTCAGGTCTGATGTAGTCTAACTAGTTGGATTTTCTTGGGTTTCCAAATGCCTGAGGACCCTTTCTGTCTTCTACCTACCCTGTTCTTTTGGAGGTAACACGCACCCACAGTGCTAATGCATAGCTGCAACTCCTGTCTTTGTAAGGAAGGTTCGTTTCTGCGGGAAGCGGGCTTTCCAAACACAGCCCGCAGAGGCACTGAGGTGCCTGCAGGCTCTGGTTCATTGTCCGAGGAGCTGAAGCTGCGAAGGCTGGAGGAGTCCTTGTTGCTAGAGCTTGGCGCCTGCCCCCGCTTCAGCCACAGCAGCCCAGTGCAGCAGGGATCGGAACCCAGAAAACTCAGCTAATACGCTCTGCGGCCAGGTTGAAGCTGATACAAGTCACTTTGGTACACTTGGTCGTACCTCGAAAGATAGGAACAGATATGTTAGCCAGGCTGCTGCATCTGCAGAGTTGATAACCTCTGGACCAGGGCAAGGCAGGCAATCCATTTTTGTGGACCTGAACCTGAAGTCCTGACCTTGCCACCTCGAAATAAATCAGCAGATACTAGCACCCATAGAGCTAGGAGCTGCTGCCAGCTTGGCTTACGAAGCACAAGGGAAATGCAACTTCAGGAAGGAGACCAGCATGACCGCTGCTGGCTGTCCGTGAGCACAGAGCTTGGTCTGGGTCCTCCTATCTCAGATGCAAACACCAGTCTTCGGCAAAATGTTCCACAAGCAATTTAACAACAGTGTTTACGTAAGAGAGCAGCTGATTAGTCTGGAGATCAGAAATATTTGACAATGTTAAAAATGTGTTATGGGCGGAAAAAGCTAGGACTAACAAACAGGCAGTTTAGATAAAAATGTAAACAGTGCTTGCTTCATAAGGTGATTGATCAATCAGCTTTGGTTGCTTACCCCCTTCGGAGCAGAATAGACCTGGGGACAGATTGAGAGGGTTCTTTGTAGTTGTGGAGGAAATAGAAATGAATAGATTTACCTTTTGTACTCCCTTCCCACGGAAAAGACTCCAGCAAGTACCCCACTATGGAGTCACGTGCACTAAGACTAAGAAGCTGAAGTGCAACAAATTAGCCTTTCCCTCTTCCTCACCTCTCCTTCTTTCGCTAACTCCAGCTTTCTCGCTGGTGGCCTGACAGACCCCGGTGCTTCCCCCTCCCTCTCTGCCCACTGCTTTTGACCTCAGAGGTCTGGCTCCATTTTCCCGCTCACTGACAGAGCTCTTTGGATCTTGTCTTGACTAATAAATTTCTCAAATTTCCTTTTGACTCACACCAGCAATTTATCTCTTTCTATCCATACCATCCCCTCTCCCCCTTCATCCATGCCTCATCAGGCAATGAGGGGAGTTTAGAGACTCCTCAGTACTGACCAATACACAGAGATCAGTTACTCAGTATTGTTTGCATGATCGACATTAGTGCCTTTCTCCGGAGTTAATTAGATTTTCCCCTGCCTGCTTGATGAGGCTGGCAAAAGGGCAGCATGGTTGAACAGCCTCTGCTTGACAGCTTGTTCCCTTCAGGCCCTGCAAACAGCCACTGAAAAGCCCACTATCAGCATTGTACCACATCTGTGGTTTCTCTAGAAATTACTAGCACCTGTGGTCAGGAGAGCCAAAACACCTGCAGAGATGTCTCAGAGGACACAGGAGCTTCCCTCATGCTCCCTCCTCCATCAGACGTTCTTCGCTTTATGACCCATGGGAATTTTGCCATTGAAGAAAGGGGTTATTCACCTAATTGTACTTTCCCACTTTGTGGGTTTAGATGAATGGCCAGGCCTTGTCCCAGCTCCATGCCGATGAAGGGGTGCACACTAAACCTCCATCACTCCCGATCCCTACCTGCACGGGAAGGAAACCTCCCGTCTGCAGCAATCCCAGCATCCCTTAACTCCATTTTTTTAAAGCAACTCAGACTCTTGGTTTCTTAATCATTTGTGATAACAAAAGCAAGGCAACAAGGCACTTCTTATTGTCCATGACCGTAATCCACGGAGGTGCTGAGCTGTGGGGGCCAGCACCCATCTCACCATGCACGGCACCCCTGGACTGCGGCGTGGAAAGCTCAAAACCCACAATTTGACTTTCCAGAGCTAAAAAGCTCTTTTTTTAGCACCGAAGCAAGGTTAGAAATATCCTCAGGAACTGGGACTGCCAAGCAAATCATCATAATAAAATGAAATTATTACTCAGGATAGCTCCCCTGAATCTGGTGCCTAAAAGACAGCCACAGACAACCACTGAGCTCTCCCCACGGGCTCTCTTATTCAAGGAGCACTCAGCCTGAATATCTGAGAGATCCTGTCAAAAAACAGAGTTTGCCAAGCGGAGAGGAAATGACTAAAACCGGAAGAAAAACATTTGTGGTTTCTCTCTTTTACAAGCAAAAGGGGAGAGGGAGTAAAAATGTACTTCTACAACTAAGCCTTCCCTAACAAACCAATGGGCAGACGCGGTTTCCTTGGGCTACGTTGACCTTACGGAGGATGCAAGAAACCCGGTGAGAAGGGCTGGCAGAAGGCATTAGGAGCAGCGTCCCTGGCAAGGTAAGTGCCGCCCGGCAAAACCCCTCCGCTGGCATTTCGGAGAGGTGCTGCTGTCTAACAGCTGAGCCTGAACCTGCAAGTCTAGAAACAGCCTGGTCCCTCTTCATTTAGATATGCAGCCTTCTTGATTTTTTGAACAGTCCTACCAATTCATTTGAACTCTGCTTGCTAAAGGCTAAATTATTTGCTGTTTCACTCTCACGGGCTTTTTTTGTCGAAATAATATTTTCTGGGTGACGAGTGACCATTGCAATTTACCTCCTCCGACTATTTGGATGCTGGCAAGTTCTTTAATGAAGACGCGTTTCATGAGAAATCAGCGGAGTCCCGCCTCACCTCCACAGGCACGCCAGGCAGTTGGCTGGCAGCAGCGAGCATATTTGCAGAGTTGCACCTCCTGTTCAAGAAGGGGCCAAAACCCCATGCACCTGCTGTTTGCCGAGAGGAAACACATCATAAACCCTCCTGGAGAAAGCCCATTCTTACTCTAAGCTATGCATTACCAAACAGATTGTCTGCTCTTAATTATACCGTTGATTGTATTTATGGGACAGGAAGCTTCTCATTTCCTTTTTAGTGTTGAATATACAGTAAAATCTGCTTCAGTCAGTCTTGGATGCATCAGGACATACTGGTAGTTCTCTAAACAGAGGTTTAGGATGTGAGAAAGCTCAAAGATAAATTTAAAATAGAGATTTAAAGACAAAAGAGATAATTCTTTGCAAGTGCAGATTTCACCATAGGTGTGCCTAGGTCGTTCCTATTAATTCCTAGGCTTTCTGGCCCGTAGATTTTCACATAGTTGAATTTTAATCACCATTTTTTGCTTTATTTAGGCAACTCATAGTGACTGAGGAACATAACGTGATTGCTGCTTTGCTAGTCTGTGGTGTTGGGCAAGGTGTTTTCTAATGTAGGTGGCATTTAAGAAGCAAAAAAATTGGAAAAAAAAGCATTTGCGAACATTATTTGAATAATGACTACAAAGCTGTGTTATTATTTGAATAACGACTACATGCCCCTCTCTTTCACTTTCTGCAGCTGTTCACAACTGATCTGTGATTGTAGAGAGACCAAGTACGACTACTCAGGAAACATTACGTGGTGACCTGCCCCAGGCAGTCCAGCCTCTTAGAGATACATCATTCAGGGTGTGATAGGATATGACAATAGGATATGATTTGGGTCACATTGTGTATTGTAAGCAGAAAAGGAATTGTTCTGTCCTCTTTTGGCCTATTTGAAGGAATCATCTCCTGGGCTAAAAAATATGCTTGGATAAAATGCTTGTTGAGTAAATTCAGCTAAGTAGTTTGCAACACCCTGTGAATTTTTAAAGAGGGACTATTGCTTCTACTGCACTGAACAGTTCCCTTGTACTTCTCTTTTTGAGACCTGTCCGTATGCTGCCAGGAGGACAAGGAAAGGCTGCAGACACGGTGTAGTGGCTGAACCTCACTAAAAGCTACCCTCAGCAACCTCACTGTGGGTTGCTGAAGTCCGTATCTACCAGCTGCAGACACGACAGCCCTCTCTAGGCCAGGAAATAACAGAGAGAAAATCCAGCTCAGCGCTGAAGCTTCCTCTGAAGCAACATTGCTTCACAGGGTCAGTTAAAAAAGTTATCTATGCTGGTAAAAGCATCATATAAACAGCAAAGCTTGACCAAGGACAGGCATGGGAGTGTTGTGCTGAGGCTACGTGTCTGGAACATGAATTTTTTTGTCTGCTTCTCAGGAACACAAAACAAGGCTGATGATAGCAACTTGTGTTTCATCAGACAAGCCACATTGCCTCTTGGAAAGAGCTTTGACCCTCCTTCAGAGCCAGGGGCCCACTGTGGCTTAGAGGGCTAGCCTGCACCTGATAGCAGAGGTAAATGAACAAGTCGGGACCAGGCTTTGAAGGTTGGTGAGACACACCACCTTGCACCAGGAGCATCCAAAATTCAGGCCTGTGACAGAGGAGGTGAGGGTAGTGCAAATAGGGAAGGAGGAATCTGGTGTTTCAAGGGGGAAGGGAGATGAGGAAGGGTGAAGTAGTTTGGGGAAGGTACAGCATTCTCCATCACCCTCTGAACAGTCCCTGTAAACTCCTTCTGCCAGTCGTCCTGCCTACCCTTTCCTCAGAAGGGAATTTTCTCCTTACCACTACACCATGCATTTTGATCTGCATGGTTTCCCACAGAGAAGCACGAACTTGAAGGGGCTATTACATAAAAACGTCGCTGATTGCTGCACTAGCAGCCCCTCAAGCACTAACCTATGTATCTGGCCTATCCCCCTAAGTCCAAGCTTACGGGCTTTCTCTGCTCCTGGAGAGTTTGACCCCAGTAATCAAGGTGGGCTAATTGATAATGATAGTTAAGATGATTCCATAACTACTCAGAATATCTTTGATTGTAGGTTATAGGTTGTTTTTTTAAAAACAAAATAATTTTCATTAGCTTTCTCTCACCTAAATTTGCCCTTTCAGAGCAAAGCATTCTCTGAGTGCTCTACCATACAAGCTTAGTGACAGGCATTTTATCAGAAGCCGTGTCTTTTAAGTAAATATTGGCATTTTAAAGAAATTTAGAAGTTGTACTTTCAAGAATCGAAACTGGAAACTATTGTTCTTGCCACTCAGTGGAAAAACATTTTGAATGAATCAAATACTAATGAAAGAGTATATAATGAATACCAAATACTGAAAACACTCCCAACAGTGTCTGGGGACAAAAGCAGAGACTGTTCTCTGTCTGTAAGTGGTATAACAAGTGGTATAATATATGCCATTACTTGGTTTGAAGAATGTAGTCAGCTGTGCTCAGACCAGAGGACATCCCACCTAAGACCAAATCGACAGTTCTTCTCTGTCAGCAGTAAAAAAGAGATCTAAACAAACAGATTCCCAGAAGATTTAGGCAGGCCTTGTATATTATAGGGCAAAATTCATGATCTTCAATTAATCTTTGTGATCCCTCTGATTTAAAATTCAGTGGTTGCAGCTACATGGCAGGCCAGAAAAAAAGCTGTAAGTGCAACATGCCCCATAATTGGTCCACCCTGTATTCTTGTTGGAGAGACTCTCAAGATACTGCACAGACATCTTCCCTGAGGTAAGGGGCAAGCAGGGATCACACTCAGATGTATATTCGTGTTCTTCCCTCCATCCAATTACTGATCAAGATCCTTCTGCCCTGCGCCTGAACTGCACTGGGCTCCCTGCCCGAAAGGACATCCAAACAAGTACCCGTTGCTGCATCTTCTCCTTATCTTTCGTAGAGAGCCTAATCTTGGTTTCTGGACCTTAGTTGTTGTTATGGAAATGACTGCAATATCCATGCATTCAGCATGAGCAGGGAAAGCTCCAAAGGATTTTGTGGCTCTTAGGGATGCTTAAACCAGAGCTGGTCTAAGCTCTGTGACATTTTCTCCTTCTCTAAGGTAGCTTCTAAACCTGTTGGCTTCCTCCCGCGGGTTGTCTGCTACTAGAGAGGGACTGAAGGGCTCTTCTAGAGGGTGACAAGGAGTACTAGGGACTGAAACATCTGAGGAGAGGATATTTGGTCATGGAAAGTATTAAAGAAGGGAAAAGGAATCTTATCTTATGAAATCATCTGAACTTCAAGAAATGACCTGTTACCGTGAATTGTAGGTTGAGGGAGGCTGCCTTGGCTAGCTGGCCTCCAATGTGCCATTTCTTCACAAGTTTTCACACGATGTGTTGAGACACACGATGACCTGGAACTTGGCCATGGGGGAGTAGGTGGCCATGAAGCACCCACATCCCTATCATCTCCTTTGCCCCTAGGCACAAGGAAACAAATCTGCTTTCACTAATACCTTATCTCCCTCCAAGTAATGGTTTGTTCCACCAGTGCTATTTCTACCTGAGTAGATGAACTCTTGTTTGCCAATACAGCATCTTTAAATGTCTCACGCAGGACACCTTAGCAGGACTTTATTTTGCCTTATATTACTCTTGTATGGCTTTCTAAAAATAAGACACCCTTGTGTAACGATAGCACTGATTGTTTCTACTCACCTTCCTGATTCAAAGCAGTACAAGAAAGATTTTCTTTTTCTAAGCTGCAACCAAACAGACCATTGTTGAAGAAAAAGGAAAGAAAATGCCTGGGCAGATTTTCTACCACAATAATTGGTGAGTTTTGACCCCTGCAGCCTGGTTCAAATATTGGACAAGCGATCTTGTGAGCTGCACACTCTCAATGCTGTGCTGAACCCTTCTTTTGAGCATAATTACTCAGAGTAAGAAGCATCACTGACGATGAACTATCCCACACGTATTTCCTAGGATGAGCTGTGCTTCAGAAAGCCCCTCTGAAAAATCAAACTTTCTCCTTCCTCTAGCATTAACAGTTTGATGTCAATAGACATAAGTAGCAAATTATGCTGCTCCCACACTAATTAAACAGCAAATTAAAGGTGGAACAGAGCTAGAACTCCTGTCACTCCCTGCCCAGGCCCCACAAAAACATCCCTCTTAACCCAGGACTCCTTGATCTGAGGTGAAGGAGGAGGAGGAAGAGATTTTACGGTCATTTAAGCCCCCGTGCAGGTACTCAGCTCACTTTGCAGCACAGCTAGGGACATGGCCTGCTTCAACAGAGATGGGAAAAGGGTTCCTTTTTTGCCTTTAGTGAGACAGACATTCTTCAATTTATTTTATGGCTACAAATGACATAGCTGTCTAGAGGCACTCTGGTGAGGAGAAGCGAGGAGGAGAAGAGCCAGCGTGGGGGTGGAGAGCTGCAGCTCTGCCCCTCCATTTGATGTGGTCTCTTTTAAAGGTCACCCACTGGGACCCAACATCAGTCAAACTATTTTTGTAAAAACAACAGCGATCCCAATGAAGATTTATATAACACATTTGTGCTATAGCTCTTGGTTCCTTTTTCTTAAATTACTTAAAGCAATATAATAACTTTTGCAGGCATATCGTAGGAGACTGCCAACATTTCAAACATTTCCTTGATGTAGGATGATCACAATTGAAAGGAATGTGAATTTTATCCAGCCGTCGGTAAGGTTTTGTTTTCCTTAATCCCTGAGACTAAATCATTGGATAGATTTTTAGCCTCCAAACTAAATCTTAATTGAGACTTGCTGTCATTCAGGTTACCGCACGACTCTTCTAACCAAAGCACCAAGGGGCCTTTGAGGAAGGACTGGGACAGGGACCCTCAGCACTTCTCATTGCTGCGAGACGGTTGTGCAAGAGAGCTCTTCAGTACTTAGGAAAAAGTGATCACAGTTTCTTTTCAGCATTAGAGTTTCTTTGTTTGAAGTGCTCTCCTAGTCAAACCTGTGAACAGTGTAACCCAGCCAGGAATCCCACAGACTGGAAACAAAACCAGCGGTTTGTGTCCCAGGGTGCTGTCATTTTGCTTTGCGCTGCACACACATGGGTGATTTTTCCCCCCCAGTGTGAGAATTCAGCTTATCTCAAGAATTGTGCAAAACAAAAACTAAAACCCTCCATCCCCCAGCAAAACTCACTAGCAGTTGGGTGTCATCTAGGTATCTGCAGAGGTGTTGAAGAAAACAAGCAGTTCAGCTGTGATGGCTGTGTCACTGAAATTAATAGTAAAGATCCTGACATGGGGGAGAAAATTAGGAACTAATTTGGGATACTTCCAAGCACTCTGGCAGCTAAATGGCAACGTTTTCCCCAGTAAAATAGGTTAGGTCCCTTTTCAACAGGAGCAGAGGACAGTTTCTGTCCCCATCGCCAGCATCAGCCACAGATGCAAGGAGACGGGAGTGGAAACATCAAGTACAACCTTCCCCAGTGGGAACGAACCCACGCCAACGCCAATGGAGTGCAAATGTCCAGCCAAAGGTGGGAGCAAGAGAGGAGGGGGAGAATAGCCTGTTCGCCATCTCCCTCAGCCCCCCTACATCTCCACAGCATCCCTCAGGCAACATGAGGGACGGTCTGGAGGCTTTGTTTAATTTGGAGGAAAAACCTAGAAGCAGTCACAGTTCTCTGTGACTAGTCTGGGCAAGAAGCACTTAAATGGTAATGCTAAGGCTTAGCTCTAACTAGGATTTTAGCCCCGAGTCTCGGGTAAAGACTAATAATTTAGACTGTTCCAGGTTCTTCCAGCATCGGTGAAGACAGACAGGCCATTTTTCACCCCGAAACAAGTAGGGAAAAGATGAAATCCAGGAACCTCTGGAGGGACCTGTTTCTGCCTTTCTAGAAGGACTGTGGATTGCTAGCCTGGGACTGCATTTCTAACTTTCTGACCATTAAAATTAGGCCAGAGGTGTCTGGGTTTCTGCACCACGGCTTCTCCCTTTTAAACAGCGAGTGTAACTCATTCCTCCCTTGCAAGGGAGTCACAAGGTTGAACGCAACAGTGGGCGCACATCGTGCACACAGTGCCCTACCAAGTGCCGAAAAGAAAATAAAAAAGCCTGTACACAACCAGCCTGCACACCTCTGCACTTCCCGGCTTTCATTCCAAACAGCACCAGCATCTCCCAGAAATATAATTAACTGTTCTTTTTATTTGAGCAGTTGAGAGTTCCTACATCAGATTCTTACTTCTATTTTGTATCAGGATTCAGCTAAATAATGAATCCCACTGAGCATTTTGCTTTAGGGAAGTATTCCAAATAAATACTAATGGACCTTTGATTTTTTGAAGCTATTCTAAATGCATGCCTTAACGATAATTAATAATAAGAGTGACTGCTACTCCTTAGCACAGCTCTCAATCACTACAAAACTTCTGCCAAAATCCTACTAATCAAATACTACAGGTTGGGGAGCAACTGACTGCTGCAAGGGATGTGGGAGCCGCGGCAGAGTCGGCTACGTGCGTGCCAGCAGCGCCCAGCGGCAGCAATGAAAGCTAGCAGAGCACGGGGCTGCACCAGCAGGAGATATGGGGAGGTGGTTATTCCCCTTCGCTCTGTCCTCATTAGAGCATATCTAGACACTGTGTCCAGTTTCACACCCCCCGCTACAGGGAAGACACTCATAGCCTGGAGTGAGTTCAGTATAGGGCCACCACAATGGTCATGGCTGGAGCACCTAACCTGGGAAGAGAGGCTGAGGGACCAGGGCTCATTCAGCCTGGAGAAGCGATGGCTTTGGGGTGATCTATCAGCAGCCCTACAGTGCCTATGAGAAGGTTATCATGAAGACTGAGCTAGGCTCTTTAGAGGTGCATGGTGGGAGGATGAGATACAAAGGTTGTACATCGAAATGGGAGTTTCTGACTTGATGTGAGGAAAGTCATTTTCCCCAAGGGAACAGCCAAGCAGCAGAGCAGGTTGCCCAGAGAGACCACGAAGTCTCCATCCTTGGAGGTTTTCAAGACCAACTGGACAAAGCCCTGAGTGACCTGGGCTGATCCCATAGCCGGCCCTGCTTTGAGCAGGAGGTTGGGCTAGGTGAGCTCAAGAGGTCCCTTTCCTACCTGAATTATTCCGAGATTCTCGTACTGTAAACTGTCATTTGTCATTAAAGATATAGAAACATTGTCAGTCATCACTGGATAGCTCTTGAGAGCACACAGGGCAATTAAACTATAATAACCTGTGGGCCTTCTCTCCAATAGCATCACATCCATTTAGTTAAAGATCTTCTGAGGCAAGAACTCAAAGCTTATTGTCATTATAACTACGTGAGTGGTCATGACTGAATGCTGATCTGCCAAGACCTCCTCTGGAGCCAAGTGAAGTAACTGGAAAGTTTGAGGGTACACATCAGCTGACTTGAGATGTCGATATCCAAACCTGAACTCATTATTGGCAACTGAATTACACTCCGTGAAAAGATGTAAGTCCACATCCTTAGGCAGAAAGCTAAAATAGGTCAGACTGATTTGTGCCAAAACCACATTTACTCTCCCCTGATTACAAAGGGAGTCTGACTGCTCCAGATACAGCTGCGTATAGCGCACACCTGTAAAGTCAGAGGAGATGGATCCTACCCCTGTTGACTTTGGCGGGGAGTGGGTTATGCTTGGAGCCTACCGAGGTCAGCAGAGTCAGACTCAGAAGTAAAATATACAAACTCCATGCAGAAATACACTTCTGGTGCATTTTCCAATTTAGAGTTTTATTCCCACAACTTTGCGATTGTAATGGTTATTTTTTGGGGAGGTATTTTCCTTCTTACTATCATGGGTAGAACAGCCTTGAGGACTGTAAGAAGAGACTGGGTGAAATTTCATAGTGAAAAGCATGAGGAAAGCAGAGGAGAAAAATACCTGACTCTACTAGTATATCTTACAAGTTACAAATGTACTGCAAGATCCAATAACTTTTCACTGAAGCCTACGTACATTGTGCCGGCTTCTTCCCGAGGCCCCCCCAGGCAATACGAGCCTGTCCTCATGTGCCGTAGCAGTGGAAAAGGCTGGTGCCACCTTCCACGTTACCAGGAGAGATGCTTCCAGCAGACGGGGATGAGCTGCCCAGGGTGAGGAGGGCTGCGGGGAGCCTGAAGAAGTTGGGGTTAACTCTGTAGTTTCACAGCCTGTTTCTGTTGGCAGAAGGGTGAAGTGAATCGAGACGCCAATCCAGGTTACAAATAATGGCGTGGGAGGGGAGGGAGGTTGGAAGGCGAGGAGAGGAGGACAGCGGCCGGCTCTGCTCCCAGCCAGGCAAACGCCAGGGAGGAGGTGGTGGCCCCGACGGGAGTGGGATGAAGGGTGGGACCAGGGCTCTCGGCAGCCACCAGCTCTCGCTGGCTGGGACCCGCTGCGGTGGAAACCCAGCGAGCTGAGCCTGGGTGAGGGAAGGTGGAGGGGGGTCCGATTGCTGCCCAAAAACACACCCAGTGGGGAAACATGGCAGAAAAGAGCGAGTGACCAAAGATGAAAGACAGTGTTGTTCCCACATCCTGAAAATGTGTTTATCCTGGTCAGTAATACGTTCAGGTTAGAAATTAGAATGAGGTTTCATTTCCTCTTCATTTCACTTATTTTCTTCAGTCTTCAGCACTTTTGCCTCCACAAATAAAAAAATGCCCAAACCAGAATCCCTTCGGCATCCACCCACCATCAGCGCTCCCTGCAAAACGACTTCTCTGTCAGCATCCTTGTGACAGGCAGAGCCACAGTATAAGGATGCAAATGACAAACAGGTCTCAGAGAGAGCCAATAACTTGCGTTAGGCAAATTGAAATTAAGAAAACAACAGACAAGCTTGCAAGTACACAGCTCTGAAGAAATGCTGTGCGCCCAAATCTTACTTGTTTTCTCTTAGCGAATACGCCAGCCTACTAGAAATTGTGGACTACTCCTATCAGCCTTCCCTCTCTTTTCAGCGTTGTTTAGTTTCCAGCTCCTACTGTCCATGTTTCCATTTTATTTTACTTAGTTTTATAGTGGCTGATCATTCCATTCTTCCTATGTTTATTAAGCCACCTCCAGGCACCCACCCCCTCTGTACCTACATAATGGAGCTCATGAGAGAAAGCATTAAAATGGGGGAGAGATGATCAGGAGGGACGGCATGAGCCACAACGGACTTCCATGCAGCCAAGACTTTTGTACTTTGGAAATCCTTCAATACAGATGGGTCCCTCAGTATTCAGGTCTCATCTCCAGCTCTCTCCCTGCATGTTTTCCCCCTCTCCTCCTGCTGGAATGAGAGCAGATTCCCCGACACTTGCTCTTTAAGTAGCTGGCAGCAGCCACACAAGAAACTGCGGCTTGTGCTGCAGACAAAGCCACAAAAAACACACGCTGACAAGCCACACATTCAGAAACACCCCCCACCCAAAGGGAAGTATTACAATTACCATCATTAGCCACTGCCTAATGTAGCTCTCAACTCCCAAACACCCGGCAGAAAATTCAGGTCCATTTCAGACCCTCTCTTCCACTTTTGGAAAGTAGCTTTGCAATTCTTGTGTAATTACTCAGAAAAAAACCCCCACCCAATTATCTTCTCCTTGAGTCATGCCACTTGCTGGCTGAGTGCTGCCGAGCAGCGGGCTGAATTCCCCGACCGACCCAAACGAGACGGCTCTGTGGAAAGCTGACACGGTGTTTGGGAATGCCAAGCTAAGCAAGCAAACAGTTTATCAAAACAAGCTTTTCTAAATCTGTCCCATGAAGCAGAACAAACACGTGGGCAATGCCATGGCTATGAAAGGAAGATATGCAAGATCCCAGTCCTTAAATCTACTCTATACCTTTGGCTCTAGCATAGCTGTGAAAATGAATACATTAAAAAAATCACTCCATTAAAAATTTTGATCATAGCCAAGGCCCCAGTGTAGACACAATCATACTAACATCATAAGGCCTTCTTCTACTGGTAAAATTTATTCCATTTGGGAAATTAATCTGAACTACAAATGGATGTAAAGTCGAGGTTCTTCCAGCCTCCCAAGAAGTCAAAGTACATCAAACAAACATGAGATGTTACTCACCGCCTGTGCAAAAAGCTTTGCTCTGCAGTGTTTGTGTTGGAAGTTAGAGGAAGGCCTTACAGAAGGAATCAAGAGGTTTTTGAGTGTATTTGTGCTGCTGGCACTTACTCCTGGCCCGTGGCACCTTAAGTGGGGTTGTTTAGGTACAAAGCACTCACACACAGGATGGATACTCACACGTACACACATTTTACTGCACCATTGCAGCTCACACATGCCAGACAAGCTTCATAAATTGCCCATGCTGACCTCTGTGGTGGGGGGGGCAGATTGTTCATGAGAAAGCCAGTTATCTCTACACTGAGTAATAAGCCTCTATGCCTCTCTCATTCAACTCCTTATCTGAGAGATTAGTGACCCCCTGTCCCTCACTCTTACTTTGCCCACATCACACTCTCCAGAGTGCAATTACTTCTTATAAACCCTATTATGAAGATAGGTGTGCCTGCTAGCCTACACAAGGAATAGATTTTCAGACTGCATATGCTACCTAACAGAAAATGCCTCCTTTTGCACCCAAGTGCAGCCAAACGTCTAACATCTGTGTTCCTGCTGCACCTATGTAGGAAGAAAACACGGTGAGTCTTACTTCACAGGTGTACAAGCCAGTACTTTCAGTCACTGACAGGTTCCTGCTGTCCCAAAACTAGGATTCAGATCCCACAGTGGGCCTAGAATTTCGTCCTGATCTAGACCTTCCTACATATATACGTACAGTACATCTGTTACCTCTCAGTCTTTAATGTATTCATGCACAGAACTTTTCCTCTTCCTCACAGAGCAGCCGAAAGGGAATCACACGTTTCCCTTCCCATCTTTCTTTGATGACTGCAATATGCCCAGCTACCTTACAATCTATAAAATGCCTACCTAAGTTCAATTTTTCACCTCTCTGCTTTGTTCTGAATTTGGGTATTGGTTTTTGTTCTTTTTTTTTTTTTTTTTTTTTTTTAGTTTGCCTAACATTGCGTTCTACATGATTTGTATTCTGACAGTATGCCAAATTTGAAAACCAATTGTAAGTTGACACAAATATTCAGTGTCTCATGGACCCAAGAAAGAGCCATACTGGTATTTTCTTTTGTATTAAGAACTTTGTCCTTTCACTGCCCTCCTGAAAGGCTGTCTTCAGCTCAAGAACCACAGTGAAAAGGCTTCACCCTTACTCAGTATTTGCAGTGCTCAGAAGTACAACAAAACCAGCAGTAACATCCTGGCTGCTGGACCATAAAACTCATTGGCAGCCATGAGGCGACAGGGATTATTACATTTCATCCTTGTTTGTGTTTTGAACAGACTTGAGATACTGACCCAAATTCTGGCTGACCCTCTCTCCAGCAACTCTAATCACTAGGATAGCACAAAGCATCCGCAGGGCCAGATTCGCCTCCCTTAAGGCTTCTGCGTTGCTACTGCAGAACTACCGCAGTGACCCTTCCACCGGCTCTTCATCACAGCTCCCAAGCGCGGGGGACCGAGGGGAAGCAGCACTAAGTTAAGGGGACGAGGGGGGTACCCCGCCTGCTTTAACGCACACCAGGAACAGCTCTGAGTTAGCAGGTGAACTAAGCTAAACACAGCGTACCATACGGCTCGCTGGTGGCTAGTGGCAGCATCCCCAAGGAGCTTCGCGCCTGGCTGGCAAGCTGAAAGATGACACTGCTGCCTGCTCTGCCATTTCCACCTGAGATGCTCGGCTCAAACCAAGTTTCCCTACACCACTGCCTGCAACAATCAAACATTTGAACGTTTCCAGGCATTCAGTGGTTTTACTCCAGATTGCTAAAATTATGTGGGATAAATCAGTTCTCTCAGTCTAGAGCCACTGAAACCAGTACATTCACCTAGCCTGATCTGACTCTATCAGCCATAGTATTTTTATCACACCACTTGTGTCTCGCACAACCTCTTGTTTACCAGCATCCTGTCTTTTTGAAAAAGATTCATTGCTTGCTTACAGACTTCACGTAACAGGTGAGCCCCACATCCTGAGTTAAGTGGTTAGTTGCTGACACTGAAAGCAAAAGGCATTTTTAGTTGCCTGTTTTCTAATCTGAATTTGTCACCTTCAGCACCTAACCATTAGATCTTGCTATATCCAGAGATCGTTTTCGATTATTAATTATCTCTTTACTTTCCCATGTTAGTGGAAGAATATAAAATCTCATCTTTGACAAAATAAATTGATTTAGCTTCTCTTGCCTCTCTTTAGATGGCATGGTTCAAATGCTCACGCTGCTCGGCCGTTCTCTGTCCCCTGCCCATCTGTCCACATCCCTTTAAAAGCGTAAACACCAGGAGCGGACTCAGTATTTCAGTAATGGTCTCATTAATGCTGTACACGTGGAAATATCACCACCTTGACCTTTACTCAGCAATCTGCTCTAATCTGAGACTATAGCATTTGCTTTCAGGTATACCGTATCACACAGGGAGCGGGTGCTCAGCTGATTATCCATTACAACAACAAGCCTGACTGAGTCACTGGTTTCCAAAACACAATCTCCCAGTCAAATGGCATGGCTCTAAAGGTACATTTTTGGTCTGTAAGTACATTGAATTTGACTGAAGATTTAAATACACATTTTTTTTGGATGAGATTAGTTTATAAGACAAACCAGAAGACCCTGAAGGACAGTTCTGTCCTTAACATTGTCCTTTATTGCTTCATCAATGGTTGCATCATCATCTTTGTCTTTGCCTAATGAAATACGACATGTGCTCTCAAGTCAAAAACCAAGCGACTGAATAGCTCTGAGCCTAAGAATGAGCCCTTTGGTATATCTGTCAGGAACATCCATTCTGATGCTTCCTCATTTATAATTACTTTAGAAAGTGTGACAATTAGCCAGATTGCAATTCATTTAATGTCTTTAATTAGTCATACATATTTATAGTTTTGTTTTTTACTCAAAACATCATGTGGAACAAAATCATATGCCTTACACTAGATCATCAACAGATGTATGTTTAAGTAGATATCAAAACCATTACTTCTACCAACCAAACAGGTGGCATCTTACAAAAATTACATTGCAATTATTTGACAAGACAGTTTTCATAAAACTACATTGATTACCATGCATTTTATTACTGTCTTCCAACCCCTTCCTAACATCAACTCAGTAACAGCTTTCCTGTGATTTACTCCAGACCTTATCAGATTACCACCTGCTCTTCAACTATTTGAGTCATCCCTCCTATCTTTTCCTTATTTCACTCAGCTGGCTAGTTTTGGCTTCAATGTCTTGACAACTGACTTCATTATTTTCCAATTCTTTGTGCTGAAATATGATGGAGGTACGGGTGCAGTAAATGAGAACACATTTTTCCTCAGACTGCAGTAGAGAAACTTATGATTTGGTCTTGGCCATTCTGACTTCCTCTGCACATTGTCCCCTCTGCTGGGTTAGAAATAAAATTTCTACACACCAGCACAAACACAGTTGCTTTGAGGGGGGAAAAAAAAAGTAGAAAACATGGTTAAAACTCTCAAAACTCAAACCTTTGCCCTTCTTTTGGTCAGGAGAAGGAACCTGCTGTAAGAGGTGCAGGTGGAATCTGTCCCTTCTCACATCAACCTCTTACTGAGTTTACTTGAAGTGATGCAACTTCATCACTTCAAACCACGTCATTTGTGCAGCGCCCAAGACAAACAAAGCCTGATCTGACAGATCCCTTCACCAGCGCTGCAGTGCTTCTGAGCAGTAACGAGAGGATAACCCTACTGCCCTCCTTCAGCACCTTCTCGCCTTGAGAGGAGCAACGGGTTTACTCAGGGCAAGGAAAGGTGGTGGAAGCATTATGGAAAGAAAAAGCTCCCCTCTCTAAGCATCTCAGCTCTTGATTCCTCTGGTTCATTCAGGAGAACCTCCGTTGCACGCACTAGGCAAAGGCAGACACCAAAGGTGGAAGGAAGGGACAACTGACCTTCAGGAGATGTCCATCTGTGCTTGGTGCATCTTTGCGCGTTGTCATTACCCTGGGTCTGCCCAGCTTGCACTATTTAAGGAAGGGATAAAGCTGTGATAATTTGAGATTGGCTGCCTGTGTAAAATGATAGCGAGTGACAGGAATGTCCCAGGCTGGACCCAATGAGATGGATTAATAAAGGCCGGTATCCCAAATTCCAGGCTGGAGTCTGCTGCTGTTTCTAGTTACATAAATGGTAACGCGATGCTATCTATCAATTCACATACCGGTTAGCACTGCTACCTCACACTAACTCGCTGCTAAATGCCTGCAACAGGAGCTCAGGTGGCCTTCCAAATCCAGGTGGAAGGTTTTAAGAACTGAATTATTACTTACATACCATGGGAAAGTAACTGATACCCTGAAGTGTCTTTGACTAATGTATTTTGTCTAACATTTCATCTGCTCCGAAATTGTGTCCGATTTATCACTTCTGGCAAGAAATAGGATCACTTGTGTGGCAAGCTTTACTGATTAAGGTTGGAAACAATTTGTACAATGTTATTGCCACCTGTATTGAAGAAGGAACAGCTGCTACCCCTCACACCAACTTTAAAGGGGCAAGACGGATGGCTAGAAAGCTGCACGCACATTTGTGTGGGAAGCACGAGGAAGGGAAAATGCTGGCAAGACCATGCTATAAGCACATCTGGGGTCAGAGAACAGACATCCACTATTTAAGGAATGGTTCCCTGATGCTCAGCTTTGAAAGTAGAACAAATATTTAGTGCTGGCTCTGAATTTTCCAGCTTTCGAGTTTAAAACAACATGAAACAGCCTTTGCAGCACAGAACCATTCCACGCCGATTTGCTCATTAGGTTTAGCTTATGGGGCTACTCTGGGGATGGCCAACCTTCAAGAGGTGATCCACTACGCCTTGGCTGGCTCCCGAGTCAAAAACACTCAAGGTTTCCGCAGGCCTCCATAAAACTTGCTTTGAGTACCATTTTCTTACTAATGGCAGTACTTAGTAAACTAGGTAAGAGTTAAGGACTTCCCGGAATTAAGCAGGAGGCACCAGGGGTGTGACAGAAGATGATTAAGGGGCTTTTGGGAGGGGGCTTGTGCAAAGTCTTGGTCTCCACCTTCTTCTTCCTCTTTGTCAGGGAGATGCTTCCTCTCCCACAACCTGCCCTGGCGTTTTCCCCTTGATGAACACGCTCACTCCCAGCAGGAAGGGCAGCAACAGCTATCGCAACAGGAGAGCGGCTCAGGGGCAGGGAAAACTTGCACTGAGCTAAGTTGTTTGTCATAAAGCATGTTTATCAAGAAGCAGCAGGCACGCTGACCTGCTGGAAGGGACCTCTTTGGTCAGCTTTTTTTAATTCAGGAAAGGGCGAGGACCATTCTTCTGAAGCATCCGGGGAGGCTGGAGAGAGCATTATTACATAAAGCCTCTTTCAACCCAGTCCATGCTGTCTTCTCAGAGCAAGTCCTGTAGGACTTCCCCAGCAGCTCTACTACCAACCCCCCACTTCTGAGATACTCCTCCAAAACTTTAAGTCAGAAATTTTAAAACTTCAATATGGAACAAACGAATAATAAAAAAGCCGATGATTGCAGCGATGGATGGATTTGCTCAGGCTCTGTTCATAGCAAGTCCTAGGCTGTGACCGTTCTCATCATCAGCTCCCAAAACACAAAAGCAGCAGAAAGCAGGGGGGATAAAAATGGTAAGAATAAAATTCTGAAGAAGGGAAACAGAGGGGAATAAAGCACCAAAGCAAAGGGACAGAGAGGAGAGTTCTCGAAATAACGTCCTACAGGAGGTGGGAAAGCAGAGTAGTAGGTCCATCACTTCCCTCCTCATCAGCAAACAAACAAATCATCACTGCCAGGATCTCGTCACGATCAAGATTATTCAGGGGGGCTGTGCCAGCAGCCCTACAAGATCATGTAGCGTTACGGGTGGCTGTGGGACAAACAGCAGTCAGGGAAGGTGAATGATTTCAGTCCCACTTGGTGATCCTGGATTGATGGCAAACCCTTAAATGTGGGACACTGCTGCCACTACAGCCTACTTGAAAAGCTTGATGTCCATCACAAGGGATCTCAAAGATGCTCCACCCCACCGATACGCATCCTTTGTGGTGTGGGGGGAAAACACCTCCAGTTGTTTCACCCCACTCCTCAGGCTGGCAGAAGAGGGTCTGGGCACAGCTATTGCGGCTGGACCCCTGGTTCCTCCCTTTTTTCTCCCTTCCTGCAGGGGGAGGATCCTTAATGAGGCTGGAGGGGGAAAGAGTCACTAGAAGAGAGCAGTGGAGGCAGGATAGGGGTGGAGCTCAACAAAACTCAGTTTTCATCGTGTCCAGGCTCTGAGTACATGCTCTGGGTTCAATGGCACTCCACCACACAGCCCTCACTTCTCCGTACCCCTCTGCTCAGAGATACCATGCCTTTTTCTTTATGAGTGCTGTCTGGAAAGCATCAGAGAGAAAGCAGGTACCTGTAATATCATGTAGGAAAGGCCGCTGGTTAGAGTAATTCTACTAAAAGGCTGACTGAGTCAGATTTCCCTTCCTCCTCAAACAACATTTGCAAGGTTATCTATTTGGAATATGCAGTTTACTACTGAATCCATAATAAACTGGACCAGAAACAATCCTCCTACATGGGGGAAAATAATTCAGGCTTTGAGAGAATTATTCTAAAGAAAAATCCAGATCTACAAAAATGAAAATCTGAAAAAAACTTATCCATTCTTTCCACCATTGTGTTTTCTTAAATATTTGAGCACTTCAAAATATTTTTATTTTCTTGTTTCAGGGTTCTTATAATTAGGTCAAGTGTTAAAATGAAGGTAATTTTGAGCTAGAGTTTTTAGTTTTGAGCTAGAGTTTTTCTACCCCAAAAATACCCAAACAAGGCCTTTTAAATAAAAAAAAAAATCTGAAATTTTTAAAGCTAAGTCTCTTAAAATTATTAATTTTCATCAAAAGAGTTCATTTTAGGCAAAGTAGGATTATTTTTTTTTGTTACAAAAAACGATCTGGAGAAAAACATTCCCAAACAACTTATCTCTAACAAGGCTGTCAAATGCCTTGTGTTCGTGTCCCAGGGAAACTGTTTTGTAAACTGAAACTTACTGCTATTGCAAAAGCAGGAAGAAACTCCTCTGACCTCCACAGCTTCCACGCTTAGAAAAGCACGTTCCAGTGCCACCAAAAAAAATAAGCTGTCATAACACTCCTTTGAACGCACAATCTCTTCTTCCGTCATCTGTCCAACAACAACAAAAATGCCTATATGCAACTGTTTGTGACCGCTGGCAAATTGAAGCAGATGCACTGAAACGCTGCAATCTTGTCCCAATCTTGTCCGGTGTTAATCACTTAGCACATTTGGNCTTTCTGATTGCCCCTGCAATCTGTGCATCTCAGAGTGCTACCAGGGCCACCAGAAGGTTACAGATCCCAATCTTGTCCAGTGTTAATCACTTAGCACATTTGGAATATGTGCCATCTGATGAATGGTAGATCCATGTCCTCCCTCCCAAGCTTTGAATCCGCTGGCAGATTTGACAGAGCTGGCACAAGCCACGGGATTCACTCTTCTTAAAGCAGATGGTCCCTATGGAACACAGCGATCAATTCAGGGAAAAATTGGGAAGGGTGTTTTAGACCCACTTCCCATTTCTTGCATATAAGGGCAGTCACACATTTATACAGGTGCAGCCAGGGCAGCTGAGACAAGCAAACTCATTACCACCTTGTCTTTTCATTTGGTACTGACATTCTTCCTTTGAGATCAGTCTCAGCTGCAACTGAACAGGTTGCAGGTCTCTGGAAGAGGGAAACCACAACTCTCTGCAGTGCTCCAATAGGGGATTTTTTCCTCCATTGAACTATTTGCAATGAAGACATGACACCCTGTTTGAGGTCTGCCCAGATTAGTTCTTCGGAACTATACTGCAATGAACTGATCAGTTACCAGATTTATCTATAGCCACAGTGCACAAATAACGCTTGCACGCACAAATTACTGTTCTAATTGAGTCGGAAAGGCCCAGAGATCAGAGCAACATGTGCAACAGCTCCTATTCCCATTCTTGAAATAAGGTGGCTGCAGGTGGTCCTGAACACACCAGGTGAAAGGGACCCTCCCCACAGGACAAGCAGAGGACATCCAGCCCCCGGTCAGAGCTATGTGGCATACCACTGGACCGAGCCCTTACGACCACTTTCTGCCATGCGCTGACGTAAACGTGAAGTAGGCTTATTGACCTGGCAAGGGAAATACTCTCTTTTGACTATTGGACACTCTGAGTGATTCCAGATTTGCACCGCTGTGGGCGAGAGCGGTCCCAGCCCCACGCTGCGCCGTGGCCAGGGCTCTCGCGAGCTGAATTCCCCTGGAGCGGGCCCAAGTCAAGGTCGGGCGTTAGTTCCTCATACCATCTCCTAGAGGTGGTACACTCTGCAGCCGAGCTGCTGGAGCATGAACGTCTCGAGAGCCGCTTTTGTATGTGAGAAAACTGTGAATACCGGGGTTATTTGCCCTGCCGAGCCAGCTAACGCGCCGCGTTTCCTCCTGGCGCGGGCAGCCCCGCTTGCCTGCCGGTGGGCGCCCAGCCCGCCTGCCGCCCTGCGCTCGCTTCCCCGTCTTTGCCGTGAGCTCATCTGACCCCCGAGCCAGCGCATTCCAGGCGAGCCTCGAATGCAACTGTGCAGACATGGCTACAAACAAGTGTTTTTCATTATTGTTGGAGTGTAAGGAAAATAGTTTCCAGAACTTTGAAAAATAAAAAACCGCCTTAGATATATATATATAAAAATTTATCCCAGAGGCTTGCTGAACTTTGAGAAGCGTTTGCTGCCAGGTGGTATGCCCTTCTTTTAGTCAGCAAACCCAACATACACATTTGGGCTTGGATGACCATCTAACTGGTATGCTAGTGAGATGTTTATCTAGGGATGTAACTCGCTGTGATTGGGGGAGGAGAAAACCCACAAAAACACAAACTAAATATGAATGGCTCAAAATGTCACAAGTGGTGTTTTCATATGTATCTCAATGCTGAACACAATTACCCTTTGGCAAATTTTCAAATTCTGATTATTTGATAGTGCTGCAAGTAAGCCGGGGAAAATAAGGACGAAAGGGAATGAACTGATATTCCTGAAGCAGAACTGGATTGGCGCTGAGAGGAAAGCATACCCAAGATAACCTCCAACTATCATATGCACATCTCATAACACAAAAATGGATGAGGTACTATTTATAGGGCTTCAAATGAGTAGTTGACAACTGACACTTAACTATGCACATTTAAATATGTATCGTTCTTAGGTAACTCCCGCCTTTCACATAAACACATTTGGTTTCAATAAAAAGGTATGCTTGGGATTTTTTTTTTTTTTGAACACATGAGAAGCCAAACTAGTCCTTTTGTCTGTAATTACCATCCTGACAGCTCAAACCATGATTTACTTCATTAGCGGTCATTCATCTCATGTGACATATCACTGGTAAACTATGTCACCTTGGATGCAAGTCCCTTCCACTGACAATACAGTTATTTAGATAGTCCAACAAGTCTCAACCTCATATGGAATGTCACATGGAAAATGAGGGAACCAGAATATTTCTGCCAGCCTGCAGGTATAGGAGCATTCAGTCAAAGGCAGCTGCTCCACTGTAACACACGGTGTTTAGAAGATGGATTTTGCTGGCCAAGCCCTTTGTCCACCTTGTGTAATGTATCCTGTCACTACGGCAGGTGTTTTTGTGCAAAGCAAGGGTGGCAAACATCTTGGCTAACAAAGTTACAGCTGAACAACCAGTTGGCTTGCTCAAGTTCAGATTTAGAGGGGATCCACAGACTAAGACTTCATTTGCCTACTTTGTCCAAGAGGCCCAGTTTAGTAGAGAACTAGAGCTATTACTCACAGGTTTGCATAAAACAAAACTGGAGGAGGCTGTGGTTCTCCTCGTACCCTATAGCTCAGCTGTGATGCAAGGAAACCAATGTTTAATTCTGTTCCTCTGTCTCACTTGACCACCCATGCCTCAACTCTTGTGAACGTACTTAAACCACCTAGTTGTAAAGTCTTGAGGGAAAAGGAGGAGGGAGTACTCATCTGGTCTGCTTTCCACTCTTCAATATTAACTGTCTGCAAGTTTAGCCTCTCGATCCACCAGTGCCCTAGTGCCAGGCCAGAGTCACAGAGCAAGTCATCACAGACACAGCACAAAGCCAGGAGAACCACGCTGAGGTCCCCAGTTCACCTCACGGGGTGGAGGGAACGTAGGCACCAAATTTAAAAACTGTCAACTAGCCAAGTGATGAGATTAATCATTATCCTTCCAACTGTAGCAGTTTCTACATTTCTTTACAGTTCTAACTTCATGCTCCTTCCCCTAGAAAGTTCATATTAGACCAGACCACTACACACCCCAGCATCTTACAACCAAACTATTTAACTAGATTGTTTGTCCTCCTCCTGTCAAGTCCAAGTGACATTTACAACTACTAATTCAATGAGCTGATGCATCATTGCTGAAAAAGAAATACGAGTTGAAATGAGCTTGCAATGGCAATTGTTCTCAAAGCAATGCAATTGCTAATTACTCATCCAAAGCACGTGATAAATTTCAAACTTGGATGTTCTGCTGTGGTTCTGCTCACTTTTCTTAGATGCTTTGTTTAGAGTACGGACTTAGGCAGCCAAGAAATCCCAAGGAAGTGTGAGAAGACAAATAAAAACAGGAACTGGGAAGAGGTGAAGTCATAATATAGGAAGTAAATGTATCAGGAGGTCCACAGGAGTTTAAGAGCATAAAGCTTTTAAGGCAGGACGAGGGGCTGGATCCAAGTGATATCTCCTAACACATGTCTTCTGAGTGGGGATGACGAAGTAGGTGCCTCAGAGCTGTGGAAGAGGTCTCCGTAGCAATTATTTTACCTCCCATAATACAAAACTGGCGAGGTAAACCAGGCAAGGTCAGAAGCAATCTGCAATCCCTATGGACTGAAAGCTTCTTCCTGACTTGCCAGGGGCTGGGTAAGCTTCAGCTACTACTGCTACATCAGAAATATTTGAAGCACGGGTCTCCGCTGCACACATCGGAGCCCAGCACCCTCCTCACATCGGCACTGGCCTCAGCTGGAGCTAGCGTGTGAGGCTGTGAGCTGCCTTGGGGAGAGGGGAGCGTGCTGCTTCTCTTGTCATCTCCGCTGCGGTGGCAGTAGCTTCTGGCAGAGGGGTCGGGCACACCAGCACGGGTGGCAACATCATCGGCTGCTGCTGCTGCAAATAGACTTGAGAGGAACTGCAAGCCATGCCTCAAACTCTGGGTGGGGTAAATTCAAGTGTTTGATGTTTACTCAGAACGGCTTGTTCATAATGGTAAACTCAAGGAGGAAGGGTGGTGGGAAAAGTCCCTTCTTTGTAGCATCACTTTTGAAGCCAAACAGAGCTACTGACCTGTAACCTTCTCTCCTGCCTTTGGCATAGCGTAGAGCGAGCGTGCACTAGGGTACGGTCAGGCGGAAGATCACAGCTACAGTTTTGGGTTATGTTGACATAGGCAACAGCAGTTTGTGACAATGACTTCCTCAAGTCACACCCTGCCTGTATGCCACGGGTGCCAGAGTGTCCCCATCCCCCTTACAAACACGTGGGCTTGCACAGGGTGGAACACCATCCTCCTAACAGCTGCCCAGGCAGAACCCAAGCGCCTGCAGCTCCTCTCTGCTGCCACATCAACCTTTATTTCTCATTTATTGCCCAGGACCAAGCTGGTCCCTGACGAATGGAGCTTGTGAGCCAGAGACGGCAGAAGGATACAGGCTGATGCCCATCTGCCCTCTGGCAGGCACCAGCGGGGCTCCTGGCGTGCTCGTGGGAAGAGTGGGGCTCTGGGAGGCAGCTATGGGCGTTGTTTCACCTCCCCGAGGCTCTGCTCTGCTGCCTGTGATTAATTCTTCACTTAAATCAGAACACAGGGACTCCTGCTGATACACGCACTTCCAACAGGACAGCCAAAGCTTTATTTTCCTTTAGCTTTTAACTACACTACTTACTCTGCTTTTACATTAACTCACGTCTGCTTTGCCTGTTGTTCATTAGGCTCTTTATTACCTCCTGTTTCATATGACTTACCTCCTCCTACCCCCACGCACAGCTAAAGACTTGGTGGGTGGCAAACATCATGCTTACAGCCCTGCGGATGGGATAACGTAAGTCTTTAGATTTGCCCAGGAGCAAGTATGTGTATAGGTGTAATAATCTTCCCTAGGCAAGTCATTCAGCAAGGGTACAGGTTTGAACCCTAGTGATGAGGCATGCCTCCAGCTTTTCCACTACCAGGCTGTACCTCCCAGAGCGTGATGTGCCTGAACAGAGAAAGTCGCATGGCTTGGTGCACACCGAGCACTTACTGGTGCAGTATTTGATTCCTATCAGTCTCTTTAACATTGCTCCCTATTTGCAAATACGTGGAGAGAGGCCCCAAGCAATAGCTTATACCTGAAAGTTCACGAAACTGCAAAGTACAGCAGTGTATTTCAGAGCTCCCATCCACCTGTTGTTACTGACCGTGCTGAATTTCCCATTTCCCCGCTGCTCTGTGACAGAAGGGAAAAAAGCTGCCAAACGCTCCCAAGACTTAGCCTCGCTTGTTTTTTCTGAGGACTGAACTAGCGTTACTTAACGGCAGGCCCAGCATGGATTGCTCAGGGAGCCGACCGGGCTCAGCCCGGCAGCCGCAGAGCTGTTTACAGAGCGGCGGCGGCGCCCGCTGTGCCACACGGCACGCGGAGCGAGGCTGCAACGTCCACGCTCAGCTGACGCAGAAACACAAACAAATTTCATCCACCTCCAGGAGCAAAAGGCTAGAAAAACTGATCTTTGGTTTCATTTCCTTCCTCTGGCTCACCTCAGGCAAGGCAGTTATCATCCTGGTGCGACCTGTCACCAGAACCAAGCACCCTGCAGCAGCAGCATACGTGCTGCCTGCTGGGTTTTTTTGTGAATTAATGAGGGTAGATAACACAGGCAGCCACCAAAACTGCTCTTCTCCCTTGTCCAAGTGAAGCTCCACTGCAAGGGGAGTCCTATTGACCCAAGTAGCTTGTCTGCCATCACGCCTGCCACACGCAGCTGGTGCTGCGGGGTTCTGCATCAGCTCGCTTGTGCCTCTCGGGAAGGCTGAGAAGGTCCAGGTCCCCGCTCCCTCAGTTCTCTCCATGCAGACAGAATACAGGTTGGAAGAACAACCGAGCACGGGTTTTAGACCAAAATATATGTTTTAAATATGCACATATATATATATGCAATATATATATATATACATGCACGCACACATCAAACCTCCCTGCCACATCTGAGTCCAGCACTCCTAGCGTCAAAAATGATAACAGATTAGAAGAATACTATAGCTACAAAGTCAAGAACTCTGAATCCAGACTGAGCAAATAACCTTTATATCTGCATTTCTTAGCTTTAGTCTTCACCCATATGCATTTTATCACATACTATTTTTCCATAAATCCCCTGCCTCATTCAGTGCCAATACTTTAGGTGTTAGTCAGGGGCTGGGCCCTAGTAAGTATCCTGCCTAGAAGGCCCCTGCTTTATTTGTTGAAAAGTCATGACGTGTTGCTGAAGTAGTGAACACCGTTTGTTGAAAGAAAAATCATGGTCTCTTGTACAAAAAGAGTTTCCATAGTCTCAGATTGCATCCATAACATTTGCACAGTTCCTACAAAATGCCTATTACCTTATTTAACCCCAGGCTTTGAAAATAGATACGTCATATTCATCTACTTCCAATTAATTACACTGAAACATTTTTGGCCTGCTTTGCTGGAATGGTAAGCGTGCACAACAGCTACCAAAAGCAGAGGGCTATACTTAAATTAATCAAGTAGTATAAGAAAAATGTAATGTACAAGAAAGAAGGGTTTGGGATTTTTCCCTCTCGATTTCACAGTTCGTTTTGACCTGAAAACAAATGTAGTTTTCAGTTAAGTTAGCCTGGGAGCAAAGTGGGTCAAAGTAAGAAAATAGTTGTCAGCAAGTACTATCAGAAATTCAAACATTTGGATTTACTGCTTTCCAAAACAAAACTGTTTAAGAACACAGGTATCTAAATTTTTATATAAAAAGCATGTTTTAAATGGAAATTAAAAGCAATATTTTGGACTGCATGCTTCTTCCTCCGCTCTCCCCAAATAATTATGAAAGAAGTAGACTGCAGCTAAAAAGAGGTTTTAGAAATGTGTTTCCCCATCCATTGAGCAGCTGCTCAGATGAGGTGCCTGATGGCAGGTGCAGCACATCCTGCCTCGGATGATGCTGAATTAACTTTCTGTGCTTCTCTGGTCCTTCCAAAATATCACCTCTCATCACTAGGCAGATAAACACCGTATGGACATCTACAACAGCAACACTACCTGGCAGTTGAACATAAAAATAACTCTGTAGTTCAGGGCTGAGGAGGACATACAGTATATACCAGATAATGTATGGAGCCACGCAGTACGAAAAGGACAGAGAAAGGGAGTGACTACACTGAGTGATAATGAGAACAGTTTTATGATTTAAGCAACTTAACCTCAAGTAAAGGTATACAGATGACCTTGACTTTGGCATTGATTCATTTTTAAAAGTACCACTGGTATCATCAAAAACCAGCAATCAAACAACATTAATAGGATGCTTCTAACATCACTTTCTTAATATTTTACAATAAATATACTGAGTCAACAGATTTTCACTTGTGAAATGGGCTCTTGTGAGCAACGTTTACACCTCTCTACTAGAACTAGTGCAGTAAGCCATCATTATTCCCTTTATGGTCCTCCTCCCAGAAGGCCAGACAGATGGCTCCCAGCCGGTTTGCAGCCTGTTGCAGAGAAAGGAACACAGCCCAGACCTCTGCTCCAAGCCTTGAGGAAGAATGCCCTCTGGGGTAATGCTCTTCAACCAGTTACCCTCCAGCTTGCTTAACAGGTTGAGAGGTACTTATGGTTTAAGTGTGGTGGTTAAAGTTGCAGCTCAGCAGCAGCCATCAGGTGAGGCCCATCCCACGCAGCCGCAGCAGGAGCAGCTCCCGGTTCAGGAACTGGGGCTGATTACCGCATCTCTGGTTTGACCCCAAAGCCATCAGCCCGTCTGGTCAAAGCCTGGCAGACGTGAACACCTTCAAGCGGGACCTTCCAAAGTGAGAAGCATCAGGCGATTCTCACTGCAGGTTACTCAGGAACTCGGGGACATTCCCTGTAGTTTAAATTAAATGCACCTCTGCAATCTCTCAGCTCCTACGCACTTTCTGAACAGCGAAACCAAAAACCCATTAATCAAGGTTTATGCATCAGACATCTATCCCTGCTCTTCAACTTCTCCCAGCTCTCTTCACCCCTGCCTACTAACACTTTCCTCTCCATGTCTGCATCTAGCCAGAAGAACCCTTCCGACCAGTTCCCATGTGAGCAGAGCAGGTTAGATGGTTATTTTCCAGCTACAACAGTGACTGTTTTCTGGGGTTCTGAAAATCCTGCCATCCAGAGTTGTGAAAGATGAGACCCTCCTGTGATGCAGAAAACACGGACTCTGTTCCCAGTGCCACCACAGATCTTCTGCCCAGCTCTTGTACAAGTCACTTCAGGTCCTCATACCAGCGCTTGCTCTCTCACTGCTACCTGCTCAGGTTGCAAGGGCTGCCTGCGTAGCCTGGCCCTCAGGCTGTTCTCCTAATTAGAAACTAATAACTTCCTGTAGCACTTCATTCAGCACAGAGAGGCATTTTTCAGTGCTAGAAGAGCAGATACCTGAAAGAGCGACTTTCAAAACACATTGGCAAAAATAATACAGCAAATAAAAGGGGAATTCAGTGTCAAGCAATAAATAATCTGTTTGTGAAGCAAAGGCACAGAGCGTTTGTTCATTATGGAGCAAGAGGGGGGGGAAATGCCTTATGGCAGATCTGGAAGGCATGTGGGTTGTACCTTATTTTTTTTCCTCAGTGCTCTGAAAGGGTACAAAGTAAAATCATGTAGTATATAGAGCAGCAGTTAGCCCTTTCAGTACAATGTTGTCCTTCTTTAGAGGAGGGGGGCTTAAGATTTTATGTTTGCCTTTCTTCCTTAAACACAGCTGACAAGGATTTCTTTAGTGTTTTTATTTAAAAAAGGATTTTAATTGGATCTGTCTTTCCATCATTTTTTAGTACTATGATTTACCCTGGTAAACCACATGGATCATAGAAGGGTAATTTTGCTCTTGGTACCATTTGGCAAAACAAATGTTTTCTGTATGCCTCAGACTGCACCACAGGAATGAATGTATTAATTGAAATGTAAGGGTAATAATCCCAAAGCACTCATTTGAGAAACCCTGTTTTGCTTCTGGAGTGCTATTTGGTTGCCTAAACTATGAAGTCAAGTGCTGGCTGAAAGCTCAAGTATCCCGCAGCCTTTGGTTCACGGGATTTAGCACGAGCTTACGACTGCCTAACATGAAAGCAAGTAACGCAACTCCCTTCAAGGTTCTCTTAAGTAAGCAAGCGGGATGAATGCTGTAGGCACTTCATAGGAGGTTTCATGCCTCATTTTTGAGCAGTGGAAAAACCCCCATACCAACAGATGAAATAACCTGCCAACAGACTTCAGACTCTTACTTGATGCCCTTAGCAGAAGGCCATCCTGCTTTACCCCGCTGTATGGATCCCTCAGCTAGTGACACCCCCCACCTATATGGTCCTTCCTGGCTGAGCACACACCAGCAGGTCAGTAGCACATCTCGGGAACGCAGGGGCATTGCTTGGATCAAATACATTGCCTGCCCTGCCATACTCGAGAGTTACTGCTTCAGAAATAGCTCCAACAGCCTGAACTACACTCTTGATCCACAAGCTAAGGAACTGGCACTGGCATTGCTGCAATGGCATAACTGCACCCTACAGCTACGCCTGTAAGATTCCCCACACCTAGACAAACCCCAGCAGTGTCAGCACATCTCCCAGGTCACAGGAGAGATGCACATTCAGCAGGAACAATAAATCCTACACGAGCTGTTTGACCCCGTCACTCCCGCGATGGAGGACAAGGCAGGCACAGGCTGCCCTTCCTCAGGGTCGCACCTTGCAGAAGAAGAGTTGGCCTGGTGAGAAGACAGAGAGGGAAATAACCTTCCTGCCCTCCGTCCGAGAGGAAGGACCACAAGCAGTGCGTGGCTCACACCACAGGGGCTGGCGAGGAGGAAGAGGAGAGAAAAAGCCATTGCTAAAGCTTCTACAAAATAGAGTCCAGAGAGATGAATTAGGTAAGGCCAACACCAGCAGTCCTGCAGTGAGGCAGCAGCACGTACTGCTTTCATGAAGAGTCCCCCTGAAGTTGTCTCCCACTTGGCCAAACTCTTCAGCCCAATGTCTGATCACAGTTCTGGATGCATATGGAGCCAACACACCGGGCTTGGTGCAACAAGGAGCCTCTGGCCCCTTCGTCCCTCAGGACACTTGCTGTATTTGACATACAGGGAAGTTTTTGATCGTGTTCTTTAAATGTTCTGCAGGCTGGATGAGGGGTGAGAAATTGGGTTCAACATGTTGAACACATTTTAGAAGTCGGGGGGCAGGGGGAATAAACAAAAAAAAACCACAACCGCAGCTGGCTGCTATTTGCACACAAAAATAGAATTTCTTTTTCTTCCTTGGGAAGTGCTGCTTCTGTGCTTAAGACCCAGACAGACAGGAAAAATCCTTGCCAGGACATCAGTTTTCCTCATTTGTTGGGAGCAGAGAACGGAGACTGCTGTGCAACCTTTACCAGCAGTCTCGCTGCCAGCTGAAGGACCCTACAGCTTACCCAATGCCTTTGTTATAAATCTATTGCGGTTGGGAGCGGGGACAGGTGTTAATGCCATGATGTGAGCATATTTTAAGGCAGCAGTCATTTCTGCCTCGTTTTGTGCAGTTGTGTCCTCGTAATTTTGGACGAGGCATTAATGTTGTCTAGAAGAATTTGGGGGCAGGGGGGAAGTCATGCCTCCCATGTTCTCCACACGCTACCAAGAGGATAGTGAAAGCATTTTGAAGTTCAGGAGCCACTGTCGTACCTCAGAGACGCCCCTGACAAGTCAAGAGAAACAAAGTCATTTGTGACAACCACTTTTCTGGATTTGGAAGTACAAATAGCGAAAGTTACTGAGCTCTTCAAAAAATTAAGTGTGCTCTCTTTCCAAGGTTTCCTTCAGATTGACTCCTGGCAAACAGAAAAGATCCCAAAGCCAAGTAACTCTACTCAACCTCTAGCTCATCCTGCGCGTCGCATGCCAGAAGGATTACGTTATGGCTTAGTGCAGCCATACCCTGAGCCCATCTAAAACTTCACACCCTCCACACGTGGCATAAACTCTTTGCATATTCCTTTAACTCACAATTTTCTCACAAGCTTGCTCAGCTATTTCCTGACAACTCCCATGGGTTGTTTTCTTTTGTTGTTTTTTTTTTTTTTTAATGCAGTACAGGTCTTTCTTTGAAACATGAAGTGTCTCAGAAAATTCACAGGGAGGAACTGGTTATCAGTGGACAGTCACCTATATATCTGAATGCTCAGGAGGCAAATTCCATGCACAATAGCAGTTTTTGTGTCCCTTATCAGAATAAGGGCAGGGCCTCAGCAATGTTATGTTTGGGTTACTCAAGACAACAAGCAGGCTTAAAAAAACAAGCCAAAATGACCTCTGAAAGCACGACTGGTCATTTTAAAGCTAGATTAATGATCTCTAGTATAGAGATCAACCCTTTGGTTTATGTTTGCATAATCCATATGGTGGTCTGGCTCTAGGCACTATCCCAATATGAAGAGCAACAAAAGTATTTTTAAAAAGGCTACTCTATTCAAACTCATAAAATATTATATTTTCAATCCACAGTTGTGGATTGGTTGCGCTTTCATTTACCAGCTGCATTTCTCTCAAAGCTTGATCAGTGAAGCCCACATAGTAGCTGATTTTACCCCAGATGAGGTCTGTTTGACCTTTTGGTTCTCCACCACAAAGCTGCAACATTAGGCTGCAGATCTGCAGATGAAGGAACTGCTGGAATAAGCATCCCAGAGCTATTGAACAGCTCTGGATATCAGCCTTCCTGATAAATGCTTTGGGAGCAGTAAAGTAAGGCCATGCAGCATGCATCAGTTTATGATACCTGCCAAAACTCCCTTAGCCCTTTAGAGGGTTATAAAAAAAGGTCATGTCGCTGATTAAAAACACATATCGCTGGCAGTGGCAAAGTTATTTAATCATATTTTAGAGAGAATCAGTTTTTCCCTGAGGTCAGTCTTATGCATCATCAGGAGAGGCGTGCAGGGAAACCCTGCGCAGCGCAGAACTGTTTGAATTGGCAGGATGGTAAGTAAATGGAAAGACATTTTCCTCCTTTGTTCATCTCTGTTTCATGGACCTTTTCTTTCAGAGGAGGAAAAAAAAGCACTTGGGTCTATGAAGAAATATTTGGAACAATGAAATCCTGCAAGTGAAAAGAAGTCCTACAATTGGGAAAGGCAAAAAACCAGCCGGTGTAACCACAATGCTGGATTTCCTACGGAGATAACCATCGCCGATGCACAAAGCTCCTGTGTTCCTTTGATTAACATACTGTAGGTGGAAGCCAAAAACACTGGATAATGGTAAGTTTCATTTTCTACAAAGTCAAAAGCTGGTTAATAGAAGCGTAACTGCCTTTCTTTTCAGTTCAGCAAGAAAATACTCTCTTTCTCAGAGGCTGACCGAACACCCACGCTGTTCAGAGGTCAGGCAGAGCGCTCCTTGTTAGGCTTGGTCGCAACCAGCCTTAGTGCCAAAGGCACCAAGTATCCTGGGTAGGGATAACGCTGCGAGTCTTGTTAGTAAATGTATCTGTACTGAACGTATTGCAGGAAGGATTTTCTGCAGTGACGAAGGGGGAAGCTTGTCTCTAGTAAACGATGCCTCAGGGGATCGGTGCAGCCCGCTGGGGTACAGCATCTAAGTACAAAGACATGAGCGACTTCGTCCAGCTCTCCATTAGAGGAGAGCTTTTGAAGCTTGCGCTGATCACTTCTCATATTTAAGGGAAATTTCTAGATGTCAACAGGAAGAATTCAGCATTTCCTATGGACAGTCTAAGACATTTTAGGAGGCCTTGTACCCCACCACTCTGAAACCTTCTAAAGTTCCCAACTCCACACTCCCCCTTTGCTGGTCTGCAGCACCGTATCAGCCAAGTTCCCATGCAGAGGACACCACGACAAGGAAGGCAAGTAGGCTCAGGGCTGAGACAGTGAAAGACAAGGAGATAAGAATGCTGCTGACCTACATATTTATGAAGTATTTCTTCTCTCTATCAGCCTGACTAATATGCAAATACATATGCATGTCTGTTCATTACCACGCACCTACTCTCCAGCATTTGAAGTCTAGATGGCCCTTCAGGCAAGAGTCATGTCATGCAGAACAAAGCACATGTCAACACTAACTCCATGCCATAATAAACATTTTATCAGTAATGAGACCAAGTTGGAGCTGAACAACAAGCTGAACTTTGCTTCTTAGCTTTCACCCCCAAAGAACAGTCTTAGAAGCTACATCCCTTACACAGGCGACAGGAAAGATAAGGAAGCACATTTATGATGAAATTAAGTAAATCACGCTGGCTTCCCAGTAATGAACCCATTTCTAATTATCCTGGAGTCTTCTTATTTGCATGTGCCATTTGAATACTTGTTTAAGGTGCTGCCAGGGTGCCTGTCATCAGTAGGACAAGGTTGCCAGTAGAAACTTTGCAGCAGAAACCTGAAGACAGGCTTGCATACCTGTCCCTTGGTCTCTAGCACCATATTCACCCTTGAGCAAACTATTTTAAAAGAAAACCACAGCGCAATTTTGAACGGGGTCTGGGTGAAAGAAATCAAACAAGAACTCAGAATCAATGATTTCATAAGCAACATAAAATAAGATTTCTTCACTTGTTACTGCTTTGAGAAAAGAAACGTTTTCCAACTTTCAACATCAAACAGCCCCAAGGTAAGGTTGTTTTCTGGCTTGGTTTGATAGGGGACAGGAGGAATCGAAGTTTTCCTTGGAACGCCTTAAGATCCCAAATCCAACCTGCATCTCTTCATATTTTTCAGTGATTCTTTTAACAGAGGTCTTTTTCCAGAAGCCATGCTAGTTTAAGGTTTACTCCTTGTCTTTCACCGCATTTATTTTCCTCGCCTTTTACTGTTCCCCCTGTAAATGAAAGTCATGAGTCTTTATATCCCTTTTAAAGAAGATAAGTGCATAAATAACCACCAAAAATGTGCCCTGCCTAAGTCATGTCAGTTAGTTATACAATTAAACATTTTCTCCTTCTCATGATGTGTTTTATTGAGGTATAAATCAGGACTAAAAGGCAATTTAGCACAGACAGGAATTTTATGGAGGGGGGTGCAGATCCCCTGGGCTCGTCTGGAAAATGAGAAACATACTCATAGATGATACATCTTGCCGGGTGCAAGATTCACAGGAGCTAGAGAGCACTCCGTCTAGACTGAGATTTAAATTTCTCATTTAAATCAAGTGAAATAGGACTGTGTTGGATGCAATTGCATAAAACCTTTCTGTGTTGGATTAAGGAGGTTTTTGCAAAGCCCAGTCACACTGAAGAAATTGTGCGGGCAGAATGGAGCGTTGCCAAATCACAGGGAGTAAGCCGGAGCTGAAAGGTAGCAAGTGACTCCCTATGTTTAGCAAGGTTTTAGCTGCACTCACTTTCTTTCTTTCACTAAGCAGAAACTTTCCCTTCTCTCCTGTTACTAAGGCAGGTAGGTAGATGCTTGTGGCAGACTTTGCTTTCTTCCAGTCAGGACTCTCAGTTGCAGACTCTCCTCATTTCTCTTTAGGAAAGTATAAACTGAGGTCAAATAAGAAACCTAGGCTTGCTTGCATCTGGAGCATGCCTGGGAAGAAACAGCAGGATCCAGATATAGCTTTTTTCTTACTCTCAGGAACTGACCAAAACCATCACCCTGCACTTGGGCCAAAGTGCCCAGCTAGGAGAGAGAAGGGAAGCCTCTGCCTTGCAGTGCTGCCTGGCAGAGGTGCAGTACGTGTCTCATAGCCCACCAAAGAGAGGAGGATCACTCCATCCTCAATAAGTCAATGGAAAAGAGGCAATCGCTTTTGCCTCAGTGTCTGCCTATGCAGACATCCCCTCCCACTATATCCCCCAACTCCATATTTGGGATTTACAGAAGGAAGCGTTGGTCCTTGGTTATCTTGCTAGCACCTCAATGTTTTATTTCTCCAGCCAGCCCTGCACCCAAGGACCATTAGCATCCACCTCAACTAACAAAGACAACTAGCCTAGGTTGTTCTTTCCACAGTCAACAGAAACTGGTATTAGACTGAATAAGCCCCAGAGATACCGAGCTCTCAGCATCTCAGCTAGGCAGGATAAATTTCAGCCTTCCTGCCTTGAGAAATATAATTTGTACCCAACATTAGTGCCTTTCAAAACATAGCCAACTAAGCTCTGCCCACACATCTTAGTGCTTGCATGGTAACGGGGCAAGGGCAACATTTTGCCCTCTGTGCACAACCCAACCCCTTTGGCAAAGCCATGCCCATGCCTGGATTCAGGGGAGCTGCATAACTAAATGAAATTGTCCTCTTAGCTGCTCATTTGGAGGTAGACGGCAGAAACAAGGCACAGCGGTTAGTAACAGGCTGAAACAAGTCTGAAGGCTCACGTGGCCCCCAAGCAAGTTATATTTGAATCAAGTACCTCCCTCTTGACGTGCAGCACCTCAAAGCACACAGCATTAATATTTTATCCTTATGAGCCTTCCACCGTCCAGCACTGCCAGCTCACGATACCTTTTCTGAAGCACAAGACTCAGAATACGTGCTGGTTTCTACAGCGCCCTGCCAGCTCCCAGAGTTTGCAAGAATCCCAGCATTCAATTATTTGTTGTTTAGAACAAGCTATATTTTTTTTTTAACTCGGCCCTCAGTGCTTTATCTCCTTCTGCAGTTCAGGCCACAAAGCCGACCCACCTGGTTTGCGCAGGCAGCTGCATCGCAACGTGCCCTTCCCGAGGATGTCCTCATCCCAATGGGTCACCGGGGATTTTCGCTGCACATCCCCCGATGCTTTGCACTACAGTAAACTGAACTGCTCTGTGACACTTGTCCAGCAAACCGTCCCCATCCCCTGACCTCCTGCACAAGATTGTTGGCTGCCCGCTGAACATATACACCCTGCCTAATTATTAGGGTTTCCAAATAATAGCTAATCACAGGTTTGGCATCATCAGCAGGTTCCAAACCAGAATTCAGCAGTATTGCCTGACCAAAGACTGGCAAGGGGAAAGGCCCCTTTCCAAGGGGGGAGGGAAACTGGCATTAATGATTGTATTAAAACCCACAAAGACAGACTGGGAGGGCTGGAAGAAGTCCACGTAAAGAGGGTGAGAGCTGACAAGAGAGCACAGTACCTTTCAACCATCTGTTTTGTTTTGTACTTTAAAGGTGCAGTAAAACGTTATTTATACCCGATTCCTTAGTTTACAAGGAAAGCAAGTTGCCTTACAGGTTTTAAAAGTGGCCTCAGCTGAGCAGCCGTTCTCCCAGCCTGGATTTTGGGGATTACATGTCACTCCATGAATAATACTTTCATTCATGGAGCCATAGTTTTCCATCTACAACCTCTACCTCCAGTTGACATTGATTGTTTATTTTCCTCTCCACTGAAACACAGGAAGATGAAGGCCTGAAGTAGCAACTGCTTGAAATACACCCGATTACAGAAATGTTGTGTACGGAGCTTTAGGTCATTAAAAATTACCATGGAGAAATCTGGGTTTAGTGTCCAGTGAAGCAGCAAAAAAACCAGTGTACCTCATAATGGATCTTGAAGAAAAATACCAAGTGCTTGGATTTTTTATTTTCTTTTTTCAAAGGAAAAAAACAAGCTTCAGACTGGATTAGAAGTGGAGGCAGAAAATATACAAACTTGTAATGTGGATAGAGGGTTTTGTATGCTTTCCATTCACTTCCCATCTGTTGTGCAAGTAGTTCAACACCACACATGGGCCACGGTTTATCTAAAGGAATCCTTCAAGGAAGCCTGGCCTTGGGAGCAGCTCCTGCATTTGCTGTTCTTCAATGCAGGAGTAAGGCCTCGGGGACAACTCATAAGTGGGAAGTCCATCCCCTAACAGCCCTCACGTGATAGAGTAGTCCTCAGGAGATGCTGGCAGACAAAAAAAGTGTGGAAAAAAGCCTAAGCCTGCTCTGTTTTATGCCTGCGTCCAACCCAGTAACTCCTACACTGCAGCCAGGTACAAGTTTAAAGCCAACTTGGTCCTCGCTCTTTCCAAGTATGACAAAGAGCAAGTGAGGCACATCTCAAGCTCTAGCCTACTGGAGAGTAAAGAGAATCAGAAATACAGCTGAAGGAGACATTTAGCTGAAGTTTGGATTATGGATTAATGCACCCTTGACCAAATAGAGAAGGTATCACTGAGTTTCAAGGTGCAGAAGGGAGAGCCCAGGGACACAGATGCCATGTTCACCAGCTGCTGGCTAATCAGGTGATCAAGGGCTGGGCTGTTCCAGCTTCGGCAACTCTCCTGTTTAGTATTACCTTGCCCAATTAAAGACAGCCTCTAGTCATTATGTTTCCCTGTTGTGTAGGGTTACCACAATGTGTATGTCAATCACTAGGAAGCAGCTGAAGTAAATACTCTTTGTAGCAATATATAGCACTTTTTGGATGGCCGTTTTACATAAACCCCTACTGCATGATCACCATCACTATTCTGTTGGAGAAGGGGGGATCCAGAATAGTAAACTAAATACAGATACATAGAAAAGGGCTGGAATAGATCAGTGCTAACATTTAATGGTCGGAACCAACTTTTTCAGGCCCAGAAGCAGTCAGACACTGGGGGGAAGTTGGGGAGAAATCTCTTTTGCTTTTCTCAGTTTTGATCTGCCTGAAGCCATTAGTGCTGAATAGCACAAAGGGAAAACCAGAACAAAACAAACCCCCTTCATTTCACAGTATCTCTAACCTAAGCCAAGCCAGAAATACTCAGATTTTCACAAGAAAGACCGATCTATAGCAAGCCCAGCAAAGAAAGCAGCTAAGTGGAGCGCGGCAGGCCACCCGGAAAGCCGCCGGCGTGTGTGAGCGGGCCCGGGCAGGTTACCAGGGCCAGCCCCAACACCTGCGGGCTAGGCTCAGACTCAGGGTAAACATTTGCCTTTCAAAACAAAAACAAATGAAAGGCTTTGGGTTGCCCCAAATGAACATAAGTATTTTCCTCTAGGAATTCTTCTGCTTTGTTTTGTTTTTTTTTAAACTAGCAAAGAGCAGGCTAGAAGTGAAGGAGGTCTCTGAAAATACCTTAAAGCTTTGTTTGCTTTAAATCCTAAAGCAAGAGGATCTAGCAACTACTTAAGTCCCGTGAATACATGCATTTCTTATCAGCAGCATTAGACTGCCATTAAAGAACATAGATTCACCAGTCTGCCTACAAATTATAATCTCTTTACTTGCTCGTAATGTCTGCTCATTTCCCAGAAAAATTTTAAGGAGCCTTATTTCATTTTATTCTTTTTCTCCCTTCCCTCATTCATGACATTTCCTTATGCTCATGATTATTTATTTGGCATGCCATTTTGTTGTAAGAGAACAGCCAAACCCTGTGTTCATACATAGCACAGAATTTCCACTTTAAGAGAGCTGGGTTTTGTAATTTATAGATAGCACAAAAAAACCTGACTTAAAGAGTGAATAACCTTAACCCTAGAAAAGTTGAGAGGTGTTATCTGTGTATGGCTTTTGGTCAGTCAAATCAAAGTCATACCATCACCTTGAGCTTTTGACAACTTTTGCACCAGACCCCGATTCCAACATTACATCTTGAACCTCCCTCTGCTATTGAGCCTGAAAAACCATCTTGACTATACGCAACTAGCCTGCTCGAGGGGACTGCCATGCCATCAGCAGTTGCACCCCAAGCCCGCTCAAGGGGAGATAAGAAACACATAAGGTGGCTTCTCTCAGGTTCTCTGCTTGAGAGCTTAGAGGCAGCCCCAGCTCCGTAATTTTCCCCCAGACACCCAGAACTTCTCCTGACTCTGGCTGGCTTTTTTTATTGTTGAGCCCAAAGCCATTTGCAACTAGTAGAAAGACTTAGTCTTTTCGCTGGGTTGCCGATATCGCTTGCTGTTATGAACACACCACACCCGGCCAGGCCGTGCGGCAGAGGCACGCTTCCCTTCCTCGCACAGGCGAAGGACGAGGGCAGGAACGTGGGCCATTCCTGCCTGCCCCCAGCCACGCAAGCCCTAGCACCAGCTACCGACACCTGGAAAAGGAACTGGTGGCTGCTTCCCTCCCTGTTAATGAAACATTTGAGCTACAGCCATTGTTTATTCAAGGACCTAATAAGAGATGACTGTGGCTATTTTCTAACATCATTAGTTAAACAGAAATTGATCGCAGATGGAGAACATTGTGTTTTATTACCAATGATTTGTTTCCTGGCATTTAAGCACAGATAGAGGTTAGCAGATCTGTTCCCTTAGGCTGTAGACACTGCAAGGTGTGGCCACACTCTATGTTTACAAGCTATTATCACAGCTCATCATCAGCTTTTTCAACTTCAAGCATGTCAGCAAGACTTAAAGGCTCTGTGTGAGGGCACACAAGAGGAGTTTGGTTTCTCTGCTATCAGCCAAAGATTGCTGACATGCTTTAACTATCTCTTAATAGAAAAGCTATCCACCACAGGCAATCGTTACTTGCTTTCAGCAGAAGACCTCAGCAGCCTTGAACAGAGATGAGCAAAAAGGAACCTAAATGGCCTTTATTTGTTTTAAGTTTTTCAAGTGAAACGCAAAAGACAGCCCCAACATGCAAAGTTTAATTCGGCTGGGTCATGCCCTTCCCTCTACGCTGTGCCAGACCAGACCTGTGGAACTACACCTCCAATAACTGGGATGCAAGCTTGAACTCTGTCAGGCCCATCATTTTGCACTAATACTGAAATGCATGCAAGATCCCGCTCAAAATTTTCAGCTGGTGCCTATTAAAAATGAGACCAAGCTAATTAAAACAAGCAGTGGGTGTTCTATCAAGCAAATATCTTCGGAAATCTTTACTGGCTCCCAGAATGTAGTGGGAAACAGTACAAAATACCACTGCTGAAAGTCTCTCAGATTTCTTTGCCATCAGATTTTCCTGGTTTTCTGGCTTTCCCCTTTGCTCCTCAAATGACAGGTGCCCCAGGTTCCCATTCTGCAAGGTTGGGTGTACTCTTTGTTTACAACGACTTTAGTAAATGACAGGACTGGTAGTGTTTTGTAGGACCTGAATCTCAGCATTTAACTATACTGTATATATACAGCTATTGTAAGAAGTTACTGGCAGATCTCTTTTACAGTGTGCTTTCACCACCTGACAGAGCTTCCCTGCCCAGCCTGACAGCTGGAGTACACAGGAACCACCGTATTTGGTACAACTAACTGTCCATCTCATCCATGTGCTGGTTTTGATGTAAAACCAGCTGCCTTGCTAAGACACAAATAACCTAACCTCCATCGGTTACAGACCAGTTCATGCCTCAAGTCTGAAAATTTATAGCCCTTCCAGTGTCTTCTAACCCACGCCTACCATAAAGCCATCAAATACCTGCTGGTACCCAGATTACCACTGGGACAGATAAACTCAACTGAAGCAGATTGATAGATCCTCCTTCCAGACTCCCCATGGTCCACGTGACTAATCGCTACCCTGAACCTTGCCATCCTCACTCCCTATGACCATCCACAAAGTCATGCCTTCATGAAGCCTGGAGATGGCAAATGGGCACTTACCTATTTCTTTACCTTTTTTCCTCGAAAAACAGAAAGTTTCGGGGAAAATGGTTTCAGAGAGTTACCGAGTCCAGTTGTAAAATGCTTTCCATAGTGCCATATGTAGCAGCTGATGTAGTTAATGACTGACATAGACTGTAATATTTTAAATACAAAGGTCAATGTTCTGTTGACCCTCCCTAATGTTATGTTACATTTCAGTCTAACATCTGATTGATCACCCAAATTCAGATCAAATTTGCAGCAGGTGATACGCAGGACATGTTTTCCAGCAAATCTAGTTAGCCCAAGTAAATCCCCCAGATTTTTCTTTCACATGGCTGTTCTCTGTCCAGTATAATGGTGAATATCAAGTGCCATTAACGGAAATTTTTTCTTACATGAACCATTTGTATTATTTCTCAATAATAAGCAGCATAAATAAATTCGTATTTCTCATGACTAGAAAGTATATCTGATGTCACAATCTACACAATTTGGTACCATTAATGAACGGGTTAGCACTGCCTCCTCTGTGAGCTTGTACAATAGTATGGCATTCGTTAGCTTGTTCAATAGCATTACAATCAACTTGTAAATTCAGATTTCATGAGAGACAGTTTTTGTTCTCAAGCAGCAGGACTGCTGGCAGCATTGTGTACGTTGTTGTGTGCAATTGTGTGTGGTGTTTTGTACAGTATCATCTGCAAGATTTTATTTCAGATCATCCTGCCTCCGCCCTCCCCAAAATGTGCCTAGACTCTCTAAGGGTGAGAATAGATTTTACAGTAGATGATCGCGACCTAAAACTTCATGGGGCCTCAAAATAAAATTCCATGTGTAGAGAAAGAATAAAGAATCAGCTGCAAATACAGTAAGATTAATGTATTAATCATCTGCTGGCATGGCACACTCTGGGAAAGAGGCTAATTACACGGGATTTGTGGAAGGTCATCTAGGATTACCTTCTACTAAGAGCAGTGGCAAGACATCTGGGTTATCAGTGATTTTTGAAAGTTCTAATTAAGGTGTTAGAAAACAGAATTGTACCAAGAAACTGAGTCCTCCAACTTCATCTACACTAAAAAGATGCTCTTCATATTCGTTCTGCATGGCTTTAGGAAACCTGGAGTAGCAAAGACTGGGGCTCTATTCTCTCTATAACCTAAATCCTCTTCCCATACACTATTGGTGTAATGACTTCCATTTACATCAGTGATGGGTGGAACGTGGCCTGATGAGGGAAGGTGGTGAAGTCCTGCTGATTTTATCAGCTGAAGTATGTGATAGGCAGGACTTGTTTCCCAGCAAATTAATCAACCAAATTAGGGAGCTGAAATCCCAGCTCTGCCCTTCTGACAGCAGCAGGTATGAATTTTGCCCAAAACACATGGTCTCAGGTTTTTAGAAAGAAAACTAGAGAATAAGTCTGAGGGCACCTCCTTTTCCATCCCTCGTCCATTTGGAGACACTGCTGTGCTCTTCACAAACAGGTGTTTCATGCGCCTGGTTTCACCTGCTACCAAGAAAAGCTAGCTCTTTCCTTGCATGCAGGGAAGGAGAGAGTTCACTTACAAAACATCCCTACCCATGATCAAAATTGCGTCTAACAACAAAGAGAGACAGATGCAGACACACGTGTTTTCAGAAGCAGGCGTCCTTCAGAGTGCCATTTGTAAGAGGAGATACAGAGTGTGTCACTGAGCGGGGAGCCTCCTGTGAAAAGAGCTCGGGTGCTCCCGCGAGCCAGTCTCGGTCAATCACAAGTGACAGTGTCCACGCAGGAAAGCTGCGTTCCCGCACTTTGGACCATCACTGGACCTCCCGTCTTGGCTTCAGAGCAAAAGAAGCTGCATTTTCAGGGCCACCCGAGCCCACATTCCAGCTGAGGAGCAGCGAGGGGTGGTACAGAAGAGTAAATTCAACAGCTAATCCTTACAGAAAACACAAACTGTCATGATAGAGCCTCCTGTTTGGAAATGGAAGTGTCGTACATCCCTGAGCCAGAAAAAGTAGAAAACCTTCCTTACAGAAGCAGCAAGAAACAAGGCAAAGAACCCTTTTTCTTTGGTCAGTAACAGCCAGGAGAAGAGATACTTCATGGGTTTGTAATGTCCTGAGAGAGCAAAAGTAGCTTCATGCACAGATGTGGTTTGGTGGGATGAATGATGATGTGCATTTAATCTATATTTTGAGTTACTGAAGGATGATGACTAGAGAGGGTCATCAGCCATGAAGCTCAGATCCAGGTGTGAAACAGCTCCAAACATTTCAGAGCACAGGGTCACGGGGATGGGGCTTGGGTTTTGCTTCGGGTCATTGGAGAGAAAATGGTCAGACACACAACTTAGCTCTGGAACCATCCCCGAATTTGTCTAGATTCATGGCCTTGGCTTGGACCCATCAGCGGTAACAACTGTGAGAGAAAGCACAAGGGAGGAAGAAAAGATAAAATAATGGCATAAATTCCAGTAGCTCCTGGAAAAAATACATTTGACCTTTATTATCTACTAACTTCTAACTCTGATGCTTAGCTCTGGTTTTTGCTTTTAAAATATTGTCCCTGGCAGAATGGAGTCCGAAGAGAAAATAGACTCTGGAAAAAGTGTGAGACTCTGGGGAGACAGTTATTTACTGGCAGTTTCACAACCGCCCCTGCACTTCTAATGAAATTTCATTTGTCAAATTCAGTGCAACTTGGTGACAAGCCAAGCTTATTCTGCCTGCCTTTTAGCTTAGAAACACCCTTTTGGTCTCCTGCTCCCAAGCATGCCTTTATTTCATTTGAGAAAAAAAGAGTTGCAGCTTGTAGTTAAAAAGCCAGTCTCAAGCTCTCATGGACACCGTTTCTTATTTTAATATGAAAAAGGAGTTAAAATTTTGAACTGGTGTTAACACAATGCATAATAAAACATGCTCCTCACCAACAGTACTTCAAATGGAAATATATTCAGCTTTGGCAAAAAACCCCACAACTGGTTGTGATTTTATATGGACTCACCGCTGTCTGGGATGAGGCCACCTAACAGGAGGCTGGACTGAGCATCCTTCCAACATAGGATGAAATCCATAGCTTCTAAAGGGAGGAATGGATCTTACTTCTTATTGATGCTTTTTAATATGTGAGGCCTGGTTTGTATACATAGCGTGCATTACATTCTGGTGGTGGGTAAAACACCTAAGCTGTTTTGACTTCTCCTGGTTAAAATATTACTTTAAGCCCATTGAAAGTTTTTGCATCTTTAGGTCTTAGGGTAGAGTTGTCAACAGAAACAGTCACAGGTTTTGTTTGGTTTTATGGAAAAGGAGAATTAAAAAAAAAAGAGTTAGCACAAACAAACTGATCACACTTCCCCCATTGTTCAGGAAAAAAAAAGCAGTAGAAGAAGACAGTGATTTATTTCAGACAGCCTGAATAGCTGGAGACAGAGTGCTGAAATATGGCAAGGAAATTGCCACCCTAAACAAGTTCCTTTGAGCAATTTGATGATTTTTTTTTCTTTCTGCCTGAGTTATGAGTCCTTGGAATGCACATACCATTGATTTGCTTGGTAATTTGCACAAACAGCTCTTCCTGAGGTCCTAAAGCCACTGTATATGCCAGAGTGGAAATATTAACACGATACAGTCCAATTGTTTGCAGAGTCAGGCTACCTAACCTTGTAAACGGACACAAGCAGCTCTGGCTTCTCCCATGATCAAAAAGCATATCCATCCTGCGACTAAGATACATGTGCTGTCACACACACAACGGTGAACATGATACACCCATCTGCCCTTTGCTGAAGCTTGAAACTTCTGTTCTAAACTACCCAAATTCTCATGGAAGCATCATCGCTGTGGTATCAAACACCTCCTGGTTGCACATCAGGTGGTGTGACCATCCTCTACCACATGGGACCCTTTCTTCTTCCTGACAGAAATGTTGTTTGTGCAATTAACTGTTTTCTTTTGGAAAGGAGGTTTCTTTGCATTTCCCTCTAGAATATAAATATAAACAACATAAACATAAACAAACATAAACAGTCAAAACACCACAGTTCGATTGGATGAGATTTGTGTGGGTGGTTTAGGTGCCCAACTGCCATGTTCTGCACAAAGCCTGTGATTTGCACCCTGAGAACCCAGACCTCAGCCTGGAGACACTGAACCCCATTTTCTCTTTCATTCAGCTCCAAACTGCTTTGTGCCTAATGCATGTTAAATACTGGTCCTACAGCAGGCTTGTTCATGACAACCACCCAAAACCCTCAGCCAAGAGGAGGCTACAAAGACTATGCCTCTCTCTTATCAAGAGGCCCATTGGCTAAAGCTTATTTCTGAGATACCAGAAAAGAGACCTCAAATGTTTCTTTGCACTTGATGCTGATTTCCCAAACTCCCTAGGAAGCCACCTTAGCCCCTATGTTACATGTTGTCCTGGAGCGGTCCTCCCACCGTCTCACTAGATGGACTTCTTTCACTCTGCTCCAACACCTACATTGGGACAGAGAGAACGCAATGCAGAAAGCGAGAAGGTAGATCGATAACCCAGCAAGCTGGACGCGCACCTGGGACGTGGAAGCAGGGCATCAAGCTGCTTTCCAGCATTCAATTACATCAGAGATGCCCACCAAGTATCAGCAGGGAGTCAGAGACCCAAACCTTAGGACCCCTCTTCTTTCAGCCAGTTCTTCGCCCGAAGAGTGGGCAAACTCCCTTCAAACTCTTTCTTTAATACCTTGCTGGTCTCAGGGGCCACTGTGAGTGGTGTTGCTCACAGCCTCCATCCTGGGGATGTACTGCCAGCATCCTCTCATCTCCATGTCTACCTCCTCCTACAGCGGCACAGTTCTCAAATGGAGGGTCTGCTCTTACTTTTCAGGGCACATGGTGGGCACCCTGATTTCTAGCAGTAGTGGATTAAGTCCAGTGACTCGCACAGCTCAGCCTCCTGTTTAATTTGAATTTAATCTTAGAAAACTAGGGCTGAAAGAGACTTCATGAGATCATCTAATACTATTTTTTGCCCAGAGGCAGAGTCTGATATCCCTAGGCTAACCCCAACACATTTATCTAACATGATCTGAAAAGCATACGAGAAAGGAGAGCCCATAACCTCATTCAGATACCTGCTTCAGTACTTTATACTCCCAGAATGTATCTTTTTTTTCTTATAGTCAACTAACTAATCTTTGCTTCAAATTTGTTTTCTTCCTCTCCCACCATGTATGAAAGAAAACATTAACTTGATCTAGGAATACTGAAATTGAATTTCAGAGTTAAATCTTCTCATTGAAGCTAGTACTTAGACTTAGACAATTAGACAATTTTGCAAAGGTCCTAAAAAGGGAATTGCTAAAAGAAAGTAATCTCTTAATGCTGTGTCACTGTGTATGGGGCCTCCTTTAGGAGCTTTGCCGTGGATGTGGCAGCTCTTTGTTTATTTTGAAGGGATAAGTTAAGCAGTCACTCAAGGATGGGTAGGAAAAGCCTGAGGCTGGAGATTACCATGTAGTTTTCTAATTAGACTGGAATGACAATAGGTCTAAATCCCTTGAGTATACAAAATATGTTTGCATACTTAGTAATTGATAATAATTATGGTTCCCTATAACAACAATAAATGCCTAGTTGTTATTTTGTAACCTCAGGCAAATGAGTAGGGTATTTGTTTTCCTTAAGCTGACAAAACTTGTAAAAGAGGCCACCACAATGACATTCCAGAGCACAGGGAGAGCTGTCATTTTATCTGCTGGCTGGTAACAAAAAATGTATGATTTCATAATGTTACTCTACTGAATAGCTGATGACTTGCACATCTCACTTGCTGGAAGGATCCAAGGCACTAAACATTAGCCAAACAGTCTAAGGTCCTACCTCAGCGCAGTATAGTCATGTACACCAGCAGCAACAGAAGAACGAGCTTATTCTTGAGAAACCCATGGAAAAGTCTGACCTTCATTTCCTTACACAGAAGAAATCACATAAAAGCAATCAAGCTGAGATTCAAAATACTCAAATACAGACACAAACTATACGATGAACATGTGTTAACTGTCAGCCAAAAAGTGCCTAAAAATCCATCCTAGTTATCTAGGGAGGGAATAGGAAACAACATGTGGACATCTTTTAGAGCCGATGATTGTTAAATGCTGACCTTTTTTGTTGGGTTCTGATTTTAATGGTCAGAACTGGATTATGTAAGAAAAGGAGAAATTTTCTGCTGCATGAATAGAAGTTATGCAAAAGCACCACCAAACCCACAAGTCCAGTTAACATGTAGAGAAGTAGAGATTTGCAATAACATGTATGTTGAAAGCATTAACAGCAACCACACATATTCCCTTATGTTTAGTTCCAAAAGTCAGCAACCAATGCAGCCTATGTAAATGTGCAACAGGACAAAATAGCACTTCAGGGAGCAGTACGGTTTGGTAAACTTGTCAAACTGATTCTTAAATCGATCTACAAAATGTCTATCTGTATGCATGTGCACCTGTGAGGGGTGGGTGTGCCTGGTTTCCTAAGGAAATGAAAGCTTAAGGGATAACATTCTGCGCGTATGCATGTATGTATTTCTTGGAAAACTTCACCGTGTGTGTGGATGACCATTTATGTGAACTTAAGAAACTCACGACTCTTGACTTCCTGGGAGCCAGGGCTGGTAGCTCATCCAGAGTCTAGGCCAGTCAGATGAAATTCCAAATTGCCTGTGAAGTCCTTGACGTACGTAAAGCGATACCACCAAGACAACCATCTCTTTGCAATGCAGAAATCCCCTTTGTAGCAGTTATGCAGCTGCAAGTTGACTTTGCATATTGAAAATGTTGGGGATTTGTCAGGGACTTTGCAAAAGGAGATGATCTATCTGCACATAGGAGTACCGCTGCACAATGTATGAGCCAGCTTCTTTCTGCACTTTTAGTATTTGGGATTAAACTTTGGCAACAGATGTGGTTTGCAGGTCTGGGAGATATTTAATTTATGGGCATTCTCAAAGCAAACTGCTCAGATTTCCAAAGATTTGGAAGATTCATGTGTATTTAAAAATACTTTATTGCATTTCTGTGGATGAGTTCCAGTTATTATGGTGTCCTGCAAATGCTTCTAGCTACCTCCTTTATGGCAGCCTGGATTTTAGATGAGGTCTTATTCACAACAGGCAAAGGTCCTTTATGGCACTATCTGAGAGAGCCAGAACTATTTTGCTAGGTAGTGGGATGCAGCCTTAATCTTATTTTGCTGATGTGAAATAATAAACTGCTTCAGCTGTAACCAAAGCTATGATGAGCAATAAACATGAAGTTTTAATCTTCTAATGGATGGTGTTTACAGTGATGGGCACTCATAAAAAGGCTGGTCTAGAGGAATGAGTGGTGCTAGCAGTCCAAATGCTCCCTGGAAGAGGGAGAGGTAGATCAAGATCTTACATTTCTGAAAGGGTGTAGAATGTTGGGGGGGGGGGCGGGAAGGAAGATCNNGCGGGAAGAGGATATTACAGAGGTTTTATTCTCTCATTTAAAAATGCAGGAAAATATTTTAAAAAGCTTAGAAGGAAAAGGGAATAAAACAGTCTTTGACACATCTATACTCTTTTCACAGCTGGAAATGGGGTACTTCCTCAGACTTAGAAACCCCACAGTTTCACCCTCCTTTTAGGCATGAGAGAAAAATGAGAGAAATCAGGTAGAAATACCCCAAAATAAAAGCATGTTTTTTTCTCTTCCCAGAAACTAAATAATTACATTGAAATAAAGGTCATCTGGCCTTGTTTTAAAATCTCTGCCAGCAAAATTTAAACAATTTCATGTAGAAAAGCATGGGCTGTTTTTCAGTCTGCCTCAGTATTGTTACCTGCAGTATACAGATCATTTTGAATACACAGAACTTATTTGCCATTGTGTCACTATCCTCAGGATACTCTGTTCATCTGATTTCATATACCAAAAATCTGATACACTGCAGTCACTAGCTAGGCTGTCATAAGGGAGCTATGTGAATGCTATTTCCCATCCTATCTGCCTGCATTTTCAATATAAGGGGACAACATTAGTAGGAAATACAATATTCATAGATATAGCATGGAGCAGAAGGAAAAGAAGTAGTATTTTTCCACATTGTCTTAAAGGCTTCCTTCAATAGTGAAGTAAGAAATTATCTAATTTCTGTAAGGTTAATTTAGCTCATAGAAAAATATCTTAACATATACAAGGTTAAACAGTTTTGTGTCCTAAAGTAGCAGCCATTTATAAACCTGCACAGAGGAACAACACAATATAGATATATTCCCAGAACTATGCACCAGTTGGATATGAGTGGTTCATATTCCAGGAGAAACGAAGGCTTGCTATTCTAAAAACACCTGCAGAGACAAGGGGAAATTCCCAAGGTCCTTAACACTTGCTTTTTGCTAGGTGAATTGCAATTCTAAAACACTTTTTGAAGAAGCATGAGAAGGTAGGGAACAATGACTTTCAGCAAACAAATCCTTAGCTTTAAAGAAAACTTACAGAGGGAAAATGGTGACCATCTTGACATTTCCAGATCTTCCTTTTTCTATTACCCAGAAGGGGATCAGGTTAAATTTCTCCACATCCATTTACTGCTTTTTAAATGCTGAACTGGAATGATGGAAAGATTCCTACATGCATCTTTCAGAAAGGGGGCAAGGGGCACGATTTTTTCTCAGTAGCCAACCAGAAGCCCATCCCATCAAGCACTAGAAACAGCTGTGTGAACGCCATCTGATTTTTGTTCTTTTGCGGAGAACTAGCAACAACTTCAGAAGCCAAAGATCTAAATGGAAGGAAGGAAGGAGGGAAAAGGAAGAGAAGTTTTTTGCTTGAATCTCTAAGTAGAGGCAATTGAAAGGTGGGAAGCAGGGTGCAGTAGAGGTCTGGTATCCATTGTAATCCAGTAGAAAGACACTGGACCTTAACGCAGTTCAAACGAACAGAATAATCAGTCATGGATACTGTGAAAGTAGCAGCCATTTCACACAGCCATTTCTAAAGGCCAGATCCTTGATTAGTGAAGATGTGTGTCAATTTATTCAAATCAGTGGAACTACGATGATTTGCATTAAGCCAAACAACAAGCCTCAAATTTTTATGCTCAGGCTTCAGTCTGCACTTGACACCAAGTGGGGCTTTATTTATATTTCAGATAAATCAAGTTTTAGGGGGTGATGTTGGAAAAAAAACCCAAGAATTTTTAGCCATCTCTTTTCCCTACTCAGGAGGATACCTTTTAATTTGGAATCTCCAACTCAACCTTTCAATAATCAATATGGAATGAAATAGGAAATAAATGTGTCAAATTGATTTCACATCCTTTTTCTTTGAGGTGCTTGCTGCAAAATTGCATACTATATTAACCAACACAGGTGCTTGAGTCAGACTTGGTTACCCTTTCTCAACCAGAATATTTAACTCTCAGTTGGACTTATAAAAGAAGACAGACAATTCAAGATTATTTATTATTACCCAACATGAGTAAAGAAAGAAAATACCAGTACTTTGAATGAAATATGCAGTCAGTACTTACTGACTGTGTCAAGGCACATTTATTGTGTTTAAAAAGCAGGGGGATGTTTTATCATATTAGTTGTAAACAGGACAAACTGTAAAATTACTATCTTTACACGTGGATATAATTTGCCCATGTGCAGACATTTTAATATTCATTATCAATTAGAAACTAGATTACTGAAAGCAGGAATCCCTTTTAGAAGGTACAGAATCCAGTATTCTGTTATTCTGACTTAAAACACCTCAGCTGATGAGTAGCATGATTGAAATCAGTTATGATACTTTACCAATAAAGTAGAATACCCCTTAGAGAGAGTTTTAATAATCCGGCCTATGTAAGTCTTCTATAAGAGCTGCTGTGCACATCACCACTTAGATATTTATATGCCAGACTGGTAGGAACAATTTGCAATTTAAGCCTTTGGAAAATATTCAGAGACAAGAATGACCTGGGAGCAGATCCTGAGAGTGCTATTCAAGGGGAAGAGCATCCAGTTCCCCCGGCAGCCATTGTTCCACATGAAGTAAATCACACTATTAGCAGAACAAAACATTGCTAAATGTGTGTACAATCAGGTGGCTTCAAACTGCTAGAACCATTTATTAGAGCGCAAAAATGGAACAACACTGCTGGCTTGGTGGAAAGGTCAGGGACATTTTCATCTGTATTTGGTATTCTTTGAGCTTAAGAGTATTATATTAGAGAGAAGAGAGATGCTTGCATGCTAGCACATCAAACTGCCGCACTGTTAAACTGGGGGCCTAGCACATTAACCACCCACAAGCGGGAGCCCCCTTGAACCTCTTTCACTGTTCCAGGAAGAAGCTGCACAGTTGCAGAACGGGGCTGTAAATATTAGATTAGATATGAATATTGCATACTGCCATGGGTAGTTTTGGAAGATGCACTGTGAAAAATCAACCAATGCAAGGTTTTAGAAACTTTCCGTTGTTGAATGTTATGAACAGTTCAGCAGACCTGACACTACGTTTGAATTAAAAAATGAGCTGGAGAATGTATCTAGTTCCTCTGGGTTAGTGCAAACATGTCCTGAGCTAGTCCTTTGCTTTTGCAGTCCCCACACTGCCATGTCAGTCTTGACTCAACTTTATTTTTTTCAGTATGGACTGAAATTTTGCAGTAACATCTTCTCTATGTAAAACGTTACCTTCTGTTAGAAGGGTGAGAAGATACCTGAGATCCACCAGCAATTATTGTCTTTTAAGTCATCGCATGTGGTCTCCAGCACTACCGGGAGAACAATGAGCTGTTTAGGTCAGAAGCCATTTTGATATCATTGTGCATCCCATTAAAAATCCACATGAAATCAAGACCAAAAGCAAATCATTGTGAAGCCCGTGCTTCACACTCAAACCAGATTTATGGGAAAAAGAATCCAACCTATGTATGATGATTATGCTCTAAACATTTTCTGTTGAGAAAAAGAGAAGCTACTTCAGCATAAATGTGATCGATGAAGATAAAAATAAAATGTAATACATATAATTGGTCTAGTTATTTTAATATCAACTTTTCCTTGAAATGAAATAATGATTTGTAGCCAGGTGGTGGTTTTAGGGAAGGGTCACTTTTTTTCATAATGGGGTTGGAGACCTGCAATTATGCAATAATTTCAAGAGCTTGTCCTTAAAGATCAGTTTACTAATTGTTTGGCCAAATATTTCCTTAAAACTTCTTTTTGGTAGAAGTTTAAAACTATGATTTTGAGGGATTTTTTATTATAAAGCTAATTTTTTTTGTTCTCTGAAGGAGAAGAAAGATGGAGACATGATTTCAGTGCTAGCAGTAAAGAACTCAGTGCTGAGTACGTGCAGCAGTTGCAGTTCTGTCAAATGTGGTGCAGCTGCAGATTTACCAAGGAGCATTAGCAGGCATTGACCCTCTGGCCAACAGCAGTGGGTATGGTGAATGTTCCCAGGATGTGGGTGGATGTTTTAATTGCACAGCTGAGCGCTTCTCCTAGTCATATCAGGGCTATCCTCATCACCTAGCACAAGAGGTGTCCACTACTTGCCAGTGAGTGGAGGAATGTCATTAATGTGGTGAGCCCTTTTTCTTCTCAATTTATTAGCAAATCTATCAGGAAGTAGGACAGAGAACCTCTGGTCCTCACGCATAAAAACCAACGGACTGCTGAGTTCCCAGCAAGATAAAAATGAAGATAAAAATGAAGATAAAAATGAAGAACCATGACTGCCTGCCAGCAAAAAGGAAAGATAATCTTCTTTTCTGTGTTATGACATTTAGCAGGATTGGGTTCAGTGAATGCATAAAGCTTCTTCAGTGATATAGCTAGTCCTTGCCCAGCAAGCCCTGTGTAGCCCTTTTGGCAGAAGCTTCAGAAGAACCACTGCATCTGCTTAGACCCCTCATTCAGTTAAGGAGCAGATGTTCCCATCTACATTTCCTCCATACTCCTGGGAAGTCTGCTAAGCCTCTCATAACTGAATGAGAAATGGTTGCACAAACCAGCTCCCGCGAGCACAGGGAGGCCCTTTGCAGACTCCAAAGCCAGAGGGCTCAGACTAGACCTCCTAAGCACCGACAAGGACTTAGCAGATGTTTGGCAAGCAAAAAGGTGGCATATAAGGATTCCTCGTATAGTGCAGCTTTGTGGGTATGGAGTCAAGCCAGGATGCAAAGTCTAGTTAGGTACCTGCCATGGAGGTTGAAAGAGTCGAGATTTATTGTGGTAGCACCTTCAGTATGAACAGAAGCCAAAGCAAAGAGTAAGTAAGGGCTAGTTTTACTAAGCTCTTGGGTGAGAATCATCGTGCTGCATGTCTCCATTTGTCCCTCTGTCCTTCTAGTTATTGTCCTATTGTCCTGCTCTGCCCAGCATGCAACTTAAGCCTGAGTCTAGCCTTCCTAGTGGGCTAGCTGCAGTTCAGAAGACTGAAACAGTGAGTTTCATCCTTTTGTGAAGAATAATTAATCATAGAATCATAGAATGGTTTGGGTTGGAAGGGACCTAAAAAACCATCTAGTTCCAGCCCCCTGCTATGGTCAGGGGCACCTTCCACTAGACCAGGTTGCTCAAAGCCCAAATAATGGTGAAGCATTTGTCACAGCTGACACTACACAGCAAGCTTTCTCAGAGTTCATTTTGGTGCAGCTCTGCATCGCAACCTACAGAACAGGAAAACCACATCCTTTCTGAATGTGAGCATATGACCTAGAAACTCCCAGTGTGATGTGTGATTTCACTCTTAAAAACCAGAAAGACACATTTTGTAGCTGCAGCTAGCATGGTAAGTAGACTGCTGGTGCAGAGAGTAGGATGTTGATGCAGAGGTTACTGAATCAGTAATGGTTTAGGGGTCTTTTGTTTTTAAGTACAGCACAAATTAGTAGAAACAGAAAACAACCGAAAAGAGTCGTTTCCCTCTACCATATCTTTGCCTTCTGTGCGTATTCCATTAAATGAACAGGCTTTTCAGAAGTCCTGGGAAAAACTTACTGGCTACTTTGAGCACTGAGATGCTTGACTGCAATGAATCATTTTCTGTTCCTTGCTGGACCAGGGAAGAAGCCACTTTGTATTTACAGGATAAAAGCGGCAGAGGTCATGGCCACCTAAGCAAGCAGGCTGTGACGATTTCACAATGGATGAACTTTCACTTGGCTGAACCTTAGGGACCAGAAACCGCCCCAGATTTTTCTACTACTATTACTCTGACTACCAAATCTCTCCTGCTCCCAGAATTCCTGGACAAAAATTCTACCTGGAAACAGCTCAAACATATTTTGAAGATGTGATGATTATTATTTTATGTGTTTTCTCCTCTGCATGTCTGGTTTCTGCCAGAACAAATGCATTTGTGGATAGGGGAGATGCAGGTCTCAAAATCCAGCTCAGCTTTGCTGAGCCAGGACATTCGGATGTCTTGGCCATGATCCCAACAAACATTCAGGAGTTGGATTCAAAAGGCTTAGGCACCCAACTCTCAGCCGTCCATGCAAGGGTGGGCATAATGCAATAGGACCTATTGGATACCCCTGCCTTCCTGGAGTAGCAGCTATATGTCAGTACCCTAAGATGCCTCTCCATAGACTCCATGCTTAGGCAACCCAGACCCATCCCCAGCAGACCCACATTTACTTTTGAAAATCTAGCCCTCAAACATTCACATGCCTAAGTGAACCGAACCTCCAAACCACTTTGATTTTTGAGGAGAACGACAACACAGACCTGAGAGCAAGGGAAATCCAGCTAGGTGCTATCTGTAGCATTACAACACAGCCAAGGATATAATGAGGGAGATTCAGTGAAGACACAGCAGCCCCATTGAGCAGTGTCCGTGCTCCCCTATCAAGCACTGCTGTCACAGCCGAGTAGCCAATTCTCCCTGCCATCCAGCTCACGGCTGCCTGTACCTCGGCTGTTTTGCACTTCTTGTGTGATCACGAGCAAATCACCAAGAGCCTCAGTTTTCCTTCCTGCAAAATACTGATGATACTACTACTCTATCTCAAAGAAGAGCCACCAGCTCAGAGATGCTCACCTACCACAGACACCAGGGAAAAACCTGTAGTAGAGGATGCAGTAAGTTTTCTTAAATGCAAGGGACCACGTGATCAAATAGGTGTATTACATCTCTGCTATATATAGTTCTAGGTCATTATATACTTAAACACTGAAAGATGTTCTTTTAACCAAAATTTAACCACAGTGTGGTCAATAAACCATTGACAGACTATAATGTATGTAATCCTTCCCTTATTTTCCTCTGCTAAAGAACACAGCTAAATGAAGCAACTTCTTCTCCCGTATTCCTTTTCTCATGTTAGTCATGGTTGTGGTCTAGAGATGGGCTCATATTGCTTCTCAGCACTTTTCTTCTAACCTCAGCTGGTCCAAAAAGGTCACTCTCTGCAATCAATTCATTTTTGAAACCTTGAAGGGGAACAGTTCATAGAGTCATGACTAGAAGGAAAAAAAATCAAGAGATGATTTTTCTAATAAAATGGAGCCATGATATGAGAAAAAAAAACCCAAATTATTTTGAAAAGAAATTGGCCAACCTGAGAAATATCACAATTTTTCTGTAAATAAGTAATGGAGAGAGAAGGAAGCAAAATTCATCCATTCATCTGGCTCTGAACTTTGGAACTTAATACTGTTATGAAAAGACAGGTCCTTGATTAGAGAGAAAGTAGTTGCTGCTTTGAAGGCTGGACTCACTCTTAAGTTAAATCTTCTTATACCCCAACAGATTTTTCTGTATCTAACTACATCATTCATGGTGAGCATTTAGAATTCATCTGTATGAATTCATCTATATGTAGCACGTCAGAATTATTACCCTACACATACGAATGCAACTGTCACCTACTTCAACAAAAGCGTTATCGGGTGGACTGGTCCCAAGAGGCAGCAATCACTCATAAAACTGAGCAGCTTCAGGATAGCTTGCAGGTTCTCAACACCACCAAGATCTTGCACAAATCAAAGACCGATGCAGTCTTTAGGATGTATGGCTATTTTAATTAAGTGGTTATACCATCTACATCTATAAAAACGGCATGCCTGATATATTTTAGATTATCTGGGGACACCTGCTTACATACAATACATCTGAAGTCTAGAACCATGACTATATAACCACGCATGCGTGTGTGTTTTTGTTTTCTGAAATGCAGAACAAACCCCACAAGAGAAAACAACATGACAAACATTGCAGCAGAGCTGAAAGCTGTCCAGAGCTGCAGGTGGAAAAATTCCTCTCTGCATCAGGTGTCTTTTGTTGTACCACTGTGCAAAGAAAAGGCCGAAAGATGAAGATGCACTTTTTATTTACCCATATATTTTGGTGAAGTAGTGATAAGCAGCAAGAAGGGATATAAATTGACAAGTTTTTAAGGAACTCTTTTATTTTTCTAAAGAGTGAAATAATGAAATAACCACTGTCAACCTCAAAGAACAGAACTGAGGTCAGCAAACAGAGCAGCCTCAAAGCCTGAGGGAAGGGAGCAGGAGGAGCACTTGCTACTCACCATATGAATGGCAAGCAAAGAGAAAAGCAGACCTGACCTTTCAGGGAGACCTGGAAACAGCCCCAAGAGCACTGGTCATTAAAACAAAACAAAACACACAAAAAGGCATTAAGAAAACCTCACTCCAATGGGAAGAGGAAGCGGTTCAAGGGGATTAGCTCCCGAAAAACAAAGCTCCACTCTTCTTCAGACTGCAGAGGAGTCCCAGAAATATTCTTCTATAGCATGTGAAAACGGACAAATGTTGGCAACTACTCAACAAATTATAGTAATGGGAGGTGACATCTCTGGACCTCCACCAGCTAGCACACAATTGTCTCATTTTCATGGTGTGTCAAATTAAATTTAGACTTTAGTGCTTTGCTTGTCTTGTGCCATTATCTCCTTTCCAGAGCAGAACACAGAAGAACATTTATAACTTTACATTGACTCTGACCTGCAAACACAAATGCCAACTCACAAAAACTAGTGCTGAATCTTTCTTTTCCCAGCTGCGACCTTTTTACCCTCTTTCCCTTTCATGTTGGTCCATTTCTTCGTGAGTGGCTCTCATGCAGCTGTACCACAGAAGCATTTGAGAAGATTTGGTGGATTGTACCTGATGAGCTGCAGGGAAATTTTCTCAGCCAGGAGCCTTTCATGGTGGGCAACAACCACAGTTTCCCTTTCTCCAACAACCATAACAACAACTACAAACACCACAACAGCCTGTTTCACAAAACTGAAATGCCCCAAAATCTTGGGACATTACAAGCAGACACAGTGGCAAGGCATTCATGGATACAAAATAGACATCAATTTTGCCTTGGCACTGTAAGGCTGGGATAGCTGACTAAATCTTCTCTATCTTGGGACTAAACAGATAATACCATGGAGCGACAGCCACACTTCAGTCAGCTTTGCTAGGACCAGGATTACACCCTCTCATTCTTTTACTGAAGTAACAGCCCCTCCAGCTGCGCAAACCCAACTCATCTGGAAGTACTGCCAGTGAGACCAGACACTTTAAAAGCATTTATGCTTTTTTGAAGCTGACATTAAGAGTCTGATGTCTTGCTGCATCAAGGCAAAAAATATCAATCCCTTGAGCTTCAAAATTATTCAGAGATTTGGGCTTTAAAATGTGAGGGAGTTTATGGACTCAAAACAGGGCTGAAGTTAAAGTCCCTGAAGTTGGTTAGCTGGTTGTGTGACTTCAGAAGACTCTGAATTTGAACCTAAGACTCAACAGAGAGCAGTTGTAGAGATGGTTGAGGAAAGAGAGGTATCAAAATGAAAGCAGGCAATACAAGTTTCAGGTAACTGCATGGGGACTTTTGGAGAAGAGATAGTGGTATGACTAGATGCTAGATAGATCTGAATTAGTCTGAGTTTACCACAGAAGAAGAGGGGATGTCTAATACCACCTACTTCTGCTCAAGCTGGAAATACAAGAAAAATTCCCTCTGCTTGTGGTATTTTGGCACTTCTGGGTTCAGAATATCAATATACAGAGATGAGCAAAAAATAGGGAAAGGCCTGAACCAGAGCTCCACCCAATACCCATAAATTTGAGAACTCGTTGCAGATGGTGCAAACTTCGTGGATAAGTTCAATGGGAGATGGACGCAGGAGGAAAAGAGATACAAAGACTTGTGAAAAATCTTGAAAAACTTAACTCTGCTGGAACACAATTTTGTTGCACAAGCGGACAAAGACTCATCAAGGACCCAGTTCAGTGAAGCACACACATACAAATGAATAAGGAAGGATTTGAGCATGTGCGTAAATTTAAGCACGCGTTCAATCACTCTGCTGAACACAGGGCATAGGTTCTACTCCCTAGCAGTCATTTCCCATTTGGAAACCCTTGTCAGGGAGAGAAAGGGGAAGAAGGAGGGTTGTTTAGCATGATATTTTTAGATAGATTTTTAATGGAATATTTGTTAAGCTTTCTTCCACCCTGACTCCCCCCTACCCGCTGTCTGGGTTTTGTGTGTGTTTTTTAATGGTTTGCAATGCATCACAGTACGGCTGCTGTTTAAATATTTGCCTGCAAAAAATGTAGTCTGTGCTTAAGAAAAGTGGTTTGGCACAAACCGGACATTTTCAAACATCCATTTACCAGATGGATCACTTTGTTCAATTACAAAGAAAAAAAAGATGGTGAAGCAGTTGAAAATCGAGTGGAATGTTCCTAAGCACACAGCATTGTTTACTATCTGCATGTCTCCTGGCATCTTATGAGAAACTATCAATAAGCTCTTCAGAAATGTTCCTTTCCTTTAAAGAAGTCTGCATTTTTAAGAATAATAAAAAGGCAGTAAATATACTCTACAATAGCCTGATGGAAAAATGTGCTAAAGTATTTCTATAAATCAAATGTAGCAGTTTGGCATTAGCTCTGAGGCAGTAAATTTAGTAAATTAGGACCAGATGATTTTAAAATAGAATCTTACATAACTTTCTAGTGTGATATATATATTTTTTAATTTAACACAAGTTTGTCTGTCTTCATAAAGTTATCTTGGCTGCTACCAGAATGTGGTTCGGTCTTTAAGAACCATATTTTTTGTTATTTATCAAGTGCAGAATGCTTTAAATATCAAAGTAAGAAGGGGAACAGATTTCTCAAAAGACAGAAAAGGCTATAATCTGTACTGATCCACGTAAGGTGTGGGGTGCTTTGTATCCCTAATGCCCCTGACTATTTCTCTCTCATTATTTTGATTAATAATAGTCTATTTCTCTATCCATCTTCCTTTTCTTGCCCTCTTTCCCTTTTCCCACAAATTCAAAGAAATATCTCCCTCAATTCCTCCCCACAGCGGTTACAGCTCCTACAAATGCAACTTGGTCCGACGGACTTCTCTTTCACCTATGTGCTTAGGTCAGGAGTCAGCATTTGGGACCTTGCATTTCTTATGCTTTCCCACTTTTGATCTATGCACCAGCATATCAGTCTCTGAGAAATAAGGAAAATGAAATTATAAGATCAGTCTAGGGAGCCTATTCCACCAGCTTTAGTCCAAACCTATCTGCACATATATACCTGAAACCTGCGCTCCCAGCACATCTTTGACTTTCATGTTTCTGAGCCAGCATTTACACCACTAGATAGTCATGTCAGACCACTGCTTATGTTCTGGGGAGAGGCGATTGCATATGTATGGCCTTCATGGTCTTCTTTTTGGGCAAACACTCATCCATACCATGGTCTTCCACTGGAAGCAACAACTTCTGGAATAACTATTGTGGCCCCATCCCACAGCAACTGCGCTCTCTACAGCGCATACAGTGCCTTACTTTTGAAAGCATGACTAAGATCCTTTTACAGTGCCTACTTACTGTCTAGAGAGCCAGAGCCAACACACTTTATCTCAAAACTTTAAAGTTAAAGAGCCTCTCCAGTACCCTGAGATTTTTAGCAATGGCTTCCAGACGTACATTCTCCAGGACTTTATGGCACAACAAATGAGCTAAGCCCCTCCTCAAAAGCCATGAGTACATGTGGGGACAGATCTTTACAGCTCCCAGACAGGGCTGAACTCTGAGGACGTGAGGAGTCAAATCCTTGTGTCAACCCTTATGACTCAAGACCTCATCAGACTTCAAGACCAAACACCATGAGTCAATTGGGATGTGAGGGAAAGGGCAGAGGGAGAAAAGAACATAGGTGTTGAAGGAGAGACCAGCAAACGGTTGTGTGCAGCCTTCCTTTCATGTGATCCCAAGACTGGTGCTTCTACCAGCTGTGCAAGTTTAAGTATCCAGACTGAAGCAAGCAGAAGAATAACTGTGGTGGATACTCGTAAGAGCCGAGTTATCTGCAAGCGCTGCCTCCCTCAGCAGAGACAGTCTACTATGAGGAGCCAATTAAGTCAAAGCCAAGGCTCGGGATGCTACACGGCATGGGCCAAATCCTGGTCCCAGTGAAGTCGAGAGAAGCTTTGCCAATGGGAACATGCTCTGCCCTTTTCACCCCATCTTTGGCTACCCTGTTGCTGGAAGCATTCAGAGTTTGCAAATGATAGCAATGGAAAAGACAGGGAACAGAGTTCCCACGTTCCTTCTCTTCTAGTATTGTTTCCTGAGAGTCCTGCAACACGCAGCAATGCAATGATCTTTTCTTTAAACGACATCGGACTGAATTGCTTGTTAAAAATAACAGAAGAGGAGGAGGGGTTTGGAAATCAGTCATCTTCCTTTAAAGAATGATTTTGGGAGAGTAGACCATAAACAGATTTAGATGGCAGCAAAGATAACCATTTTTGGCAGTTTTGTGGAGACGCAAAGTTACACTGAGTATGAGATGAGAGCTTAAACACCAACACCCAAAGAAGAGAAAAATAAGTCAGACAGTGCGAGACATTTCACGTGCTGTTCTCTGTTGTTCTGAATATCAACTGACCTCCACAGATCTTGTTGAGGTGACAGAGATGATCGCTTTCCTATTGTATATCCTCCCTCCAAACACCTCCAAAAGAAGTAAATTTCCCTGAAATTCCTCAAGCCTCAAAACACCTCCAGGCTGAGACTTCATGGGAAGCTTGGTGGTAAAGGCAAAACAGGAGTTTCCCCTTTGGACTGATTTTTTTTTAAAATCCCTAATTTGCATTTTATTAAATTTTTATTTTTGCTTCCCCTCCTCCCACTGGAAAGAACTGGTTGCTGACTAGTGGACAACAACCGAGCTGCTAGCCCTACCAGGGAGAAATGCTTTGGTGCTATGAAAGAGTTGCTGGTGAGAGATGGGGAGAGGGAAAACATGAGGATATAAAATACGACAACAGCAGACTACCTTTGCTAAAAGAAGTGTGGGATATATGCAACAAAAGGTTCTTAAAACCAGGCAGAACAAAAATAACAGGTTTTGCAAGCAAAATAGACACAGTTGGCTAGTCCAGTCACAGGACGATCCCTTGGACGATGTGTAAAACTGACGGACAATTTACAGTCAGGAGAGCTTGTATTTTAGGGTCAGTTTCGAGTTTTTGCCAAGTTAAAGTAATGAGCATTTTGCAAATCAGGGGGAAGGGAAGAGTATTTAGACAAGGGTTTCTTTGGTCCTGGCTCCCTGAGATGGGGCTAAGATGCAGAAATGCTCTGCACAGACGACTCACGGGATTTCAAGGATTTTGATGAAGTATTTTAAATCTATCTAATGGATGTGTAAGGACTTCAATGCACACCCCTCTTTATACGCCACGTTTCTGTATAACCTCCTTCCACAAATTCAGAGGAAAGTGCTGGCACATGTGTTTGGAAGTGGGGCTCTCCACCCTGTCAACTGCAGGACTGGGAAGGCAGGAGGAGGGGAAGGAGATGCAGGCAGGAAGAGTAGGCAGGAGCAGGGCACCAGAGACTGGAAAAAGCAGAGCCGTGCGCTGCCGTGTTCAAGGCAAAGCTTCTGGGGATGGGAATTGCTGCATATTACTGTGTGTGCATGGGCGGGAGGCGAGAGAGATTGCACCTGATGAGAAAAAACTTACTGATGCTAGTCTACAAAACCTTATCTTTCTAGACATCAAACATGATGTCACAGGAGAATGAACCTTTTTACTCCAGACCACTGTTTCTTACTTATTTGTCCACACTCACACTCCTGCTTTCATGAAGGAACTCCTCTGCGAGTGGGTTATGTGCTATTTGAGTCAGGACTTCATTCCCACATTCATTCTCCTTCATTCCCCATGCAGGACGCATGTATTCAAAAGAGCCTGGGGTGTTTCCAAACTGGGATCGTAGTGCTGTGGTGGGCTGGTTGGCCTCCACCAAAAAAAGAAAAAAAACCACAACCCAAAAACAAAAAGAAAAGAAAAACCTTACTCAATTCATTCCTATTTTAACAATTTTAATACCTGGTGGAATAATGTAACATGATCCATGTGGACAAAATCTCAGAGTCTTGCCCAAACTGGGGAAAGTTCAAGTAGAAAGTTCAGGTAAAGATCTGAGCTTTTGGATGCCAGCACTATGACTTCTTACGACTGCATCAAAAGCTTAACATGCCTAAGTTTTGTGCCTAAGTTTCTTGTCTGAGGCAGTTCCGGTTCTCCTTCTGGATTCCTTTCATCTTAAATGAGCTGTGATGTCTAAACATACATTTCCTCTTGAGCAACCTCCCTGTATTACATTTATCATATTTCATCCGCACAATTGTGAACCAGAGAGAACAGAAGCCTTTTGCAGTCTCCATAGTTGTACTAGTTCTCAACTTTTCTTAAGAAAAACAAAAAAAAACCTCTTTTGGCATCAGTAGGTTGAATGGCATGCACGCCACACGTCTGGAAGCAAGCCTATATTTTTTAACCCACGTATTAAAAATATTCAGTGCTGGAGGGGAAAATAAAGGAGTGTATTCTGTGAGCACAACTGTTAGACTGGTTTGTTTGTTTGGGAAATGAATAAGCCTGCCTGTTTCTGGAAGGAATAGGCCAGTGCGTGCTCCATCCTGATATTCTTTTCCCTCTCCAGTCTTCCCCACATACCTTACATTCTTCTTGCCCTCCCAATACCACCAGTTCATGGGCAGGCGAGCACTGGGGACCCAGTCTGCCTCTGTCCTGCACCCATCTTGAAGCCATCGGCTTCTGCCATCTCTCCTACCCAATGCACCGATGTCATCTGCACTAGTGCACATATTGAGATTCGCAGAGCTCTTGCTTGCCTCAGCTTTGCAAAGCGCGCGTGGCAGCTCAGCTACGATTGCTGCCGTCTTCCACAAATTCCTTCTGATGCTGCTGAGAACATGAAGTCCCCCTGACCCATGTGGTCTACACCAGATGGATGGCTGGGAGCTGCTGTGCTACACGGACCTGGAAAAGCTGTCCTTTTCCATCCTCATCCGCAGTTAGTACTCAGCGTTGGACCAGAGATAAATTTACTTCATTTTGATTTTACATTCTCTCCTTTCCTTTCTCCAGAATGAGATGGATCCCTCATGTTGTTTTAATAGCGATTCCACTGTTTCCCTTTCCCATATTCATTTCCCCCTGAGAAGGTGACCGCCTGCTTCTCATAGCAAGTGAAAATTGTAGTGGTGTTTATTTTCCTCCCTTTTTAAAAAAAAAAAACAACAAACTGAACAGACTTTTCAGTTTTTATTCACTGGGTCAGGCTGGTGGCTTAGTGATAGCCAGTGCCAGAATATCTAAACTCCAACTGCCTTCCATGATTTCTCAAGCTAACAAAGGCTGGATTCACTTTCAAAACCTTTTGGGTGGGAGGACACCAGTATGTTTCTTTCTGGCTGGCATTTGAAGCAAAACAGGGAGGACAGAGGGAGCTGCATTTATTCCCTTTGTGTAGAATTCTGGAGCAAGGCAAGTGAACTAGCTCTGTGGTTAAAAGGCATCTTAGGTAGAATGGCAAAGGACAGTCAAATTTAAAAAGATATTTCTATTAACAATTTTTGACCCTTGCATTTAAACCTGACTACTACAGTGATCGCTACCCACGCCTCTGCCAGGACAGACTTCTGTTACTGTTAAAAGGAATAGACCGCTTGCTTGAAAAGATTTCCATCACTGGTCAAAGGAAAACAGAGCAGACTTTGTTTTGGTTTGCTGAAATGCAAAATATTCCCTTCTTTGGGTGAGAATGAAATCTTTTTCTCATTATCTCCTAGTGAAGTGGGAGAGGGGGCCTTTCTGTGCAGACAGACACAGAAGCCTGCCCACGTTAGTGGTGAATTTTTGTTAACGTTCTTTTCAGGAAACAGCAGCGTTTCATCTTTTTTAACAGATTTGTCCAAGCAAGCAAATTCCACCACTTTGAGTGTGTATAAAACCATTCTATACTGAAGAAATTCCATCCACTGCATACCCGCTGAACCAGTCTGGGTAGTGTTATAGAAGCGGCAGGACCAAGGCTAATTACCACGACTCCTTTGCTCGTAAAGTGCAGTGGCACTATAACTAAATTAATTTTAATCCCAATTCCCTAGCCAAGTATCACAGCAAAAAGAGATGCAGATGCCGCACAACATTATCCAAAGGATAGTTAGGGCTTTGTGCAGGGGAAAAAAAAAAGATAGCTCAGTGTTTCCCAAACACAGAGCTCACAGACCCTTCCTGAAAAGACTCTCTCAACTGTGAGGAGGACACTCTGTTGTGTCTCCCTTTTCTCAGGTTGTGTCATGGGGAAATAGGAACAAGAGATTTTTGTTTGAGTAACCTTTCAGAGCAGGATATCTGTCTCGTGTTCTTCTCCTATCAGTTGTCACAGGGGGACAGCTGGCTGATTTGCTTCAACGGGTACTCCCTTCCCAGCCCGGCCGACAGCTCTGTTTCACGTTGTGTGCTGAGGGTTGTGGCAGGCGAGCCACACAGCCTGGCTGACAAGCAGTCCCTTTGGCTGCCCTACCATTTACCTGCTGTTGTCCCCCAAATACCCCAGAACCCCAGCTGGCAATCAGGAGGGCACTGGGAGGACACAGACCAGTGGTGCTGTGAGAAATAAAGCAAGCGATAAGCTCACCAGGATGGCGTATGAGAGTAGGAGGCAAGCAGTAGGTTGCCCAAATGAGCAGAGAGTAATATTAATTGCCCTCAGCAAAAGCAAAGAAACAAACAACAGCCATTGATGCAGGCACAAGACAAAGTCACAGAACCCATTTGCTACTCCGCCAGAATTGCAGCGGCATAAAATATGAGGCAGTGAATCAAGCCATTGCTGTGCTGTGAAGCAAAAAGACACATTACATGAATTACCCTCCTGAGAACTTCAATAGGGCCCTGCAGTTATAAATCCTGGCAATGTAGCTCAAGTTGCCTCTACAACATAGGCATCAGTAATGCCAGGTCTTGGCTTCCTCATCAGCATGTTCCATTGTATAATTGAGCTGATTATCCAAGGCAACCAACCCAAAACTTTCCTAGATTACGCCTATGTAATACAATATTACATAGTAAAGACATGGCAGTCGACAAGATCATCAAGAAAAGCAAAGTGCTTTCACTAACCACAAATGTGTGCTTGCCACAATCCTGACTTCTTATAGTAATGTGTCAAGGTTAGAGGATCATATTTACAAATCTCTTTCAAGGTATATCTAATTCCTGATATTCGTGATAGATCGGGGAGCTCCGCCACGCTGCTAGCTCTGCTAGAACTGTTGCACTAAGCTGGAGTATTTCACCCTTCGGGAAATTAAAAACCCCCTCAAAGTGCAAAGAAAACCTAAGATGGTAAACGGAGTAGGTGAGAGGGGGGGAGGGAGGGTCCATGAGTAAAATGAGCCGTGGGACTTCACTAAGGAGGTGGTGTGCAATGGCAATCTCTTTTTCTCCCCATAAAATATCAATTCTTGTATCTGCTTCTTCAGAATTGTAAAGTATAGCTATCAACACCGATAGACTTTGTGTTTTTGTGCCCAAAGTATCATTCCAGTGGCATCTAATTAAAAGTTTTTAATATGAGTTATGGAGAGCGATAAAGGCAAAACAATATATACAAGGGAATAGCCCAACTAGAATTGTACATTAACACATCTGTTACCTCATATTAAGATCAGTCAGGGACATTTTACATACATTAAAAGCAATGCAAGCTAAAACAAAAGCAGAAGGCACAGCTTCTCAAATGTGCTTAGGTTTCATAATGTGATCGTAAAGCAGTTTGAAAAAGGAAAAACACCAATTACGTGAAAAGTATCACTATCGGTGGGATGACTGGAAACCAGATGCACTCTGCATTAAAATATAGGTGAAGTCAGAAATATGATTCTACTTTTCTTATTTTTGTCTCTGATACTTATCCAGTTCTTATTAATGTGGTTTTACAATCTTTAATGCATTTATCTTCATGACAATGGTGCCACATAAAGAGATTATACAGAGCTTATCCAGGGAACGGGATTTGGATGCTAGTCCAATACCATGCTAACACCTTAGCCATTGCATCTTCTGTACTTAGGAGAATTTTTTATCCTTGGAGTATGAAGGGCAAAAACATGCAAAAAGAAAATCAAAGGTCAAACTCTACCATTAAGAAACACTCCAAAGAGATTTGCACTCTCCTAATAGTAAGCTGGTTATGCGTAATCACTGGAAGAATTCTTTTCTTAAATAAAGTGCCTAAGGACACAGCATACACATGAGCTGTATTCTCTTGAAACTACCCAAATTTATTTTGATACTTAAAACAACGCTACCCCAAACTCGGCGCATATAAAATATTATCTATTTCAAGTATCTTCTTGGAAAATCAGAAGAATCAACACCAACAACAAAAACTGAAAGAAAAACCCAGAGAAAAAACCCTGCGAGGGTTTATAGCCGGTGAAGCTATAGCACTGCATAGGGAGCCCAGTCACAGTGGCATGCTCTGCACTGCAGAAAGCAGAAGCTCACTTTTCTCACTAACAGCTGGGACATCTTTTGTACTGGCAGGGACTCCTACCGATGAACTATTAGGGCATGTGCAGTCAAGAAGACAGTATAGAAAAAAAAATATTTTTGCATGTGTTTAGTAAATTTGTATAGTACAACCACATATTTTATGCTGGAACTAGAGAACAGAGGAGATTGCAGATAAAAGTATGACATTCTTTAGAAGCCATGAAGCCATTTTAGCAATAGGATCCCTCTCTAGAGGATTAGTCACATGAGAATTTAAGGATATCGCTGCACTATGGAATGAAGTTATGTTTGTAATCTAGTAGTACAAGATTATTCTTTGCTGTTTTTCCTTAGGCCACTAGAAATAGTCTTGAGTCCATCTGTGACCTAGAAATGTTGGGCAAGATCCAACTTGGGCAAAAAGGAGAGAATTTATTTCCTGATATCATCTAAACAAGCTGGAGTATGTCCCATACACAAAGATTCCTATTGTGTGCACCATATTAATCATGCCTGATTAAGCGGTCTGACTTAAAAAGCATGAAGGATCACCACACATTTATTTTCCCCGCTCTTTCATGCCCCCGAGATACCAGAGTTAATTATTACTCTTCCAAATAATCCTTATTTGCCATGATCACTCTTTAAAATGGACATCGCTAGATCATTAAAGCCATCTTGGTCTCTGGTGTCTAATCAGTGTTTAAATTGCATGCTTTCCCAAGCAAAGTGAACACTTGGTGTTTTGATTTGAGAGGTAGTAGTTAAAAGATCATCTTTCGCAGACAAACAAGAACAAAAATTGATTGCAAAGACAGGAACAGAGCAGCATGACGTGTTCAACCCCTCCAAAAGCTGCACAGGGCGATTACGGAGGGGATGGACGGAAGGGGTTTCGCAGCAGCAGGCAGGTTTGGCAGCACGCGGGGCCCTCTGCGCAGTCCAGCTGGCGGGGCAGGCTCCAGCCCTGCGGGCCCCAGACCAGGCGAGGCTGCGAGGGGCGGTTTTGGTGCCTCTCCACTTTGTCACTTGAGAGCCACTCTTCACTGACAGCCTGGGCGCTTTGAACCCTGACAGGCCCAGAAATCCCCCAGCAGAGGAGGGAGGCAGCAGCCGGGGCGGGGGCGGCAAGACAGAAGGTCTTTTGTTCCGAGCGTCCGTTTCACGCGGAGAACTCGAGGTGAGCGGCTTTGAAACGGCACGGCCGGAGCCGCGGGGTCACAGGGAGCGGGGCCGCCGGCCCTGGCTCTGCGCGGGGCTTTCGCTCCCGCTACGTGGACGGGGGGGAGCAGCTCCCCTCAGCCTCAACGGGCCCCGCGCGCGGCGCCACCGGCAGCAGGGACCGGGGGCGGGGCGTGGGAGGAGGGAGGCAGAGGGCGTGGCCGGGGAGAGTCCACCTTGTCCCCCAGCGTGGCCAATGGGGGGGCGCTATGCAAATGAGCGGGGTAGCCTGGCGGCGGGGCGCGGAGAGGCGGCGGCGATGCGGCGGGAGGCGGCGTAGCTGCCCCGCGGGCCCCCTCAGCGCTCCGCAGCCATGAAGTACAAGGTGAGCCGGCGGCGGCGGCCGGGGCGGGCGTTCGTTCGAAGTCCCACGGGCTTGTCAGCGGCTTCCCTGGCGGCAGCCGGGCGGCCCTGGCTGAGGGGCCGCCTGACAGGAGGCGGCCGGCTCGGGGCTCCCCTCGGCGCCCCGCCGGGCAAGCGGGTAGAGCCCGAGGCGGGGGGCGGCCAAGCTTCCCCTCGCCCGCGTCTCCAGGCGCAGAGCCCCCAGGGGAGGTGCCCGGGCGGGGGGGGGGCAAGCCGGAGGAGAGTCCCCGGGTGCTGTGGGGGTGCTCGCCGTGGGGGGAGAAGGGACTTTTCTCGCCGCCGGCGCGGCGGGTGCCCGGCCCGTGGCTCGGTGCCTCTCCCGCTTACGCCGGCGCTGGCTAGCGGTGCGAGCCCGGGCTCTGGGGAAAGGCGGGCTTGTACGTGACGGCCAGCATGGGTTTGGGACAGGTACCGCTGCTTCTCCCCGAGGTGCAGTTCACCCGTTTTCCAGCCCTTTGTGAATGTCTCGTTATCACGATGCAGTTTTTCAGGGGGGTCTGGTTGGTGGGTCACAAGCAAAGGAAAAAAAAAAAAAAATACAACTATATATTTAAAAAAACGGGTAGCCTATCCCCCTTTCCCACATTAAATAAAACAAGTGATTTTAGCGTAACCTTTTACCAGAGTTGTTTTTTTGTTGTTGTTTTCTTGTTTTTTTCCAAAAGGCACAAATGTGGAGGCTTTCATCCTAGTATTACTCTACTTAAAAACGTCTGGGCAAGGTACTGAATTGCCCACAGGGCATTAGATTACTGTACAGACATACCGTAATCTTGTGTGATTGGAAAAAAGAGGGGGAGGGAAGGAAAAACTTTCCTTCCTCTGCCAAAAATAACTTCAGCATCAATAAAAAGGTGATTTCCAAATGTCACACGTTATATACTTACTTGGACACTAATTTGCTTTGGAAGTGAAGTCTATCTTCTTACTGAATTTAGGCAGTGTAGTGTAAAAGAGCCCTGATGCTATAACATTGTATAAGGCTTATAAACGCAGGCAGAATGAGATGTGCGAGTCATACCTAGGTAAGCATACACAGATTTTCATGCTTTTCCATATATCTCTGAGCTCAGCCCAAGCTTTTAGGATCTCTGATAACCAAACTTTTGGAAAGTTCAGAGTTAAGTTTTCTCCATCTCATGGTGTTTAAGAATAACCAGGATAAAAAGATTGTATAAGATATAGATAGACAAAGATACTCCATGACTTGGAAAATTTTGATCTGGATCTGATGGCTTGTTTTTTTTAAAATTCTAATCTCAAACAACTGACTGATTTGAAGTCTGGGATCAAATTTATCTCCTGTCCGTTTCTAATCCCCCTCACATCAGTTCAGGTAGACCTTATACCTGCTTAGAAAAGCTGTGACTCTTACCACAAAACGTCAAGCACTTGGGTAGAAAAGCAGTGTCACTGTTAGTCCAGAGCTCATGAACTGCTTTCCAACTGCCCATGGCTAAGCGACACTCGTATCCCAGTGGCAAAATAATGATCCTGCATAGTTATACAGCTTCCTGACTTCTCGCGTCACCCTCTATCCTTCCTCTGCTGCAAGGACATGATGTTTCATACATAGCCCAGTGGCACTACAAGAATAGGGACCAATAACGTGGCTCAAAAAGGGGAAAGGCTTCCCTGCTCTGTAATGTTTCCTTTGCCCTGTCTGGTTGGAATGAGCATTTTGGTTTGGGTTTGTGATTACGTAATTCTAGACAGTGAAAGCTAGACAAAGAAAGAAAAAGCCATTTAAAAAAAAAAAAAAAAGAAAAAGGACAACTGAGGGTTTTGGCCTCAAAAACCTTCTTGTCAGACTAGCGTGTGTGCTTTCCGTGGGAAATGTGAAGTAGTTACTTATACTGTTTAATTAAGACAAACATCCTTAGATCTACTTCTTATCCCTGGAGTAGCATATAAAGAAAATACCTGCTCAATCAGTCTCTGTTATTTTCTTTCTTTTTGTATTTTCTTTCTTTCTTTTGTTTTTCTATAGGAAAACAAAAGTCCTGTAGTTCTTACTGTATACAGAAAGTGCTCATGGCCTGCCTGGGGACATACCATCACTTCAGAGGTGGCTTAGCTTCCAGGCGCAGACTTAGGTCTATTTAACTGCTCCTGGTGTTATATTGGGGTCTGTCATTCTTTACTTTCATTTAGTCCATAAGATAAGGCCTCATTTAATGAAGTGATTGAGATGGTTGTTATAGTTTAATTAGAGTATTAACAGTTGGACAGAACAGGAACTGACTCGTGTGAGACCCTGAGTATGTCTCTCCATCAGTCCTGGCTTCACTTTCGGTGTGACTAAACCCAAGATCATTTCTGGTCTAAAAATGCTTTCTGCTACTCAGTGTGCCCTTTTTTTTCACCCCTCCCTCTCTCATAAAGGTTTTGAAAATTTGTTCCCTCTCTTCTTTCACCTACGTTTCTTTTATTGTCCATCCCACTCTTTAAACATGATACTTCCAACATAATACTAAGTCCGAGTCCTCTGAAAGTCAGTGAGAAAATCCCTGTGGATTTCAGCAAGTTCAGAATTTTGCCTTATGTATGTCTCTACACTTCTGTCTACCTTCTGCACACTGTGTGCAATTCAGTGAAGATGCGCCTGCTTAAAGCAAAGACAGATTTGACCCCAAGTTAGGTCCTGTTCTACCATTCATGTACTAATTAACTATTGGAGAACACGAAAGTTATTCTAACTGAGCCATAGGAAATGTTAAGCATAACAAATACCTGGTTGTGAGCATTTCTTAGCCCTACTTGTCTAAAAGCTACTTTCAGAAACTAATTCCTGTAGAGTGCAGTTGTATTACAGCAATACCGCTGTTCTTCATGTGATGACAATAGCATCCTTTTGTGCTAAATCTCCATGTACCACAAAACTGCATCCCATCAAGTTCTCACAGGGTGCCATTCCAGTATTCTGTAATTTGGAAGGTAGGATCAACCCTTTCTGAAACCAAACCCAGACTGTGATTCCAAGGATGAAGCCCTTACAGCTAAAATATACTATGTAGGAACAGAAATACCAGTGGGTTACCATGGTCAGAGAAGAACGTGGATGGGAGAGGATCTATCTGGCCAGCAATTCCAATGCCTTTATCTCAGGCAATAGAAGTGTGACAGAAGCAAAAGGGAGAAGACATTATCATAACAAGGCATTTGTAGCTTGTTGGCTGTTCACAAGCAAGACAAAAAAGAGGGGGAAGGAGAAAGGGGGACTTATCTTTTTACTAAAAGATCCAGTTAGTGAAAGAGGAGAGGAAAAGAAAACTACATTCCTTACCTCATTTAAGCCAAAAGGAATGACGTAGATGTAAAGTATGAGGTCTTGATTATCTATTTTTAGACAATTTGTTGGGCAAGGAAGAAACCTAAGTAAATAGGGTTTGAAATGCCTGCCATTTGTGCTAAGGCACAGTCCTGTAATATATAGACTTGATTACAATGCCTGCATGCCAAGACAAACAAAATTGTGTCACTAGGAAGAAATACTATATTCCCAACCAGAAATGCTTGTGAAAAGCTGCTTGTAACCCTGACAATGAAAGACACTGTTGGGCCATGTCAAGGGAAAAGAACTGCCTGTACTTTACTAACCAAATCCTCTCCATTTTGTTTATTCCTCACACTCCTCTTTGGTTTCCTTTTTTTTGTTTTGGGGTTGGTTGTTTTTTTTTTGGTATCTCAGCAGTCACAGGGTGACAATCAAACTGAGAAGTAAATAGGAACTGTAAAACCTTGTAAAAGGTAATACTAGAGGAACAAACCAACAAAGGGAAAAACTGTCCAAGTTTGTGCCATGGCTGTTATTGTTGTGAATTTGCAATGGAAGTTTAGTGATTTTTTTTCTCTCCTCTGTGTGTGTATGGAAGGAGGTGGCAGAAGTCTAGCAGGGTCAGGCCTAAATCAGCAGCAGCACTAAGTGAGATGTTACAGTAGGACTGGCTCCTTCCCAAAGCTTGGAGGGCCAGTATCATTTTCAGATTCCTGCTCTTCCCTACTGTGGCCTCTGTGTGCCCCCCCCTTCCACCCCCCCTTAGAGTTATGTACTGCTTATAAGACTCCAATTTTGGGTCAAGTATGTATTTGTATACTTAGTAGAAGTAACTGCCTCAATACTTCAGGGTATTTGAGAAACTCCCATGACAGAATTTGTTTGCCCTCCCAAAGACTTGGTAGGATAGCAAGGTGCTGAGATGGGAATGTCACAGGACTTGTTTCAGAGGAAGAAAAGGAGCCATCACAAAGCATTACAACTAACAGCATGCAGGTTTTTTGCATGATTTCTAAAATTCTATGTTTTTATGCTAACAGCTGCTCATGAGTAATGCAGCTGTAAGTCTATTTCATCAAGAAACTGGTAGTCTTGTCTGTCTCTGTCCAGTAGTTCCTAGTATATGATGGGGAAGCAGAACTGCCACATGAACAGTCTTCCTTATGTTTTTGATAGTTCCAATTCAGTTTGACCCTAGATAGTACAAGAGGCGTGGGATGCTAATCTGGGGGGTTTGCTTGTGCTTTTAAGATCCTGCTAGAGGTTGCAGTCACATTAAACTATTAGTTTGCCTTGAGGTACCTTGACACAATATTAGTCATTCCAAACAGTACCATACTATCAAAAGACCCGATCAGAGGGGGTCCTATGGCATCAGAGAGCAGGAGAACTGCCTAATAGTAAGACTTTATGGAAACATCTTCTGCAAAGGAAAAATTAAAGTACGTTTCAGAAGAGTTCTGCACCCTTCTGAGCCGATTACCACCATTTTGCAGAATACAGGCTAGCCTTTGGAAAAGTCTCATGAAGCATTATTGTGAACTCATTAAGTGTTGGACCACAATTCGTAAGACCATGTACAAACTCACCTTTGAAATCTTATGATCTGAAGCACAGCAACAAGCAAGGTTAGAAAAGATTATACTTGCACTGGTATCTTACCAACTGAACACTGAACTCCTATGTGTGGTGGCTCAGGAGAGGTTTATATTATTGAACTGCCTGTGCTCCAGTACAAATACCAGAGTCGTTGCAGCAAGGCCAGGTGTGTCACTTTTGCTTATTTTCTTTGAACTAGCTTATCGCAGACATTTAAGTACTTAAAGCCCATTCATACCAACAGCAGCTAAGAAGCCCCCTGTCTTTAAGAGCTGGAGTTAATTTCATTTTTAAAGCAACATAAGCACTTGAGAGGAGCATGCACAGGTGTCTGCCTTAGCTGCTGCAGTGGTGGAGCACCCTTATCTTCTACTGTTCCCATTTCTGGCTGCACTTGATGGAGACAAGTAGCTGAACTTCTTGAGATACTAAAGTCCACACACCTCTGTAGGAGCCCACATTCAGTGATGTTTGGAATCGTGAATATGCAAGTTTCTTTTCAAGATGCTTCTTTATGTAATACGTGCTCTCTGAGCATCCATGAAAGCAGTGGACATTTACCTGTTACAGCAGTACTCTGACCGCTGAAAGATGCTTTATGCTAGGGCTTCAGTAGGACTGATCAGACAGTCCTCTGGGACGGTACTGCAAAAGAATATTTATGGCATGTATTCAGTATTGTTAAGTCAGGCTACTGCTGAGTAAAGCTGCAATTAGAAGTACTCCTTGCTGCCTGTAAATGGCTGCAACTCTCAGTATCAGTGAAGCTGGGTCACTTCATAGCAGCTAAGAGTACAGCCCTTGAATATTGCTGCCTGTCTATCACAGGCTGCTTTTGGCAAGGGACCTTTTTCTTTTGCCTTTTGGTCTAGACATTACAGTAGTGGAAACGGTCTTAGTTTTAAGGAGTTCATTTTTCCACAGCAGATTTGGATGTAGCTTGCATTTGACGAGAAACAGGACTGCTATAGTTATAGTATTGCAGTCCTAGAAACACAGGTGCATAGCATGACAAAAATTGTATATTTTTTTTTCTCTATAGGGATAAGGCCCATTCTCGCCTTTCTATATTTGTGTTTGTTTTAAAAACACTTCATTCACAGTCAGAGTGGATTAGCCTGCCCGGAAAAGGAAGAGTAATAAGAATGGATTTACTCTACAGGAATGCAGTCCGTGCGTGAGAAGCCCTTTCTTAAGCAGGCCTCATTCACAGCAAGGTGGAAATTTTTAGCAGGAGCAATACTGTGAATTATTTGGTGACAACAGATCTTAGAAAATGCTGAAGGATCCTAGGACTAAATCTCAGTTCCTCCAGTGAATGTCCTGCTTATTTGAGTGAGGGGGAGGAAAATACAGACCATGAAAATTCAATGATTCTCTTTCAAAGGAATTTTTTAATCTAAAGGGTTAAGTACAAAACAACTAGAAATGTGCACTCTCTGTTTAACATACAGCTTGCAGTAGGGTAGGGTCATGAATGCCCTTGTCCTATGGACTTTACATCCAGTTAAAATGCTTAGGGTAATAAACCAATTTTTACTGTTATAGAAGGGCCTAGTTTACAAGCAGATTTCTTCTCTTTTTTCTCTCTCCCTGTTTATACTGCTTTATCTTGTTTGCAGCCCTGAAACTGCACAAACCAATCTCTCACGCAATCAAGAATGCAGTTAAAGTTGTATTTCAATCCGAGACTAAGCATAGTAACTGTAACTGGTTAAACCGTACCCATACACTCTCCCTCTCCCTTCTCCAGGGGTACACTTCCCTAGAAAAGGTCAGCTTGCCAAAATCGAGCTGTTCTGGGAGGCTTGTTGACTTTTGGCCGGTACCCTGTGGTATGGAGAAGACCCTGACCGAACCTGGCAAGCCTCATCTGCCAGCCAGGCCCTGCTCCCCTGGAAGTGTCTGATTCACAGGCAGCTTGCTGCCTGTCCCCTAACCAGCCTGCTGAGGGCTGGCAGGAGCCTGGAAACATGAGTTCCCAAGCTTTTTTTTCTTCAGTAAGCTGGACTCTCAGGGCATCCCAAGTTGCGGCCGCTGTGTAATATCCCAGATGGTGACACTAAAGTGACAGAGAAGGGTTGCTTTCCCTTCTATGGGGAATTTTTTGAGAAACCTGGGGGAAGAAGAGCATGTCCCAGTTCAGCTAAGTTCTAGATTTAAAAAAAACAAAAAACCAACAAAACAAAAAAACATGCTTCCCAAAGCTGAAGACATCCGACAAATAAGTTGGTGACGATACTGAGGTCCTATGTCTACACCTCTATAATTTTTTGACAATCAAGTTGTGATTGTTTCCCCAGAGCTGCACAGAGAAGGGTTAAATTTGGGAGGAGGGCTTTTTGTTTTTGAAGGAAACTTTGTCTGGGAGAAGACTGCTCACAAATGCCAGAAAATGGAAAACTGAGAACTCAAAACACACGTTTCAAGATTCTTCCTTTCTTTCCATCCTTCCCGTGCCGCCGCCCCCCACCCCCCGGCTTCTGCTCTGCTCCTTCAATTCTTAAGCATTCAACATCCGATCTCCTTTCATTAAGTTTTTAATTGCTTGCCTGAGGGAAAGAGGTTAGGTTTTCCGTCTGCTTTTTGATTTTGATGTACTGCAGTTTAATCACAGTGAGATCATATTTACTCTTAAGGCTATTGTTTGCATGCTTTATTTTTTCCTTCCCCCCCCTCCCCGTTGATGTCACAAAAGGCACACAGCCCTCAGACAGATTTGAAAAGGCCTTTTAAAGTCATGGAATAGATCACACCCTTCCTTGGGTGGGGGGAAAGGAAACTGGTTACGAGGGTCAAACATATACAGAAAACTTTGCGAGTTAGGTGTGGTGGAATTTCCCAAAATATTAATAGGTCTTGAAGGTAAATCAGAGAATGTGGTCTGCATTCCCAGAAAGAGCAAAGAAAATGGTATTTCAGCACTCCTGTAAAACCCTAGAAACTCGGAGGGCAGGGGAATAAGATCAGGATATGTCATCAGTGGCTCCCTGCTCTGCTTCATTGTAAATGTTACTGTCACTAACTGTATCTGCCTTTTATGATAGCTCCAAAACAGGGTGGGTGGTCTGACAACACAGAAGCAGCATGCATTAATCTCGGGGGTGTTCCCCAGGGCTGAGCGAAAGAGTATTACCTCAGATATGCCCCTTTTTTAGCATAGCTATGACCTGTTGCGTCTCGCTACACAGACTCCAAACAGAAGGTTGCTATGTAGTAAAAGGGAGTTGCCACTTCTGTTCAACTCTCCCTACATACTCATTGAGCACCTCAGAGGTTTTGCGCAATTCAAATGGTGTTTGTGACACAGTACATCCATCTTTCACTGCATCAGAAACAGAAGGGGTAAATCAACTCCTTATTTAACATCTGGCCTAAAATTGTATTTCTATGATTACCTTTGTAGTGCCCAGGAAAGCAGAGCAGCACCCCCACACCTCACATCCCCTCTAACTAAAATAAAATAAAACCGGCCAAGCCAAAAAACCAAAACTCAATAAGAGAAAAAAGAATATAATCCGAACAACCAAACAAAGCCTGGCTTATTGTCCTTCCAGCCAATGGAGGGTTATCATTTTGTTGCTCTTAATAGATACAGAGCCAGAAAACTTTCTTTTCAACTTACTTGTGCAGTTTGAAATCTCAGGCACAGCAATAAGCTGATGCACTCAGTGCAGAACGAGGAAGTATTTTATTCACACAGATCACAAAGGATCTCTTGCTCCAACCTTCATTTTCACATTTTTCCTTTTTTACTTCCCCCCCATTTTCTACGCTCCTAATTCCTTCTTTTGGATTCACATTTGGATTCCTTCCCAAGTTGCAGGTTCACCGCTGTGCCTCAGTTTCGCAAAGTACTTTGCCAACTGCCTACAAAAAATTGGATACACAAATATCTCCTATTTGCTTCAAATGGAACAGCTATGCTGAAGCAAAAAACATTCTCAGGCTAGAGGGCACTTGATCTCTCACATCTTTATGTTACATTTGAATCCCAGTCTCGGGTGAACTGATGGATCTCATCAGCGTCTTTAGCAGGAATGTGAAGTGCCTGGGCCTTGGTCTGCTCGCTGCCTGCCTGCCACCCCTGCTGGGTAGAGTATTGTGCCTGCAAAACCTGACAGTGAATGTATCCAGAGCATGACAGCCATAATGCCTGCTTTGACTTACCCAAGTATGAACCAGTAAGGAGGGGACATTCCCATCTTTCATCCTTACTTTCTGTGTAACTGGTCACACTACAGAAAAACCCCATCCAGAACAAACTCTGAAATTCAGGCCTCTCGGACCAGACAGAGAGGCTGGGTCAGCTTGGTGGAGCACTAAAGTAAGACTGCAAACCCAAGGTTTTCCACATCACAACCTCCAGGCAGCTTGCTGTCCTTTAGCATGACTGACAGCCTCTGTTCCAGAGATGCAGGGGACTAAACCACAAGGATACTTAGGGTGGATGAAGATACATCCTCCTTAAGGCTCTGCTCAGGCTGTTAACCTCATAGCTCACTCTCATTAGCTGTAAAATCAGCCCTCCAAATCTGTGCATGGAAAACTGCCTTAATTTCCATCCAGCAAGACCTATAATTATTGGGCTAGCAACACATGACCAGAAAAGTATCTGCACTAAAACAAAACTTGTTTTTTGGTGGAAGAAAGCAAGAGAATGCCTAAAAAGTGGAATTATAGGCTTTGCCTGTAAGAGTCAGCTGAAACATTACTATGCTGAGCATTTGCAACCAGGCTCCCTCTTTTGTCGTTAGCTGTGAGCCAAGGAAGCTCACAGTTCCCAGAGCCAGCGGGCAGACCCATAGTCTGAACTAGATGCTGAAGGCCTTTCAGAGTCTCCTTGCTGAAGTTGTGGTAACTGCAAGACCCCGGTAGTACAGCGAGCTCTTCCATACATGTTGTGGTAGCACTTCCTGCCTCCTCCACGTAGCTATCGACTTAAGGTAAAAAGTAAGTACCTGCACACAGCTTGTTGCTGGCGTTTAGCTGTTACAGATCTGCACACACGTCCCTGTGGGCACTGACATGGGGGAATGGACTGCGAGATGGAGCCCCCACACATGTGCATTACGGCCAAGCGGCAAGACACAGTCCATTCCCCATGTCAGTGCCCACAGAGACTTGTCTAAGAACATGCCAGTGCAGCTTTGTGTGCACTAGATATTGCCTTTGCTGTTCGCCCTGCCTTCTTCCAGGTTTGAGGAGACCAGCGACAGCCATTTTTCAAAGCTGAATGTCTTATTCAGTGACCTCTGTCAACTTGTATTAAGTAGCCTTCATGAAAAATTGCTTATTATACATAGCCCCGTTACCTACTGTGCCTCAGTAGTTTCCTTCCTTGCAAACACAGCACAATAAATTCTTTCCTTCAGGAGCAGTGATAGTAAGAAACAGAAAAGGTGAGGGGAGCTAAAAAGCACCAATGTTAAACTGTCCAATGACTCTTGCACTGAAGACCTTCTGTCAGAAGGCATAATGGAACCTGAACTTCCCTCTTCTACCAGTACTGCTTGTAGTCAGACTATGTCTCTCAAAATAAAACTCAGCTCTACTGGATTTTCAGATTGGTTCTTCAGCCTCACAGGCAAATCATTACTATTAGGCCTACTGCAACCTCAAGGGTATGTAAATGCTTAAGCTTACTTTGGAATGGCAGTGATTCATTTTAAAGAAACCTAAAGCAAAAACAAGGGGTAATGGAAACCAAAAGGAGAGGGGGGAATCTCTATTAAAAGTATTATGTGATGGATAATTGAAGAAATCCAACTAAAGTGAAGCTACTGGTTTGTGCATAGACACTCCTTTGGGGTGTCTCCTCCCACCTTTCCTTCCTTTGTTCCTCTCTTCCTTCCTTCTCCTAAGCTCGCTAAACATAGAAGAGAGCCATTTTGCTTTTTAAGAAACAGTTTGTCCAATAATAGAAAAAAGGAGTCCCACCCTTTTTCAGTTTAAGGGCAGAGGTGATTTCCCTGGTTCTATTTTCACATAAACTCTACACATAGGAAGCAGTATTTAAAAACAAGACAAAGCAGAACAAAACAACACGCCCCACCAGCCAAGCACAGAGCAGGGATCAGTATCCTACGTGCTCTGGAACATCCCCATGTTGCACCTCTGAGGGAAGCGACTGAAATTCTTCGAGCTTATGTTTGGTTGAACCTTTTCCTCGAGCGCTCATTCATTGCAGAGCTGGCTGAGGAGTAGAGTCGGCAGCCCTGCACTAGGAGCTTGGCACCACAACACTCAGCCCTTAAAGAGTCCATTGTATTTAATCTCATAGCGTGTCTTTTATTATTCCCGTGTTTGCTTCCATGGCTGTGGGCACCTCACACGCTCTTGTTACCCACGTCACTGGATGTGTTTACTCTAACAGAAAGAGTAGATGTTTCCACCGCTCTCTTTAACTCTTGCCTTTTCCCTATTCTGCCTCTCAGCCTCATCAACAAACAGCCTTTTCATCCTCCAAGCCACAAATTACAGAATTCCATCTGTTCCCTTAGCTGCAGGGAAGGCCAACCAAAACAGATAGTATTTTTCAAAGTATTTTCATGCATCTTTATTCAGCTGCAGACGTGTTAACCATCAACTGCAGTCGAGTAAGGAGACAGGAGACACCTTTGACTGTTCTATAATAGAAACCTCATTTACGGATCTGAATCTGGTCTGTAATCTCTTCAGCATCTGAGAAGAAAATAGTTTACAGAGTCTTATTTTTTTTGTTTCAGGTTCTCCAAATAGAACAGCTGACAGCTTTCAGGGCAGCATCTTTTGCTCTTAGTCGGGTTTTACTAGGACATGCATCCTGGATGCAAAAAGAGAGAAAAATCTAAGGTGTGCAGAGAATATGAATTACACCTTTCCAGGGTTTATCTAGTGGACTTGCAGCTGACATTAAAGGAAAATTCAGACAGAAGTTTCAAATCCCATGTTCACTTTACCTAGAGAGAGTTTGAAAGCTTTACTTTTGTCTCAACCTATGTAGAAAATTGGGACCACAGGCACCATAATCTGCATTTAATCTAGAAAGTATCCATTCCAGTTTTAGTTCTTTTAGACAGAGTTTCTGACACAAGGCATCAACAAAGTCTGCTGAGCCTTTTCCTGCAGCATGTTCCAACTAAAATCCCCAGGCAGCAGTCATTAGGGTCAGGCATCCTTTGCTTTGACCTGCTGATGACTGGGGTAGCACTTTATTTAACAGAAGACTGAAAAACTTCCTTTTTTTCCAGTGATTTTACAGAAGATGCTTTCTGCTGCACTCAAGAGTCCAAGGTTAAGAGGAATTTAAGCTTCTTGAGAACAAATGTTTTGTGTTTTTGTTTTGTATGGAGTATTAACACAGTAGGGGCCTGACCCTGGCTTCGACTTCCAAATATCCCAGTATTACTAGCAAAGCTTGAGGATACAAAAGCTGAAATGAATCTTTCCAGTCAACGATTAGTTGTAGAGAAGCACTCATTAATGGAAGTATGGCTGCTGTAACAGAGGGCTCAGGAGAATGGAGCTGTATATAGACCACAGGTACTTTCAGATTTTGAGGAGAGCACCACTGCACCTATCATGCAGCTAGTTTCGTCGGACCAAAGGAGAGCAACAGAGACTTCCATCCTTAATCTTATTAAAAGAAGGTGGTAGCTGCCAGTATGTTCATTTTATGAAGCACAGCTGATTTCTATGGCAAACCAGTTTTTTCTTCCTATCTAGGGTCAGGTCATTTCTTCCCTGCCATTACAGAACTTGAATTTATAGTTCTGAATTTGTTGCCCTCTTTTTTTTCCTCTTTCTATTAGAAATATAAAGGGACTTTGATGCCTCAAGATAAGCTCCAAGAAAAGTTTCTCATCAGGCCTTTTTCTATTGCCAATTTGTTTAGGAAATGGATGAGGGTTTTTTAGCATTTAGACATACAAAAGGGTCACTGCTGTGCCTTTGCCTTCTTGTGTCAGAATCATAGAATCATAGAATCACTAAGGTTGGAAGAGACCTCTAAGATCATAGAGTCCAACTGTCAACCCAACCCCCCCATGCCCACTAAACCATGTCCCTGAGCACCTCATCTACGCATCTTTTAAATACCTCCAGGGATGGGGACTCCACCACTTCCCTGGGCAGCCTGTTCCAAGGCCTGACCACTCTTTCAGTAAAGAATTTTTTCCTAACGTCCAGCCTAAACCTCCCTTGGCGCAACTTGAGGCCATTTCCTCTCGTCCTATCACTTGTTACTTGGGAGAAGAGACCAACCCCCACCTCACTACAACCTCCTTTCAGGTAGTTGTAGAGCACGATGAGGTCTCCCCTCAGCCTCCTCTTCTCCAGACTAAACAACCCCAGTTCCCTCAGCCGCTCCTCATCAGACTTGTGCTCCAGGCCCTTCACCAGCTTCGTTGCCCTTCTCTGGACACGCTCCAGCACCTCAATGTCCTTCTTGTAGTGAGGGGCCCAAAACTGAACACAGGATTCAAGGTGCGGCCTCACCAGCGCCGAGTACAGGGGCACTATCACCTCCCTACTCCTGCTGGCCACACTATTTCTGATACAGATATTAGTGCTTCTTTGGTGCTTATTTCACAGCCAGATGAGTGACAGATCCATGCCTCTAAGACTATGTCCAATTAATTCCAGATAACCCTCCCCAGCTGAAGAGACCAATGAGAGGGAGTGTGGCAAAGTGCAAGCTATGATGCCCACAGTATCCAGAAGTTATTAGAATTTGTCAAATGAATCCAGATAAAGCCCACAAGTGTTGAGAGGTGTCTTCGATCAGGACTTCTTTCTGTGTGTGGAAAAGTTGAGACTACCATTTTGATCACCACAGCAGGTTAAAGATACTTCTGTGGTTTTCAAAAGCTTTCCTGATGACCTTCTGTGGTGACAATTTCATTTTTCTCAAGACTAACTCAGCTGACTAATGAAAGCAACAGTGACACTGTTCCTGAAGCTTATATTAAGAAATCCTGCAAACGAAGAATGAAGTCAGGGAAATACTCAAGACACAGAAGGTTTGCTTAGCAGGAACAGTGTCTATGATGCTGGTAACAAGCAACAGTCTTAGTATTTCTGGTCCCAGTGCTTATTTGCAGGAATATTTTGCCTGCTTCACTGCTCCGTCAATGACTGATGCTGGTGGTACAGCTCTGGGCTATTTAAAAGGCCTTGGGGAAATTGCTGTGAAACAACAACCAATTAGTATAATTCACATGCTGGTGCCTGAGTTCACACTGACAACAAGAATCTGAAGCTGTTTGCAGCAAAGAAGTTCTTGAAGCACATCCAGAAAGTATTAACATGCTACACGCCAGGTGGTGAGAAGGTCACTGGGACAGAGATAATGAGCAACTGGGAAAACAAAAAATTCACATGGGAACTTTTATCTGCTCTAATTCTACCACGATTTGAGCTTTGTTCTGAGAACTGCTTTGCTATAGAAGCTAATCACGCTTTTCAAATACCTTAATCACCAAAGTATAGAAGAACAAGCATTTGTCATTGATTTAGCCTGCTTGTTTTGTGCTTCCCCCCCCCCGTAATTCTCCTCTTTCTTTAAAGTACATCCTCTGCAAAAGTCTCCTTTAAATAGTCAGTTGCGCAGGCTGAGCTAGTCATGTTAGTAGATTTTGCCTGTGAAAGATGCATTAGAAAGAAATGTAGAAAGATAAGAGATTAACTTGAATATTCAGACTAGACAGGAGCTTTTCTTTTCTGGGCTCCTTGGGCTCCGCTGAGCAGCCAGGTCAACACAGCAAGAGCTGTAGTGTTCAAGAAGAGACCACTGGTTTTGACCATGCTAAAGAATAGTTTTACAGTTCTGCCAAGGCATGGATAAAATTGCACCCTGCTTTATCTCTATTCGCATTTCTTAGTGTTGTTGACTGATGAGCTGAGTATAAGTATATCAGAGAGACTGGTGGGCCCCAGTTCTGCTGTTTACATGGGAGTTCAAAATGGCAGTCCTGCTTTTCCAAGCCAGAGCTTAATTTATACTGACCTCTTTAATGATGCTGATGAAAGGCAAAGCCAGTGTTTCTCATACATTTGAAAGCTGATCCCCCATTCAGAGAAGAGAAAACTGATCTCATGCACCCTGTTTCAACACCACATCTTGGGAAAAGCATATTCATCTACCTTTTATGTGACATCTGAGCTTCCCCCTTCTCCATCCACCAGTCAGCCTTTCATACAACATTCCTGGCCATATGCTACACTGAAGAAGAGTTGAACTGAGCAAGGTCAAATAGAAGCTGTGTGATGAAGCACAGAGGTGATGGGAAAACATCAGTGTGTGTCAATGGGAAAAGATATAACAAGTGGGAGATAAAAAAAAGTTCTGATATGTCCAAGAAGGAGGATAAATATGACAGATAAAACCACTAAACTGTACTTGACACTGCCCCTTTAACGAAGGGACGATAAATCTTCAAGGCAGCTGCATATCCTATCTTATGGTGGATTAGCACCGTTTCAGTTTGTGTACTGCATCCAAATACTTTAGCTAGAACGCTCCAGATCCAGGGCTCCCTATATTTTTTCAAGTGCTTACAATTACTTTATACCCATCTCTGCTGACTGTCTTCACCGAAAAGCAGGCAGGCATAGAGCAGTTGTTGCCAACACGTTTGGAAACATCACCACAGCCAAGAAATTAAGTGTTCATGGCCTTTGTGAGGGGTTCAAGAATGTCAGTACAGACAGCTTGCCTACTTTCCATTGAATACGTAAGCTTGGCTGATTATTCGGAACTGGATGTGCCATACGGGCCTGCAAAGAAAGAGGGAAGGGAGCTGATTCAAGAGGAGATGGCACTTGTTAGTAACACATCTGTACCTCACAGACCACAATCTTGCATCAACTCAGAGTTGGCTTAAAACTTCTTAGCCGAGGTACCGCTGGTAGCATGGCCACAACAAAATGGAGGTCAGGACAAGCTGCAAAGCCTGCCTGAAACACTAGGCGAACGCTTGGGGGTAGACCTGTGTGAAGTTCCCTATATTAATGTTACTGCTCCACTTGACATAATCAAGCAAAATGCATGTAAGTATGCTTAAACTAAGTTGACACAGGTCAAAGACACTCCTTGGCTGCCCTTAGATTCCTCCCAAATTACATATAGATGCACTCTATGTTAATGTTTGGTACCTAAATTCTTATGCTCTTTGACATAAGGACAGGCCCACATAGATTGGTACAGCTTTCCCAATGGCAAAGGCATGACTCCAGCTGGGGTTACTGGGCACATTATTTTTTAAATAATGTTCTCTTCAAGATCTTTCTACAGAGAGTGGGACTCTAAGGAACTTTGTCCTTTGAGGTTGGGGGTTTTTTTGGTGGTGGTGGTTTTGAAGCAGCAAGGGGAGGAAGCTTTTTACCCATCAAGCTACTGCTGTGCTGCACTGTGCCCCAAAGTAGTTTACGGAAAGAAAGAGAAGGCACAGAGTTACATACCAACATGAGCACTGTAGTTCAAAACCCATGACATTTTGTCAATTTGTATTTTAGGCCATTTTTTCTCACTAGGTGGTCTACAGATACCTGACTTTAAGGAGCCTGCAGGTAGCAGCTAAGAAAAGCCAGCCCACTGTCTTTACATTAACAGGATCTGCACCTCTGTTGGGAAGTCTTTTGGGACCCTGCAAATGTAAAAATGTTTGGAAGCAACTGCTCTGGATTATGTCCAAGTTCTATTTTACATATCAGCTAGCTAGCTGTAGCAGTACACAGAGCACATTAATAGGGAAATCAATGTCAAGAGATGAAGGTACAAGCCCCCAGTCGCAGGAAGAGCATCTCAATGCTAAGCACAGAATGCTGACTTCTGTCTAGGTGAATAGACCATATAAAGAGCTTCTACCTGACCTAGTATTACTGGAAAAGTTCTCACTAGCAGCATTGCTAATCCGTAAGCCTCTCATTTCTCCAAACTGGGACAGAGGAATCCTGTGCTGCATTATTTTCTGTGTTATTTTGATTTCCTGCACGGTTATTTTTCAAATTCAGTTCTTATTTCTCTCCACCTAGAATGTGCTTGAAGTTATAGAAAAATTCTAGCTTGTTTGTTCATTTGTTTTTCTTGCCCTTCTTTCTCCACAGAATCTTATGGCAAGAGCCCTGTACGATAATGTCCCCGAATGCGCAGAAGAGTTGGCCTTCCGCAAAGGAGACATTTTGACGGTGATAGAACAGAACACCGAAGGTCTTGAAGGATGGTGGCTCTGCTCGTTACACGGCCGACAAGGCATCGTTCCAGGCAACCGTGTGAAACTCCTGATAGGTCCAGTGGTACAGGACAGTCCTTCCAGCCAGGATATGTCCAATTCAGGATTGATGCATCAATCCTTCAACCAGCAAAAGATCTACCAAGTGCCAAGCTCACATGCCTCAGCACGGGACCCTGTCTACCAAGTGCCACCTTCCCATCTAAATCAGGGAATTTACCAAATACCCACTGGTCACGGTCTAGTGGGACAAGATATTTACCAGGTGCCACCCTCCATGCAGAGATGTATTGACGGTCCAGCTTTGACTAGCAAGGTGCGTGCATTTGCTTTCATGTCATAGCTCCAAAGCAGGTGACTTGTGCTGACCACCTATGAAAGTGGTTAATGTCTAGTGATAGCCTGTGGACTATATATCTATCTTTCCTGTATCTTAACTATATAAAGTTACAGCAGTAACTTTACTGCTGTGGGAGGAAAAGAAAGGCCCAGTTCTTAACAGCTTGCTTAATTCGCAACTGAGATACACACTCCCACAGCTGCTAAAGGTGAGGGGAAGTATGATCTTTTGTCCTCACAGGCTCCCCAGGGAGGCTGAAGCAATCTGGCCTATGGCACTCTTACATTATGTGCTCAAAGGAGAGCTGCTGCAGTAAGATTAACTCTCCCACAATTAATGAACAGTTACATCATCTGCCCAAGTAATTTTTGTTTAATTAAAAGTGATGTACTGCCTTGCTGCAGAAGTCAAAATGGGTCTAAACCACAAGGAGAAAGCCATGATTGATGAGGCAAGGGCTGTACTTGGAAGAGTGAGGGAGCAAGAGGATGATGATAACGACAGATGTTTCAATACCAACCTAAAGTTTGTAAGAGTGCACTTGATGTTTATCTACAGCTACATTTCTTGATTGAAAGTGGGAGCTGCAGCAGCTCCCTTGTTGCAGCAGCTGAGAGCTCCCAAAGCTCCCGTGAGAGGCATTACGTTATGTGGGTCTCCCCTTATTCCTGCTGGCCCTCTCACGCTCTCCCCAGCTCCTGTCACTCCCTCATTTTATGTTCACAGGGTACCTGCCAGGTACCCTGGTGGCACACAGTGCCTTGTGGCTGAAAAGGATTAGGGAAGGTACTTGAGGGAAGGATATTCTCCTGGCCTTCCAGACCCCCTATTGCCAAGCCAAGAAGTTCCTACAGTCCCTCCATTCCCAGCTCAAAAGCTTCAGCTATTACAATCCTCCTTACCTTTAGAGCTTAAAGCATAGTATTTATATCCAAGTTATGTGAGCAGATGATGTCTCTGTCAGGAAGTTCCTGACTGGTTTAAACTTTCATCTCCTAATTTAGATTGGCAAAACAGTCTGGTTTGGGTTTTTCCCCTGCCTCACCCCCAACTCAGCCTTTTTCATATCAGGCCTTTGGAAGACGTCTTCTAATGCTTTTATTTCCTTGTTATAATTTCATCTTCCTTGATAAGAATAAATGGATTTTTTTTCCTTCTGAGCAAGAGAAAAAGATCTGTGAAATCATTCCAAGTCAAGTTAAAAAGAGGTTTGTTTGCTCAGCTTTTCCACAATTATGCTTTGTAGGGTGTGCAGGAAGATAAAATGGGAAAATGGCACTTGTTCCACAGATAAAGGTAGGATCTTTGTTGGAGCAGTTATGTGGGTTTTCTTGAGAAATCTCACATCTTTTCTCTCCTTTTCTCCTTTCCCTATAGACTATAGTGAAATCTTTTCCAGGGTCAGTACAGTTTACCTATCCACAGTAGCATTTAGATATCCTCCAAGGTAGTTAGCGAACATCTGGTAAATAGCCTATTGATATGACAGCACAGAAGAGATCACATTTTAGCGTACATCTGCATGAAACATCACAGCGCTACACAGAGGTGCCTCAGCTGGCTGGCTTGGGCCATAGGAGAAGCACCATACTGCAAAGCTGCACTGAAATCTGCTGGGAAGCCTAAGATATTAGCTCGGAATAAGTGCTGTGTACTTTAATTTTAGGACCTGATCTACCTAAATGACCATTAGCATAGTTTACTTAGCATAATGCAAGTGTGTGTGTGTACTTTGCACAAAATAAGCCTGAAAGGAAGAAATTCTCCAACTGCATGAAAAGTCTCTTCTCCCTCTCCCCACCCTCTCCAGCTCCACTGAAACTAATTCTGCATAAACCTGTTTGCTACAGGGACTGTGTTAAAACCCTAGATACACTGAGAAAATTAAAGATTTCAGTTAAGTGCAAACTTCTTGATGACATGCAAAAATCACAGGCACTAAAGCACCTGTTTTCTCTACGTTTCTGCCTAGAAATTTTTCAGCAAGTTTGAATATATATTTTTCTGAATTCAAGTCACCTTCTTTAGAAAATTAAGACCATTTATTTGGCTGACTTATAACTTGTTTCATGTAATTCCTTGCAACCTATGAAAGGTCAGTTATGCTGCATAAAACAAATGGCTACACTGACAACTGTAGAATAAACTGAACACGCACATTTATAAAGCATTTTACCCTCAGCAAAGTAGCTACCAACCTGTTTAGCACAAACCAATCCTTGTCACTTAGGATGGGATTGCTTTAATCCTGACTTTAAATTTATTTAGCCTAAGGGCCCGGAGACTCTGTATTCACTGTGTATTAGTGGCAGGCTTGCTGGATGGCAAACCTCATGGCAGTATCCTGCTTTGGTCAGAGGCAGACATGTCTCTGGTCCCTTGGAATTGCTCAGTTCCACACTAAAAAGATCCCACTGGGTTTGCAACCGTGATAGACAAGAACGAACTGTAGGGTTATTAGCAACGGAAGAGTGTGAGGTAAAACATACTCCATTCTTTATCATTCTAACCTTGCAAAAACTGATTTTTACTGCTACAGCTGCAACTATCTGCTAACGCCTTTGTGAAAGAGAAGCCTGATTAAGGGGAAGCATTTTAGCACTTGTCTCCTTTGTCTGAGGAAACAGTCTGTCCTCCAAATCCTCCTCCTCCTCTAGGAATCAGTAAAAACAATATTAAGGAAAGCTGGAAATCTTGAAGATTTGATTTTGGGAGTCTTTGCTTTGACTTCCAAAATGATGAATCTCTTTTCTCAGACTTGTGACACCTGCCCCAGTGGTTTAAGTGACCCACTCTGCCTTCTTCCATCAGCAGAAACAGCTGTGCGTTTTGGCAGTTTTAAGGACATTGAAGGGTTTTGCTATGCGGTCGTCCTATATGTAAGCCTTCTCCCTTCCCATAGCAGTAACTAGAGAAGACCATGTCCTCTGGACACCATTGTAAGCAGACCAGCAGCCGTTTCTGTCCTATCCATTTCTGTTCACGTTTGCCTCTTTTCTTTGTGTAAATGTGTGGTTTGGCTGCCATACAAGTTTTACAGGCAAAGCTTAGGAACTGCTGTCAGGCAGGAATTGTCTAGCCTCAAGCAGCAGTAAATCAACAGCAGGCATGTTGCAAAGCTGTGCTGAGGTAACGCATCTCGTTAGCCAGAAAGGCAAAGCGAGTCAAAAAGGAATCCTGAGGCAGGTAATTATAATGATGAATTGATTCTGGCCAAGCTAGTTGTTGACAGCAGAACTGTATCGGCTCCTTCTATCAAATAAAAATACCACCTTCTAAAACTCACCCTACAAATGACAGAGATAATGAGGGATGGTTTAAAATTAGCCTTGGTTAGCCCCAAGCTGTTATAGCTGTGCTGCAAGTTTAGTCACAAAACGGTTACACCCCTAAGTGTGAAGAATGTCTGAGGAGCATAAAGATACAAAAGCTGTATCTTAGGTTTTATTCCTTCTTTCTGTGCTCTGCCTTCAAACTTACTCTCTTTTGCTACAACCAGCAAAGAGAAGGAACCGTCACACAAATCTGACATTCAGGAAACCTGGGTTTTATCCTTGCCACAGGCTTCTGCATAGTCTTGAGAGGCGTTTTTGCACCTCAGCAATCTCCTCTGCAAAATATGTGGGGTAATTATGAGGGAACTCATTCTGTACAGACTGCTTTGAGAACATCCTTTTGGAAAGGTGCTGTCAAAGCATAAAGTCTTTTGCATCTGTGATTAATCATTAGTTCACACATGAGCTTTAAACCAGCAAAAACTACTTGTAAAAAACGTCACCACCATAATTCAAACACTCTTTTTCTGGTTCAGTGTTTCCCCTAACTGATCTGTTGTGCTGTCCCTGCCATCCTGAAAATAGCATTGGCCAAAAAATTTAAGGGAAACATTTCCTTGGAAAACAGTTTTGACAAATTCGGAAAGCTTTCTGTAGGAACCAGTAGCTTTCAGGAGAACTTTTGATCAAGGGAAGTCAGCACAAAACAGAGTATGAGGCTGAGGCTGATGCACCAGAGCTGTTTGAGCAGGGAAGAGGCTGCACTGTAGGGGTTACCAGCCCTGAACTACAGCTCCCACAGGGCACGGACTAACTCAGGCAAATAGGGATTAATGCCAACTTGGAACACATCAGCTGTTTTGTTTGTTGGTCTGTTTGAACTAGAACTTTACAGTTCAGGAAACACTCAGATTTATCTACCTTCTAAAAGTGGATAAAGCAGAATAGGGAAGGAACTCATATTCACACGCGAACATCCCTGGCCTATTTCCGAGCATAAACATGCCCTTGACAGATCAAGAGTTTCACGCCTCGCCATCCTGCGATTCTCCACTGTTTGAAGAGTTCACTGCCTCCAGCAGGAGGTTTGGGTAAACCATGGCTAAGGGAACAGACCTTGTTCCCTGGTCTTTACTCACATTGGTTGAATCCATGAGAAAGTGGAAACACCACCCCACAAGCAGCACCACCCTGACAGTTCTGGCACAGACTTCAGTAGCAGAAGCCAGTTAGCCATGTTATGACGTTTCTCCTACCAATTAAACAAGTACTGTCTTAGCTGAGCGGAAACAAACGGCTGCATGTAACATTTGTTCCAGAAATAAGCCTGCCTTTACATTATTATCTTTTTCTTGCCTATTTTCACATTTATGAAGTAAGAAGAGACCTACATTAAGTGAGGAGTTCTGTGGCAGATATATTTTGTCATCAGAAAGAACAGGAGTGTATCTAGTATTTTGTACTTTGTTGGCAAAAATGTATTTACATTCCAAGATAGAATAATGTCCTCATTTACCCTCAAGTCTGAAACAGCACAGCTTCCTGTGATATGGTTTACTTAAATGGCCCAAACAGTCATCTTATAGTCCCTTTTTTCTTCTACTTTCGCATTATAAATTCTACTTTGGGGATTTGTATCCCTCGTAACAAAATATTGCTTCAGTGTTAAAAGTGCTGAACGCACAGCAAATTTGCCGAGTGCAGCAGGAATGATAACACATACCTCAACACTCAGTGCTCTGTTTCACACAGTACGCTCTAAAGGATGAAATTCTCTCAAATTAAATGCAAACTCAGTGGTAAAAACAGCACACAGCCTTTTCCTTAGACTCAGGAGTTTCACTTGTAACTTTCCATGTGACATTAAGAGGAGAAAAGCCATTTTACTGATAAAAAGCCTGTGCAGTTAATCTGTCCTCAGTCGTTCCATGAAAACCACTGAGTGAAGAAACCCTCACCCACAAGTCAGAGTAAGCAGTAGTTTCACTGATATGATTTGTAGAGAAGTATTTTAAGAAAAAGACTGCATTTTATTAGGCTGAGCAAACATATGAGCTCAACATTACTCCCTGTTTCTCCCTAAGCGCAGGGCTCTTTTTAATCAGTTCTATTTGTAGACCAGAGGCATGCATTTTTTCCCTGTAGTATCAGAAAAAAGGCCAGTCCTGCAATCTCATCCAACAACTGAGGTCCCCAGGGACACAAATCTGCCTGTACAGGCACAAGTGTAGGATCAAACCTCAGCTAAAAAAAGAATAATAATAAAAAGAAAAATGCAAGCTTATGTGCTCTTTCTTGGTGGTTAGAAACCTAACTGGACCTTTGGTTACATCTGAAAATATCTAACCAAACACTAAATTTGGGTAATTAAATTTCCCTTAAACACTAAAACCCAAGCGCAGCAGCAGAGCATTTTACAAAAATGTGAGTGGAAAATTGATTATTCAAAAAGTGAATCTCATCGTAAGGAGGAAGTGTGGTTTCTGGAGAGAGGAAATAGATATATGAAGAGGGGTTGCCAATGGTCAGAAAACATAGTTCTATTGAAATCTAAAGGCTTTGCAGCTGTTCAATGATTTTTGTAGATGTTTTGGAGGAAGACTAATTAGCATCAGAATATCATCATTCCACATGTCTGGCATGAAACATTTCCATTTTTCTTTTTTAAATAGCAGTTGTAATATTGCATCAGTTTTTTTAAAAAAGCCATGAATCTAAATTAAGCTTTCTCCCAAAACAGATTGTTAAAATAGAATCAAAGTGAAATTAATGTAGTTAAGTTTCTAGGAGACAGAAGCCTTCCATAAGACAGTCCATCCCTAATCATTAGGGGACATTAACATATTCCCATTGGGTCTTATCATCACAACTTTTTTATGTGCACAATGACTCCTGACTGAAGTCTGGTATAATTATTACATAGATGCAACAGACAATTAAGGATGGCGTTTACATCTGTTTAAAAGGTGTCTTCCATAAACTTGCCAAAACAAGCTATGCTAATCTAAACACCAGTTAACAGGAGCACTTGTCTGTACAGCTGCCTTGAGAAACCCATACAGAAATGGAGCCAGAATATTGCTTGTGAGCCAGAGAACCTCTACAAATCAAATTAAATTGAGCTTCTTCCTAATGAAAGGTTTTCTTTGCCTACTTCCCTCAGAATAACATAGTTCCCAACCTAAATGATTTAGGGACACTTCCATTGTTTCTGCCCAAGTGTACCTCCGAAAGCACTCTTGTGGAAATGAAACTCTTTGGCAATGCTTCATCTCAACCATTTTTTTTTTTTCCACTGGGAAATGCCAATTCACCAAAACTGAAACTGGTGAAAGGGAAGGATCTGTTCTGAGAAATGTCTGAGGGGAAAAAAGAAAATATTTGACGGGAAACAAGAAGTCATGGAAATACCCTACTTCAACAATTCCCAAATGAAGTTTTTCTTTTCCTCCCTCCAACTTTCCATCTAGAAATTCAATATAGGAGGGAAGAAATAACAGAAGTCAGATGAAGCTCCTCAAAAGAATTAAAACAAGTTGTTTGGACTGAACCAAACTGGTTTATTGTTTGTCAGCCTTTAGGATTTCATGTCATTCACAACAGTTAGACTGCTGACTGCCCTACCTGTCCCAGCACTTCGTCCTCTCATCCTTTTTCTTCATTTCCTCTCCTCCTCCAAACCTGCCCTAAATTTAGGCTTTTGTCTTTGAGACAAGACAGTCATAGTATTACCAGCATAGAAAACAGGTGCATGTTTGCCAAATGGTTCCTCATTGATAACCTTTTTATAATGGGAAGACTAGACAGACTGGGGTGGCCAAAGCAAGATGCTGCTTGAAGTATTTATCATGGGCAAGATACCAAAATGCTAAGGTGCTGAGCTTCACCACACAATTCTCATTAATCAAAACTTCAGCTCAAATTTAATCATAGTATCCAGAGATGTTTATCTGATAAACCATTATTTCTGCACTAGAAGAACTTATCACATGGTAATTTGGGGATTTTGTTTCTCTGTAAGATCCATCCAGACATTTATTTCAGAGTGCACGCCTGCTCTATCACCAGTACTGTAACGTGTCAGCTCATTGGCCCCGTTGGCCAACGCATGCAGAAATGATGATGTCACTGTCTGTCTAAAAATGAGTAATTGTCATGGGGATGGCACTGATAAAACTCTTAGCAAGACTATTGGACAAGTATCCTCTTTCACACTTCTCTTAAGAATGCTGATAATTTAATATTAATGGGTATGTTTTGTTTGTCTCTCTTGTTCTCTTCCTCTCAAAAAATGGGATATCCTTAGAAGTGTTGGTTTGACTCTGTTTAATCACATTTTGTAAGCAAGGATGACTCCACCAGAAGGTAGGAAATACCCCTTCCCAGTCAGCCTTGCAATTCAAGGCCAGCCAGCACTAAGCCCGTTCCGCTGAAGCAAGCAGAAATGTTGCTCATAACACAACTGGCAGAAAGCCCTAGAGTTGATGTGAGTGAGAGCAGGATCAGGTCACGAAAGCATCATTAAAGGAAAAAGTAAAGTCTTGTCAGTGACAAAATCGTTGAGCTTTTTTGTGTCTTGCACTGCTCATTCAGTAAGGTCTGTAGAGAGATAAATCTTTGTATCTGCATTTAGTTTGTGATCATGAACACCAGCAGCAAGCAAAAATTCAACACTGTAATCCAAAGCTACAGCTGATGTAAGTCAGCACCATTCCACTACACTTAATACAGCCCTGTCATTTTATGCCAATTGGAGCTTAGGTCATTTATGTAACCCCATAGATTTTAAGGAAAAAAAAAAAAAAAAAAGTTGTTTGGAAAGACAATAAACCTGCACTTTAGATTTAGGAAAAATACAAAACTGAAAAGCAGTGTAATGAAGTTGCTTTTCTGTGCTGGTTAATGGAAAGGGTCATACAAGAAGTTTAAGAGTCAGGATTCGGCTAGTTGGCTATACCCATATCACCAGCAGTTGAGGGTTTGAATCAAGGCCAGCTCGTGATTTCACAGCTTTGATTTTAAATCGGTTTCACAACTTCTGCTCTACATCTTCAAGTCTCACAACCCAAAACTTGTATAAATCTGGTTGAAATAATATGATCTCAAAAGGAGAAAAATTTAACACCCATTTTCATTACTTGTTATTTGCATTACAGTATCATGGGGGCATTTTTTAAGACTGGGCATCTACTGGTAAGGCACTTCATAGCCACATTTGAACGTTTCTGTTTAAATCCCTGAGCCTGCAAAGTTAAGCATTTTTAATTTAACACACGATGAATCAGTGACATCTGGACATGGTTTAGCCCTGAGAGCATGTACAGTTACAGCAGAAAAGCAGATCTTCATAGGTATAGGTCTTGGACAACAAATGGACATAAAGCATGAGAGAAAATGATCAGGCATTTTGAAGATGGAAACAACACCAAGAACCATAAGCCAGTTCTGTATCAGGGTAGCATTTGTCACATATCCTTATCTTCACACATCTTGAATCTTTCTTCTCAGAAAATTCACTGGGGAACAACCCGATCAAAGAGAAGTGGCAGTGTCGCTATGTGTGTCGATACCGCGTTTCTTTCTGCCACACAGTAGAGCTGATAACTCTCTCAGCCCCAGAAAGAAAATACAGTCATTTCTCTTCATTTCCTCTTGCCTTGCAGAAACGTTTGGGCTTATAGCTCTAGAAACTACTCATAGTTTCAGCTACAAGCCTGGTGCATTAGCTTCCTCCCCTCTCTTTGAGCTTGTGAGCCTTGATCAAAAGCTCTCCAATGGTTCAGACTTGGCAGAAAATACTCTACTAGAGCATTTTATAGTGGCCTGATGTTCATACATTATTTAGGTTAAAACAAAGTGTTACAATTTGATAATCTAAGACCCATAGCAACTTACAAAAACAAACATTTATAAGAGTGACTATCCATAGCACATGTGAGAATGAAATCGCAACCTTTACTCACTGACAGCTGGGAAACATGTTGTATATCATCATATATAGCAAATAAGTAAGTCAAGCGTAGTGCTTCATAAAAACATTTTTGCTCTCTTTTTACAGCAGACAATACCCAGTGATACAATAGGTATTACTGTCAGGAAATCCATTATCAGTCACTGGAAATCTTGATGCAACTTGCAAAAGACAGGAAAGGAAACACTATGTGCTTCCTGTAAAAAGGACAGAGTTTTAGCCAGCTGGCCAGGTTCTTTCAAATACCCAGATTACCTTAGAGACTCTTCTTTCACACAACCTTCTTGCAGTTCAACTTAGCCACAGAACCTTTCCCAAGGAAAAAACATTTAAGGAGACACACCTAACTTCCTAAGTACACACAGCAAAACAGAAAGAAGGGCCGAGAGGTGGCACACTGCCTGATCCAGCATCGTTCAGTGGCTCCTGCCACTGCCTTCCAAAGGACTAGGAGTTCAAGAGAGTAGGGATTAGGTTTTACCCCTAGTTCTCTCTCTCTTATAACTTCCCCATATCCTCTTTGGCTATTTCATTCTCCTTACAAGCCTAAGAGAGCCCAGGTAGCTGTTATATATCCACCTAAGAGGCTTAGGAACAGAATTTCAACAACTAGAGTTTTGTATATACAGAAATACTTTACAAGAGAAAACAAGCATGATCTTTTTCCTTTACTTACCTTACATTTTGATTCATTTTTTCCCATGTCCAAGCTTTATAACAGCCCTATTTGATGCACCACCACTTGGCCTTCTCCAGGGCAGGACTCTTCCCAGGCTAAGCTACAGCTGATTTTAATAGATACAGGACTGACAGCTGAGAGTAGCAGCAGTTGATGGCAGTAGCTCATCAACTGCTGACAGTTGCCCATGGGGTGAAGAGGAGAGCATCATGGGAGGAAGTACATTTTAATACAATTCTTCATCCAGATTTAAAATAAATATATAAAATTTACCTCATGTGCCTCTTTTTTTCCACCTCGAAAAAGCACTGATCTATTTTAAAAGCATCAGTAGGTTCTTGGGGTTAAGAGGCCATACTGGAAAATAGCAAGCTGCCCTTTCAGCTCCCCTGTCTGCCTGTGGTTTGGGTGGTGCAAGGTGTTGCAGAGGTGCAACATACCTCTGCTTCAGTTCGCTCACCTGTAAAACTTGGCGAAGCTTGTTTCCCATTATTCTGCATATCAGGCATTGCTGTTCATGGGAACAGGCCAAATTCTGCCCTCCACAGTGCTGCTATAAATTCAGAGTAATTCTGTTGGCTTCAGTAGGTTTATTCGCTCTTTGTCCTTGTTAAACAATGTAAACTACAGCGTTGTGCATCTGCCATAAGCATGAGAACTGTCTTGTTGCTGCCTTAGTTAGGAATGTTCTCTGTTGCAGCCTAACAGCCATTTTAATCCTACAAGAAACAGAATGGGTTTTTTTTTTCCCTTATATTTAAGGAAGAGGGATTTAATGAACCACAGGACTGGATATTTTGCAAAGTACATGCACATTCAGCTCTTTTTCTTGGTTAGGAACATGCCATTGGCATGGAAAAGACCCAAGTAATTGCTTTTGGAAGAGTATGGTCTTCAGCAAGAACAGAACAAACTTTCTGCTCAATTGTCTTTGTTTTGCAGTACTGGAAGTTTGAAGTAGGCTCATTACATGTTTCACCAGAGCCAAACCTGGTCCCCGTTAGTTGCTCTGCATGGATTAAGTGGTTAACGATGTTTTGAGAATGTTGGGCTAGATAGTTTGTGGGAATACCATCTGTTTCCTTTAACACGTAAACAAAGAAAATTGCTGGTTTGAAATGCAGGATTGTTTAAATTCGGATGACCACAGGCATTCTTAAAAGAGAAGAAGTAAAAGGAAAAAGAATTCTCATGAGGTCTGAAGTTCAGTCACATTTGTTAGGAAATATATTCCTAAGTACCAGAGGGGGTTGCTATCCCTATTCCAGAAGTGGAAGAAGGGGAACATTCTTTTGCAGCCACCTCCTTCCTTCTGAAGTCCATCTTCAAGACTAAACTGCCATCAGACATTCAAAACCATAAAAAAATGGTTCAGCAATGCATTGAAAAGGTTGAGCATCTTATTCAGAAGCAGAAACTTCATTAAATATATTTGTGGGTGAATACTTGAAATCAAAAGTTCTAAAAATACTGAGTTTGGTAGCTCTTACACTTCACCTACCCAGCTACCTCCCTCTTCCCCATACAGAAGCAGCAGTGTGACCACATGTCCTGGCTTCTTGTGTGAGGTACTAGTGTCCTGGGGACATGAAAGTCAGAACAAATGCTCTGCATTTTCACTTTGTCAAGTAGCATGGGTATTCTTTTAATTACTGTTACAAAATGTTCAGTCAGGATATGTTTTGGTGAAGAGCAGCTTCTGTTCTGAATTGACTAGGAACAAGCAGTCCAGAGGGACATTTAACGTAATGAAAAGTGTTGGAAGGGAAGAGTAGCAGAGGTACAACAGGAAACATTCTCATACTCAGTGCAGACCATATCAGCATTTGTGGAGGATTTTATGATGAAATCACTCAGAACATGTTATTACCGGATAATAAGCCTCCACACAAGAAAATACACCTGAGTCACCGGGAGAAAAAAAGTTGTCTTCATGTTATTAACAAACCTTGGTTGTTGCTGGGTTTCTTAAAGTCGTATTTTCTGTGTTTTATATAGATATTTAAGAAGGCTAAAAAGGAGCAGACATAAAAGTCTCCGATGCATTTTTATTTGGAAAATAAATGCCACCTTAAGTAGAGTGCACTGCTAAGCACAGCCCTGCAGATAGCTCAGGTCTTCTGTCCAGTCACCTATGTAGGCAGGCTGTACTCATGAATACCCAGAATCAGGCACTTGGTGTTTTAACCTCTCACATCCTTTGACAACAGCCAGAAGCACCCAGAGCAGGGGTTTGTTTCACCCAAATAAAGGAGTGACCCTGCTTGACCACTACGTCAGGTCAGTCAAGTGTGGCAAAGTGTGAAAGTGTCAAAATACATGATTAAAAAAGTCCTGCAGTGCTGAATGAAACCGTCTTCCTTCATCTGGCCAGTCTAGCTTTAGTGTAGTTATTTAGGATTGTATCACAGCACAGTAAATAAAAACAGCAGCCTTGTAGTAGTGCAAGCCTTTCATATAGCATCTGGTATGTCAGCCTTTTCTGAAAAATGGGAAGGGTCTCTAAGGATGAGCTACAAGAATAACCGCAGCTGCATGATGTTCCTGTATGCAGAGTGAGGGAGGATCTCCCTGTAAATACTAGGCACGAGCGCAGCTTCTCTTCCACATGTGTTCCAGGCTCATGGTGTAAGGATATCATATGCTTTGCCACCGGGACTTCTACTTTTCAGAAGCAAAATATCATGTTTACCTATAACAACAAGAGCAAATGGTTTTACTTGTGCACACCTTATTACCTGTGCTGCTCAGATCAGCTCCCTTTTTTACAGTAGAGACCTGTGACTTCTCTTTGTGTTTGTTCATGGAAATTCATTCTCTGAGCAAGGAGAAAGTAGTGGTGTCAATGTATCTTGAGTGACTTTAGGCATGAGATGGGTAGGACAGTTATTGCTGAGCCTGTGTAAAAGCGCTTCTCTAAATTGCTGTGCCTTGGAGAACTGAGGTGCTGTAAAGCTTCTATAGAGGTGCTATACATCTCCTCCGTGTGCGGGACTGTAAGGAGCGTCACACATCTGAGGCCTGGAGGAGATCTGGTCAAATTTGACTCCTGATCTGGATTTAGGATAGAGTTCAGCTTCCGGAGTAGACCACAACTAAGCAAGGGTTTATAAAAATTTCAGACTGAGGGACCAATACCCATCTCTCTGGAGCCTGACACAGGCTGACTCCCAGCCTTGGGAGGCTTTACCTTGCAAGCAGCAGGTAAAGCAGAGCCGAACTGCAGTGGTGCACCAGTCCTCCCCACTTCCACGGCTGGCGTGGGTCCTCTGATTGCCCGCCATGAACAGTCTGGTTTGTTTGGTTTTTTTCTGGGGTGGTGAAGCAGTTTCCCAGCGTATTAGCAAGCAGCTTAATGCCACAGTGTTCACAGTAGGAAAAGGGTTCATGGAGATGGGCCACCAGCCCTTTGTTTTTACTGAGCATTGTCTCTTCTCCTGGAGGATCATTTTTAAACACCCAGTGACTTGTTATTGAAGCAACACCATCGTTGTAATTTTGGAGCCGCTGGAAGGAACCTCTGAAGAAATATTGCTTAAAAGCAAATCCTTCTATTCCTGACTTGGGTGGAAAGCATTTGACTGGCAGCACACAACTGAAAAAAAAAAGGATGCAAAAAATATATGGCAAACTATGCTAGTCTGATCACTAGCCCTCACTGACAGAAAAAGCATGACGAAGCGATGTTGATACAAGTTAAAAGTTTTTCAGGCAAACAACATAATCCCAGTATTACATGAGAATGGCCTGGCAGGGATGATGTCTGGAGTGATTCATTATGGGAACTGCCAGTAACTTAAGGGAGAACTTTCTTAAAAGTTTTGTCTGTGGATATCGTTTAGTCACCATAAGTGACTCTGTGGGAAAGGAGCAGTCTGTCATAAATTCAATACATTTTTAGATTCTTTTTAAAAAACTCTTATGTATGTAAGCCCTATTAACCCCGCACCCAATTCAGCAGCGGTTCTGTCGCAGGCAGCAAACTGACCCAGCGCTATGGACATCATATCGCTTCCAGTTCCTGTCTTCCCTGTCCTCTGATACTAATTCAAGGAAAAGCAGCTGCAAAAACCACTGCCTTTCCCCGCCTGCCAGCGTGGATGTTCCTTCCTCACCTGAGGCACACACAGCCCGGGCAGTAGCTGGCACTACCAGGCGCACTGCCTTGGGCTACTCGCATTGAATCAGACTGTAAACTGGGATGGCCGTCACCTCAGGGGGAAAATCCAGTGATTGTTTCATGGTACAGGGCTCAGAGATTACACAGCAATATTTGGGCAGAAAGTAAAAAGAAGAAAAGCCTATGTTGTTAACATAGCAGGGAGGAGGTAGCAGGTTAGCAGCAGGGACTTTCCCTGCAGACCTCAGTCAAGCAAAACTCGCTGTGAAATCTGGCCAGGATGCTAGGATTCCTTACAGCAACAACTGTTACAGGATCTTTACTGAGCATTTGGGCAGAAACTCTGTTCTACGTCTTGCATACATTTCTAAAGACAGTAAGGTAGCTCTGGTATAGAATTCTCCCCAGCTGAGCACAAAGCCACATCTTGTATGGGCATATGTAATTTGTCATTTTATGCCTTTGAGTACAGTATTTATATTTTTTTGTTAGAGCTAAGTAGCACCGGCAGAGGTTAAGATGTCAGCATTTCCACTATAAACCCAGCTCTTTCTGAGGGTTAGGTAACATTGCTTTTATACCACACTATACTGAAATTCCACCATGCAGATGCTGTCCAAAACATAAGGCATTTATTTTTCACCAAATTTTATTTGAAGTCATTATGGTAGTTAATGGTTTAGAAAAATGTCAAAAAAATGTAAATTCTAAGCTTTTTTCCCCAAGGCTGTTCTTGCATTATATACTTCAAGAATGGCTTAACATTTCCTATCTCTTAGCCACTAATACACACAAACCAAACGGAGACAGCATAATTGAATGTCCCATTTTGGAAGGTTTAAGCATAGCCTTTCTATGTAAAGAATTTCCAAGGCCACAGCTCGCACTCAGTTGTCCAGGACATTGTGCTATGGAGCACAGTAACACAAGACGTCCTGCCGGAAAATATCTCCACAAGCAAAGGGGGAAGACTCCCAGAGCCTGAACGTAGTATTTTAAGCCTCTGTCATTAAATGGGGACACTCAGCACCTCTGAGAGGAGCAGAATGTACATAGCTCTGATCTCAGCAAGTGGGTGGTGTAACCATCACATCCTGTGGTCTGTGCTAATGGGGGGTCAATGGGAAGAAGGGACCAAGCTCTCTTAGACCTGCTGGAGAATCTGTGCTTGACAAACAGGAAATACTGTAGCACTGACAAGCAGCCGTGTCAGAAACTGATCTGGAAGGGAAAGGTGGTGCATTTGTAGGTAATAATAGTAATTTTGCAATGTTCAACTGTCAGAAGTCTATGTAGACTTGTGTTACTAACATCGCCACATAAAGCATGAATGTTAATCATACTGGATTGTTTATACCCTGTGCAGTTACAGAGAGAACATGCCAAGATCCTCAAAGACTTTTGTTTTCTCTTTTTCTTTTATCCCACAGGTAATAACTCCAGTCAGGTCAGGACAAGGTTATGTTTATGAATTCCCTTCCAAATACCAGAAGGATACCTACGATATCCCCCCTGTTCGCCCTCTCCAAGGGGTAAGTACCAATAAAACTGCCAACACCACTGACAGGGCACAAAAGGTGATGAATTTCTACCAGAAGTTTATGAGCAAAGCAAGTTCTCTCATTTCAGAGAGAAAATATGTTTTCATTAGATGCAGTGGCTTATTCACAGAGCGCGGAAGTATTTCAAAGTTGTATTTGATGTTGACTAAGATTTGGCAGCACACCAAACGCAGAAGTCCCATTTGTTTTCTGTGTTTTGATCAAAGAGTATATCTAAACAGAATAAACTTGCTGCCTGGGAACAATTTTTTTCCTTTACTTTGTTGTTGCATAGTTGACAGTAATTCACTCAGTAAGGGTAAAATTATCACCTAGATGAACAGCTACTATGCAGGGAATTGTTTTCACCACGTATCTACTGCAACATGTCACTGAACTTCAAATATATCTTCGTTCTGGGGAACACCCTTAGCATTCAGTCACCAAGACCACAGACATCTAGAGTGGATGCTTGCAGGACCTGTAACTCAAGAGCCCTGCATCTCTCCATGGCTCTTTGACAGAGCAGCTCCTCTAGGGAACAACACTGAAGCCCAACAGTAGATAACACAGACTGACACCGAATGGCTGGAACTGTTGGGAAGTCTGGGTTAAGAGACATTCAGGCAGTGGCCTTAGACCACACGCAGAACCCTCTGTAATCTAGGACACGCCACCAAGTGGGACACTTGAAACATCTTACAGCTGTACTTTCTGCTAGTAAGACAGCTCACACTGCACCCAGTAAAGCAGATAGGCGATGCTGACAGGGGCAGCCTTAGTTTCAGAGTTTAGTGTGTACTAGTACAAGCTTATTCCTCAATCCCTCTAATCTCTATCAGTAAGGGTGCGATCGGTTCTGGTCACATGAATATACTGCTCCCCTGTTCACCCCAACAGGTGTGTGTAATAGACCTGGCCTTGATTTAACTCTTGGGATGAAGTCAGCCGTGACTTCATCTCTCCAGTCTGCCGTCCACACCATTGCCCAGGGGGGACCTAGCAAAGTGCATTTCCTCCTAACTGTCCAAAACACCAGGCAAATCCGAGCAGCTCTCCCATGTGAAACAAAGTTGAAGAGCTCTGATCATCTTCAGGCTGTTTGAGAGGAAACACAGAAACCCAAGAAAACTCATCTGAGATCAGAGCTTTCCTAAGGTGACTTGTTTCTGTAAGCAATTTATTCTTTCTTTAGATATATGACATTCCCCCCACATCGGTTAAGGGGCCTGCACTTCCAGTTCCCATGGGAGAAGCAAAAGCTTTAGGAGTCTATGACATACCACCTGCCAAAGGGGTAAGTATTACGCTGTTTCCACAAGATACTATATTTTCATGTCTGACCAAGGACATGTTTAAACAAGAGTTCACGTATGATCCTGAAGGAGAAGGAGATTCAGTACTTTAAAGATTTTTCCTTTCAACTGTTAAAACTGGTAAAGTGAAGCACTGCATCAAAATTATTAACATTATGCAGTGTGAATTGATAATTAGACCTACATTATCTTTGTGCCAGCATGCTGCTTTTTTGGATTTTGCTGCTTATGAGAATTTGCATCAAGATGAATGTTAAAAAGTGAGATATTAAAACTGACGCTCAGTCAAACTCAGGATAGGTAGCTGACTCCATGAAAGTCAATGGCAGATCTTCCATCCCAGCATTTTATAGGCCATATGGAAGACGTAAAATATTTTGCTATTCTAGCCAAAGGTTTCATGGTTTGCTTTCTGTGATTCAGGTCTATGCTACACCTCCATCTGCATGTCGAAATGATACAGGCCTGAGGGAAAATTTGCAGGATTTTTCATCTCCAGTGGGCCACAGTGTAAGACCAGAAGGAGTATATGATATTCCTCCTCCCATCACCAAAGCAACTGGGAAAGAACTTAATAAATTTTCTCCTGAGAGCCTTTTATTGCCAGATGGAGTGTCACAGAAACAGAGTGTTTATGACATCCCTATGAACCATCAAAACCATTTTCTCGGACAGCAAATTGCACCTCAAAAAGATGTTTATGATACCCCAAGGGGAATTGCATTCCCAGGACAACAGACAGGACTCGGTGAAAGTCTCATTCCAGAAGGAAAAGAAGGTGTATATGATGTGCCACCACCAGTCCTCCAAGACACTAAAGGCTTACAGGATGTGACTGATGGGATAAATAGGTTGTCTTTCTCCAGCACAGGAAGCACAAGGAGTAACATGTCCACATCTTCAACAACATCAAAAGACTCTTCTTTCTCAGCATCAACTGCACAGGACAAAAGACTAATCCTTGATCCAGACACTGCTATAGAGAGGCTTTATCGCCTCCAGCAGATGGTGGAGACAGCTGTCAATAACCTCATGGCCTTCATTACAGCAGACTGGCGGTCTTATGGATATATGGAGAAACACATCAATGAAATTCACACTGCTGTGGATAAGGTAGAGCAGTCACTGGTGGAGTACCTCCAGTTTGCAAAAGGATCAGCAGCCAATGCTTCCTGCCTGTCCGAGTTCAGCCTCCTTAACAAAATGAGGAGGGAGGTGCAAAGGCTGGAGGACTCTCACCAGATTCTCACCCAAACCAGTCACGACTTAAACAGCTATAACTGGTCTTTGAATGTTCTGGCTGTCAACAGACTGCAGAACAAGTGTGATGACCTGGATCGGTTTGTGATGGTGGCAAGGACAGTCCCGGATGATGCCAAGCAACTGACCACTACCATCAGCGTCAATGCAGAGGTGCTCTTCAAACAGGCGTTAAGCAGCTCACGTTTCAAAAACGTACCAGAGAATATCATGAACGCTCCTGACTATGTATATGACAATCCTCATATGCAGCATCATGGAGAAAAAGCACAGAACCACTGCAGTTCACTTCCTCCATTCCTGAGTAAAGGTCAGCATCCTCACAATCCCACCAGTGAGAGCTCAGAAAAGAGCTGGATGGATGACTACGATTACGTTCACCTGCAGGTAGGTAAACCCAACACCTTTGTCTGCACAAGGCCAAGTAGGAGTTGTTGATGCTTCTGTTTGCAAAAGCTGTTCCCAGGAAGGTAGCAATCAGATTGTCATGCTAATACACATTCAAGAGTGATTTCACTAGGGCGATTACTTGCTCTCAAACAGGACTGTTGCATATGTAATAGCAATAGCCTTTTGCTCTGCCACGCTATCCTTTTCTTCTCCATACTCTTAGTGGTGCACTACCAGTGAAAAAGCCAATACAAAGAAGCCTGTTATTTGACCTGTGAGTTGCCATTTAGCTCAGGAGCGGTTTTGATTTAACACAGTGTCTTCTTATATTATGCAAAACAGGGGAAAGAAGAGTTTGAAAGGCAACAGAAGGAGCTGCTGGAAAAAGAAAATATCATCAAGCAGAGCAAAGCGGAGCTAGAGCACCATCAGGTATGTTCGCACAGGTGCAATAATCACATTGAAATGCAGTGTTCCTTGCACATAGGAGTACTGGTCAAATAAAGCAGGAGGGGCCCTTCCCTTAGCAGCGTGCAACTGCTAGCATCGTGGCTGTGAGGTGTCCATGAGTGCCAGCACACGCAGCTGGAAAGTCCCAGCTGCTAGATGGTGAAGATGGCAGGTCTTAGGTCTTGGCTAAACAGTGGCTCCAGGTTAGTTTCTTTCCAAGTGGGATTTGTGCCAGTCAGGCTCCACCATTAATGGCTTTATCAATGCAAAGGACAAGGACACGCACTGTCATGCTCTAGACGGGAAATGGTGAGCGTCAAGCACCTTCCTGGCCCCGTGCATCTGTGTCAGTGATTGCTTATGCCAGAGACAGCTTAAGTATTTCATGCAGAGTAGCTATCGCTGCAGCATCTCTGCCCTGTTCAGTTCCTTGTTGCCTCTTAGTAACGGAGTGGAAGCACAGCCACAGCTCTCAGTGTTTGGAATGACATCTTTTGTGGCAGGAATAAGCCTTTCCCTTGAAAACAATTTCCAGCCATCTCAATTTAAGAGACTAACTTTTGGTTTTTTATACAATGCACCATTGCGATGGGCCCAGTGCATACGCATAATAAAAAGCAGCCTCTGCCTCCAAAAGTTTACCACAGAGCAGAAACAGACTTCTGCAATGTCTCACAGTGGATCAGTCACAAAACCAGCTTGATTGCAGGTCAGAAAAGCCAAGTTCTCCAGTGCCTTAATCACCGGACCACACTGAATACACACGCCACCTGCACACTGTTCAGTGAACATCAATACCATTAACTTAAATACTGTGCTTAACATTACTTTAAGTGCTAAAAAAGCAGGTCACGTAAGATTGAGGGCTGTCACTTGGCCCTCATATTAATTCTTCAATTTGTTGTTGCCATATCGTATGGCAGAAAATTGTACAAGCAATGTGGAGGTGAGAGTTAAAGATTTGTCATCTCAAAATCCCACAGAGATGGCAGCTTTTTAAAGATTGTGTAGGAGTCATTGCCACTTGTATCCATCTCCCTTGCTTGTGATTTCAGAATATTCCAAATGAGCAACAGCCTGAAAATTCAGGAGGGTTTGTTTTAAAATGCCAATGAAGTATTTTAGATGTTTTTCTCTTCTGAACTCTGTGCATTTGGATTTATGGTAACCAAAGCACTTGATTATCCCTCACTCTCCAAAATAAAAGATCTTAGAAAACACATATACTAGTTTTTATTTAGCGTAAGGCCAATATAGGATACCCAGGGGTATCCTGAGGCATAAGGTGAAATTGTAATACGTAACAACGTGTTACAAGAATATTCTTTGAAGGGAACCTTTTTATTTGCCTTTCAGATTAATCAGTTTCAACGTCTGGAGCAAGAGATCACAAAGCCGGTAGAGAACGACATCTCAAAATGGAAGCCGCCTCAAGCTCTCCAGACTGCAAACAGCACCGCCACCTCCCATGACAGCCAGCTGCTGTTGTTCTATTCTGACCAATGTGAGACTCACTTCAACTCCCTCCTAAATGCCATCGATGCCTTTTTCAGTTGTGTCAACACTTCTCAGCCCCCCCGAATCTTCGTGGCTCACAGCAAATTTGTCATTTTGAGCGCTCACAAACTTGTGTTCATTGGGGACATGCTCACGAGGCAAGTGACGACTCAGGACACACGCAACAAAGTGATGAACTCCAGCAACCAGTTGTGTGAACTGCTGAAGAGTGTTGTTCTGGCTACCAAGATGGCTGCCTTGCATTACCCCAACACAGCAGCCCTACAGAAGATGGTGGACCGAGTAACAGAGCTGTCTCGTCATGCACAGTTGTTCAAACTCTCACTGGTCCAAATGGCATCCTTATGAAACCCAGAGGAATCCAATCCAGGAGCAGCAAAACAGAAAAGCAAAAAAACTGGAGCTATTTTTATGTAAATGTTATCATTTATTTTTTTTAGATATTTTTTATGAAATATTTTAAATACATTCTTATGCGTTAGAGAATCTAATGAAATCAGGGATCTGGGAATATATCTGGTTCTGTATGATGTTTCTAATACACATTTAGATATGTATACACTGCATATATGTATATGTTGCTACATTCCCTAAAACATCAATTAAGCACCTTAAAAATTATGCATCGGGTAAGCAGTACCTATCTTTTGTATATACTGCCTCTTTCCTCAGTATATTTGTTAACTGGATGCTGCACTCTTCTTGTTTCATTCCATCTTGATTTTGGCACATGGACTTAGTTGTGAAACCTACTTGTAGCAATCCATGAAGCAAGTGTAATGGTTCTCATAGAACTCCATTCCTTTCTTAGAAATTACTTTCTATAGGTTAATTCCAAGAAATTTAACTCTCCTCTTGATGTTACTTTGTTATGTACAGCATTCGATCATTCTGAGTAGCATATATGCACAACTGCAACAAGCAACACATCAAGCAAGGCATACAGCATTTGGGAGAAAAACATTTTTAGGCCATATAAGATACAGAACCTTCTAAGGAGGAAGGCAGAATCGTATATACTTAATATCTTATGGCAGTCAAATTTCACTGTTTCTTGTAACTGTGCAACATGGGATTTCAAAACATAGATGGATTCCCAGCAATGTAATTCATACATGTTTACCTTGTATGACCTCGCATTGGCAATTAAATTTAACAGTCAAGCTCAAAATCCTTATTGTTCATGGGCTCAGTGTTATCCTGAGAGCATCCCAGGATCCACTGGGCTCATCTTTGAGGCTGCAGATGAGCAATGTCTCAAAATACCAGTGCCTTCCAGAGGGACTTAGGTCCAAATTGTAATTCATATGGAAAGAAAACAGCTTAATTTGAAATAACAGATATTTAAACATCTCTATAGCATATACACAATTTAATGAAGAAATAGCACTTATTTTTCTAGGACATATTCTTGGGAATTAATTGCATCTATTGCAATTCTGACTTCCATTCAACTGTTGGGCTTTTTTCCAAAGTCTGTTGCATAGGTGCTGGTCCTTCTGCACTACACTTGCCTAAAATGACCTCCCGTTTTAACGGGGCCATTGCATCAGTAAGTACACACAATCCCACCCAGTAATTTTCAATTTAGACCCTTAATAATTGTTAGCAGAGTGGTAGACTCCTTTAGAAATTACACGTATGCTGGCTGCTGCAAAACGTGTATAAACTTACTTGTCTCGTTGCCTTTTGTGAACTCCATAAAAATGAGGCACAGAACGCCAGTTGCCTGTGGTCCTCAGACTAAAAGCCACGCTTCAAAGTAGGCAGTAGCTCAGGTAAATTCCAGGTGATTCTGGTGTTTTTAAAGTAGAAACACTACTGTCCTTGCATAATTCAAGGTAGCCCCACATTGGTGTGTTCTGAGCGTTTGCATCAGCGAGGGGATCACTGGTAAATGCACACTCGTGAGATCAGTAGCGCCTAGAAAACAGGCGCTTCTGCCTAACTTTTTGCTTTCCCAGTTTGTATCTGAACACGTGCCTTATTGAAATGGGATTTGTTGTCTTAGACAACAAAACCATTTCAGCAGTGTATGAAATCTTGCAGCGTTAATGTATTGTCTCAGAGTGAAGCTACCATAATGTCGCTTCCAGAGGCTGCAGAATGTTCCCAGAAGGCCAGCGGGAGCCAGCACCACCTCAGCTGGCCCAGAATCGGCTCCAGGGCTTGGCTCTGGCATAACCTCCAGAAAGGGTGGTTATCCTGTTGTAACCGATAGCCAGTTGCTGAAAAGCAATCCACGTGAACCTGTTTTGTACTAGTGTTGTTTGGGATTCTTTTGGATTTCCTTGTCTGTTTTTTTTCACTGTATATTCTTAGAAAGTGAAAAAGTGTTTTGAAGCTTAGTGGTTATGTTGATAGTTCGTGCTTTCAAAAGAGGAACCTTTATTGCAAGCCTGTATTACAGTTTGTTATCTTGTAAAGTCATTTTTAAAGGATTAAATGACTAGCTTTTTTTATACAAAAAAAGGCAACACTTCGTCTTATTTTTTCTTGTTTTCAGAGTCCTCTAAGCATATTTAAAGGAAATATTGCTGCTTGCTAATACTATCAAAGCCATTCTAAAAGGAGGAGTTCACTTTCCATCTTTTCACTGACCAGTGCTTATAGTGTGAAGCAAGAACTTGAGGGTATAAGAGGAAGGGACAGATAGTTTCTCTGCCTGTCCAGAAGAAGCAGGTGAAGCACTTATCAAACTCAGCTACACAAGGCATCAAGTCCAGAATAGAACCACCAGAGTCTACAGCGCACCGGGCCACGCTCCTGCCCCATTCCCGGTGTCTGTTCCTGCTGCGTGAGCTGCGTCCCGAGCCATCTCATCATAGCACAGGCACTGGTCCTTGAGGTGAACGGGACAGTTCCTCTCCACACAATCCCACGATAAGGTGGGGTGGCAGGACACAGATGCGACTGTCCACCCATTCTGGTCTGCTCCCCCTCTCCGGCACTTACGGGTGAAGCCACGATCCATGCAGGAACTGGAAGAGCAGTTTTGCTCAGTGTAGCCATCCCCCCCCAGCCCAATGGTGAGAGCACCCCTCTTCTACTACATGCCAAGCTGAGCCTTACCTGGGTGTGGGTCCCATCTGAAACAACCACGTGGCTTTAAGGATCACGGAGTCTTTCCCAAAAGTTACTTTCCCATCTCGCTGTTGCCGAGGCACTGCCCTACCTCCTGCCAAAGACCCTGGGTGTGCAAGGAGGAGAGAGAAAGCCTGGGACTGGCAACCGAGAACTGGTGTAAGCACAGAGCCAACGAAAGACGTTGCTGCTGGGGAGTGTAAGTGCAATGAAAGCCTCGAGAGCAAAGTGCCTGGTCTGGCTCGTCGTGTCCTCGCAAGGGGACAGCTGGTGATGCAGAGTTGCTTCCCGAGAGTGCTCCATTTTGTTGCTCTGCTAAATTTAAAAGGGCCAACTAACAACAGAGGAGGGACTGGACAACCAAAATGGTTCAGAATAGAAACCAGAGCCTCTTTGCTCTCCTCCCTGAGCCACAGTGTCCCCATGCAGTTGCCAAGAAACTGCTGCTGTTTGGCAACCAAGTTGACGGCCAGTGGGAAATGACTGTCTGATGTCTGGTGTGGGAAAAATGTCTGCCTCACGCTAGTGGCAAATGCGGAACACACTTGGATCCTTACTCCAGACATTAAGTAAATACTAATTCATGTTAATTAGAAAAATGCTTCCTTTCTCTTCCAGGATGATAAGTGAGGGAGAAAGAGGAGAGACAAAAGCCACCCTTCAAATGGGCAGGTTTTAGAAAAATTATCAATTCATACCGATCTATGACACAGGACATACATACTTCATTGTGCCCCATGCTGCACAACCCCCTGCTGCCACCTCTACCGTTTCTTGCAAGCCGGGGCTGCGCAGCTTCTACGTTTTTAGCTGCGCATTGCTGCAACGTTGGCAAACCCACTGCCTGCCGTTCCAGCAAAGGCACCACGGGTGAAGGAAACCAAGTTCCCACACTGTCACCTGATGCTAGATTACACCCCAGCATCTTCACATCCCCCGTAACTTCTACACCCGAGAGCTTTTGGCACTCTCCGACATGTACATCTGGGCTATTTTTCAGAAACATCCCTCCCACATCTACTGCCAGTGTTCAGAGTATTGCTACACCGGTAACACCTTTCCTCTGCCCACGAGCCAAGCATCTGTAGTTGTTCTGCTCCAAATCCAGCTTTTCCCCGTTGAAGCCCACTTCCAGGCTGCCCGCTCCATCTTAACGTGCCTCACTCTCAACCAAAAGGCTTTAGAAACTCATAGGATTTACTCCAAAGATAGTTCTTAACCCTCCCTTGCCCCTTTCTCCTCTCACAATGTTCACGGTATTAGTCCATGTTTAGACGGGAACATTTTCAGGGCAAAGATGGGGTCTCCCAGTCTCGGAGGACAACTCAGAGCGTTCCTCCGAACTCTGAAACGTGCCTATTCATTTCATCGTAACCTGTTACGCTGGCTGTTTCAAAAGCAACATATACACATCACTCCAAAATCAATGACCCCTTTTTCTGCTAGAAGATTTTTCCATCTCAGAGATGGACTGTCCAGAAAATACGGATTTTTTTTTAATCTTTTTTTTTTTTTTTTTGCTATTTGCACCCAAATTCCACCTAAGACAGCAACTTTCTCTGTCTGAAGAGCCCTGGATATAGCTGTGTGGCTTTTCAAAATCAGAGTTAATCTACAGTTATATCTAGCACTGCAAAGTCCTCCCAGAAATTCTTTCAACTCAAAGAGGACGTTAAATCCAGGCTTGACAGTACCTGGATAAAGTGAACGGCAGCAGGAGAAACATCTAATCCAGCCTTATCATAAACCTGCTGACTTCATGGAGAGCAGGAGCGACATGACGCTTAACCTCCTGGGAGCTAGCATGAGGGCTAGCACAGACTCTTCGTAATTCATACCGCCTCAGCTTCCCTCCAAAACTACCCAGAGGCACTTCTACTTCGATTAAATTAGAGCTGAATTTGGAGTGCAGTTCACATCATTAGCAAGGCCTGATCATGCTGGACATGCTGCCGGCTGTTGGAATCACTTAGGAAAGACAAGTACATCATTCTCCATTCAAAACCCAAATATTTCATGCCTGGGAGTTATGCAGGACATGAAATAGTCAGTCAGCAGCCTGACCTCGGAGGAGACACCTTCCCAGGGCATTGCTTTGTGCCTCTGGGGAGCTGCTGGGTTCAGAGCGGGATGCTCTTCATCCCACCACCTTCCAGGTCAGTGGCTAGGACCACGCAGGGATAGCCTCCGAGAGCCAAGGACCAACAAGGACAGTTTCAGGTCAAAACGTCAGGGCATGGCTGGGCACACACGCTGCTGGCTGTTGCAGAGCCCTCCTCTTCAGCCTTGCAGGGCAGCAGAAAATCAGGAGTCGGCAGTTCCATGGCAAGAAGCAAGGAGACAAAAGCTCCTTGCGCCTCCTGATAAAGCCATGTCTCTCCAGCGACATGGTCTTGGCTCACAGCTGCCGTGGATTTCTGAGCAGGATAAGGTGAAATGCTCCCAAGGGAGAGGCAATGCTGAGCAGAACATAATTTCCCCACCTCTCCCAGGGTTTAGTTGGCAATAGTAGCCTCCTCACAGCAGTTTGTGCTTCAGTTCTGTCTTTTCATCAGACAGTATCAGGCTAAGCTCAACCCAGAATGGATCTGCAGTTTGCTTTCTTCTTTCTGCACCTCTCTGGGTTTAACTTCTGGCCCTGCACCCCCAAGCAAAGACCATCAGGACAATGTTCCTCAGAGGAGCCTGCCTTGTTGCTGTTGACCTCTCCACCTCCACGGGTCCTCCGAGTCCCTGCCGAGGGCGAAGCCCAGCGCCTGGGGAACCTGCGCCCAAGGAGCACTGCTGCAGCTGCAACGGGCTCGGCACCCCAGTGGGGGTTTCTTTTTCTCTGCTGAACACAAGGAGACACGATATCTTGTTCCGTACAAGCAGCGACTCGACACATCAGGCTGACTACAGCAAAAACAGGATGGGGGAGCACAGAACGGGAGATATATAAAGCTCATCTCATCTGCAACGCGCTGCCTCGGCTTTGCGGCACAAGCAGCAGCCGCCGCCGCCTCCGCGCGCAGCGGGCTCCCAGAAGGTTACGCGTACCGTGAGCACAAACAAAAATCACGATTCCCTGGTTCCATGCACGCTCGTGCCCACGGGGTATCAGCTTCTGTCAGCCAAGGCAGGGGTGCAAAAATCCCGCTGCTGGGTGGGGGGGTTGTCCCCTGAGTTCAGGGGGATTTTTTTCTCCTTCCCTGTAATTTCCCTTCATCGCAGGAAAAATGATCAGAGCTCTTTCCTTGATTCAAAGCTGCAGGAAACCAAATCCAAGAGGCCCTTCATAGTTTCCTACTTAGCCAGCTTTATCTTGCTCAACACTGCAGCCAGGGCTACCCAAACCATTGCCAACCAGAAAGGCACAGTAACAATGTCCCAGAAGCATTTGCTATTTATAGGAAGGCAGACTTAAGCATGGCTAAATGAAGGTTACAATGAAGGACAAGCAGAAAAATCTGAAAGAGGAGAGCAGAAGGGAAGAAAGGGGGGGAAAAGAAAAAAATCCTGTTCTGGCTTTAAATTGTCTCGCAGAAAGGAATCAAGGTATACCTTAAAGTTTTTTGGGCAGGTGGAAGGCTCCAATGCATTTCCCTGTGCAGTGATTCAAGTCTGCCTTTATTCCCAGTTGAGCTCAAAGAAAAAAGTCACAAGGGTCAGTGGCCATGAACAGGAAAAAGAAAAAATGGACTTCACTGTTTTTTCATCTTCTGCTTTGTTTTTATGAAGGATGGTAGGAGCAACCCACCCAAAAGCCTTTTATCTCAGGAGGTGATTTGAGCTGGAAACGGGTACCTGTAATTAACTTGCATTCCAGAAGGGGAGAAGTTAACTTATTTGGTTTTTTTTCATGCTGCTTTTCAAAAAGAAATTAATTTTTGATAAATGAGAATGAGCATGTGCATTCTGCAGTGCTTGACCTGCAGTTATTTTCAGGCCTCACTGCTCAAGACACAGCTTTCGGTTGTGCACTCGCAGATTTACTTAAGGAATGAGCACAGCCCTGCTGGCAACCTATACCACTTCCTCAGGAATGGCTACGATCACCAAAAGGACGTTCCTCGAGCAGGGCTGCACTGCACAGGACACGTCATTCGCCTGCGTATATACGCAGAAGTAGGTGGATAGGGGATCCAGCAGATCCGTCCCGCAGCAAGTGGAGCTGCCTCTGCACACTGAGAAGTTGAGGTGGAAATCCACGTCCCACAGCCACCGGCAGTACACAGAAGCGCCAGCTCCATCCGAGGAGTAAAGCCGCTGAAGACACAGAGATACACAAATGAGAAAGCCTCTTTCTTGCTCCCTCCTTTCTGCTCTGTGGGGATGGTGATGCTCAGAAGTGCCCCAATTTGGATTAGCCCATCTCTGCTCCCAGTGTGAGACACCCCAGATGCAATTCCTCTCGCCTACCTGAAGACATTTGCATGCGAGATATCATCAGGGTCCCCTTTAAACTGAACAGAGAGAAACAGGCTGAGTAAAGACCAAGCCATGTGATTAAATCTACTTTAGGATGAGATAAACCCTCCCCAGGCTCCAATGATTAGGTCTCCTTAGGTCTTCAAGGGCAACTGAGACAAGTAGCTGCAAATGACCATATCATGGGCTCCAAACTTTGAACACGATGAATCCTACCCACAGACCCTACACCTGCCTCCTGAAACTCAGTGCAGCTGCATCCACAGTTCAAATCACAAACTGAACCCCACAACACCTTAGAAACTTGTGGGTGCCTCCTGGCCCACCAAGCCTGAAGCTGGTGTTGGTACCACCAAAGTCTTGGTCCTGAGGGTTTTGCAAGTCAGAGCAGTCCTGGAGCCTCAGCCTGCAAATGTTGCAACCCACATCGGAGCTGAATCCCCCCCCAGTCCTGCCACCTCCCCCTGCACTCAGGCAACCTCCAGGCTTTGGGATCAGACCTGACCCTGAAGTCCCATCAACCAAAACGCGCTCTGTGCTAGACAGGGGAGAAGCCAGACACGCAGGTAGCTCACACCTCCCTGCCTCCACTCTCCCGGCGGTTTTCTTGCCAGCTCTGGGCTCGTAGCAGCGCCGAGTCCAGGTAGTTACGGAGGGCTTGCTTAGGAGCTCCCAGCCTACAGGCACTCCTTGGTTAGTTTGCTTTTTCTCATACTGGGGCAGAGAAACACAGGGACTGGGCTGGAAAATCAGGCAGATGTTCTTAGGGTCCCAGAGACCCTGTTTAGGTGATGCTTAGCTCCCCTTCAATAAGCAATCCTGCATACCTCCCTGCCTTGCTCAGAAGTGTAATACACAGCTTCAGCCACTCATTTCCAGGGAGAGAGTGTGCCAGCCGTGGAGCTCGGTAGCTGTACATCTGGTGTGGGTGCCCTTCGGCATGGGGAGGGCCGAGTCGCCAAGGAAGGCTAGTGGAGCTTCATGCGATTGAACAGCATTTAATTTTGAAGTATGGGTTTCAAAATTATTTTCCGACAAAGTGAGTTTGCTTTCTTTTACTAGTTAGAAACATTCTGTGAAAGATCTTTTTCATTTACTCTGACTGCTTCTCCACTACCAGCCCATATGCTTCATCCCATTTTTGTCTGTTTTTTTCTTCATATGGGGAGGAGGATGACGCAACTGCAAACAATATGTACCTCTCATGGTAAGTACCTACATTCAGCTGAATGAGTTTCCGCTTCTACAGTGTTTGCGCATTTTTGTTTTTCTCTTCACAATATTTAGGAACAAACTCTCAAAGAGCTTATTCTCAATGCTTTATCTAATGACACAAGCAAAGCCTCGTATCGGCACAGAACTGCCCGTGCAACGAACTGCAGGGGCAGCTGGCAGCGCAGGAATACACAGCCAGGTATTTGGGCACTGCGCTCGTTAGCGGTTAACCGGACAGGGAAGTGTCGAGATACTCACAAGCTGCTCCTGTACCACAAACCAAGGATACTGCCATCGGAGAAAACAACAGCACCCACCTGGAGGCCTGCAGGAGATACAGGACCATCACCGTGCAATCCAGACTCCTGCAGTTTACTGGTTTTCCGGCAGATGAATCTGCTTGAGGCTGTGTTGGCATAGAGAGTAATCCCACAACTCACGTATTTCATATGGACCAGTTTCATCTCATCAGCTGCTTATCAGAGGGTCCCTGCCACAGGTAACTTTGTCTGCTCAGGGTCCCACACTAAGGCAGCAGCGCAGGACCCTGTGGCATCTCTTCCACAGCAAACCAAAATCTTTGGAGCAACCCATTTTAAATGGAATAACTTCAGCAGCAAATGCCAACCTCTGCTTCCCAGCAAGGCAACAGAGGATAAAATCTCTGTGCCCTGTGAATACTGCTCACTTTCCTATCTTTTAGAAAAATAATAAAGTAGAAAAGTGAAATGAGTGTTTTATACCTGAATGTATCTATAGCTTCCCAGGAGAGCACTTCGGCAGGCTCTCCATTCCCTTCCTCAGTAATGCTGCTTTTCCACAGGCACAAAGATGAAGGCACAGCCTAATGCACAGAAAAGCCGCAGCTGTGGCCACACCACCAGCTGAGAAGCATCTATTTTTAAAGCTCATTCCATGCACACAGCAGTGAGTCCTCCAGGCCCAGTTTGTCTCTAGCCCTTGCACTTTTGGTAAAGAACACAAATTTAAAAAAAAAAAAAAGAGAAGGCTTTCTAAACCCTACCTTTTCCACAAGTAGGAACTAATTAGCTTTTCACAGCTCCCTTGCACAGATGAAAACAACTACAGGGAGGGTGGAAGAGTCTCGCACCTGCTGACCGCAGCACAAAGCCCAAAAGCAGAGCCCGGCATCCCAGGCCACGGGCACAGGTGGGCAGGAAAGGCTGCGACCTTGTCCCGTGTGCTGCACTGAGTGCCGGTCTCTTGCTGGTCATTTGTAGCAGTAAACATAACAGCTATTTGTAAAACAAAGGATTTTTTTTTTCATTCTGGACTTTGGAGACTTTTTTAGTTGGGGGGATGTGTGTGTGCACAATATTCCATTGGTTTTATTCTCTGAGCATCTCTAGCTATCAGCCTGCCAACATTTAAGAAGGTAAGAACTGCCCTGTTGGGTCGGGTCGTGGTGCACATAGCCCCACTTTCTGCTTCTAACAAGGGCAGATGGGTATATAGTCACAAACGTGACTCTCCCTAGTGCTCGCAGTCAGTGGACCACTGAAATACAGCCCTGCCGATACCTCTCACTATCCTGTGAACTTGGACGTTGCCCACGGAGGTCTCCATTAGCCTGTATCTGTAGGTTCACGATCATATATCTTCACGACATCCTGTGGCAGCAGGTTGCAGGCTTTCATTACCCACTGTATGAAGCGCATTTCTTTATCTACATGTGGGACATCTCAAGAAACCTGTTGCTGCGGCCACCACTGAAGTACTTGGCATCCCTAGAAAAAACACTGCTCCTGTCATGTACCTGCACCTTGAAACAGTGTCCTCAGCCTGTTGTGTCCTCTTCCCCGCGCAGGCAGCACGCACCGAACCCCGCCAGCCCCAGGCTCTCCTCCTCTCCCTAGGAGAGCTCTTTCTTCCTTTCCCAAGGACAGGCTCACCCCGCTGCCCCTCACAATTACTTCGGAAGCATCCTCCAGTCCCGATTAAAGTGTGGATGATGAGCACATCTCACCTAACGTGAACTGAGAGGAAAGGGTATTGGAGAGGGGAGAAAAACTGGTGTGATTGTTGTATTCCCTGATGTGATGGATGGATCCTGACTAGTCAACCTCAGGGTGGAGTCCAGACAAGAAAAAAAACAGAAGCCCTGTCTGGTTTAGGACCTAAATAACACACACGCAGGAGGCCGGCTTCAGCCGTTCCTACTGCTGGCCGTAGGGGCTGAGGCTTCTCCCTGCTGCCCAAGCCCTCGCGGGGCAGGCAGGCGGCCACAGCTGCAGTGGTCCAGCACATGGGCAAGCAAGTCCTTTCCAGCGGTGGTCCCATGCCCCCAGCAGCGCTCCTGCTCCCCGTGGAGCTGCCTGCCGCCAGGCAGAGCTGCAGCGTGAGAGCCAGCGTCAGCCCCAGCCCTGCTTGGTGATTACAGCCAGCCCACGTTTTAATCTTAAGGCGTTTACTCTCAGTTTTGAGTTAGACGGTCTCGCCAAGTGCTAGGGATCATTAACACAAGAGCTGGAGCCCTCCAGACCCAAACAGCAGACGAAGGACTCTTCAGGCACACACCTGCACCGATGGGATAAGCCTTGTTTCCCTGGCAAGCCACACAGACTGAAAAAAGAATTAAATTTAAAAAAAAAAATGCCAGCAGCTCTGAAAGTGTAAATGTTAGATCTGCTAACAGGGACTCGCTGTTACTCCTAGGTAATAAATGAGGGGCTCAGGAAAGGGAAAACAGATTTCTCCAAAGCCTTGTGCAACGAAGTGCTCCCTCCTGCTCCCTTAGCCTGAATACAGAGATTCAGCAGCAGGGTAACTCAACAAGGCTCCAACTGTATCTCTATTTCATTGCTTTTCTCAAGGATTTCTGTTTTACTGCAAAGAAAATGTGACACAGGCTCTCTGTCCCAAAGTCTAATATTAATATTAGATTATTAAGATTGTATTTTTAATATTAATATTAGACTACCATTGGTCTAATATTAATATTAGACTTGGGGGCAAGATTTTGAAGTGAGCTGGTCATGAGCCTTTGTTTTACCTGCTTGGTAACCAGCAGGATTTAGACCAGCTTTGGTGGGGTGGCATTTCACTTCACATCTCTGCAGCGAAACTGTGTGAGGACACACAGTTGTGAACTGGTTTTGAAGAGACCTGGATGGCAGGCAGCTTGCCCTTGCTATTAGGCTGGGGAAAAACCCCACAAACCCAACCCATTTCTTAAGCTGCTGCTCACAATGTTATAGTATGTTTGTAATCTGAGACGTGAAGTGCTGCTGTGGTGTGTTTTGGTGTTTTTTTTTTTTCTTAAGCATGGTGAGAGGTAAGAAAAGCAGATCCCTCTTGGCACTTTTGAGACCTCCCTTCTTGGGGCAGGTAATTTTTGAAGTCACTTTCCTTTACAAAGCAAAATCCAGTTTCGCAAAGCAACGCACAAGTCCCGCAGGACATGGGACTCCATGTTTCCCACAGCTTTTTTGGCATGAAGCATACGGCCAAACAAGAATCAGGCTCAGCCCCTGCAAGGAGCTGCCCTTGTACTTCCCTACCCCGTTAAACCCCAAAAGAATTACAAAAAAGCAGCGACAGCAAATGCAAAGGAGCTCAACAGCATTGGCCCTGATGGACACTCAACGTTTCTCCTGCGAGGTGGACCTCTACCGGCAAAGCTTGAAGGCCCGTGCCACCTAGTGGTGAACAGTCAGCCCCAGGGCTCCCTTTCTAGCCATCTTTGGTACTAAAATCCTCCAAGGTTTCAGACTGGATCTGCGCTGCGAGCAATTCACCTGTTTAAGCAGCCGGTCCAGGGATAAGGACTTTCCCCTCTCCATGCCGTCACTCCAGGATTCAAGAGAAATGTGAGGACATCCTGGGAATCAGGACAAGGAAAAGCAAAATCAGGATCCAAATCCTTTGGAAAGTGTAAAAATTAAGGCTGCAATAAGCATCATTGGTAATACTGAAACCTTGCAATTGTTAAACAAACCTTGTGATTTTGGAAAATAAGGAGGTTAACACAGAAAGTCAGTAGAAGACCTGCGAATCAGAGCTACAGAGTGAAATTCCCAGCTCCCTGCCTTCTGCCTTGGCGTGTCTCCTCCGCTGGTCTGGAGGAAGGTTGAGCATTTTCCGACATAGAAGTACCCGTGCCAGTTGTTTGTGAGCGTGCCCCCACCCGCTGGCACCAGAGATCCATCAGACCAGCTCTCTTCCCAGAGAGACAAAGGTCGAGTTGTGCCAGGATCCGAAGTCACAGCAGATGTGGTGCCCTCCAGCCACAAAATCAAGCAGGCTCCAGGGGTTTATCGGCGTTAGGGAACGCAGTTGATACTGCATACCTGTGTGCTCTTACAGACCTCTCAGAGCTGTGTCGTTTCTTAGAGCTGTCTGTTCCTGCCTTGCGGACACCAGCACCCTGCGCCGAGCTCAGCCCTCTCACAACCGCTCAGATCCCAGGCAGCATCTCCTGTTTCTTCTAGGACGTCCTCAGTGCAGGGTCTTACGGGACTCAAGGGTAACAACTCTTTACATTCTTAAAGGCCAAAACCACTCACGTTGGAAACAACTGGTATGCAAGAGACTTATTTTGACATGTTCTACCACGGCAAGGATGTTGCCTGTTTAAACACAGAAAAGGATAACCTCTGATCAGCTGGCATTGAAGGGATGATTCGAGATACAGGAACTGCCATAACTCAAAATAAGCAAGTTCTCAGAATGACAGAAGGCTCCTGATTAGGTCCTTAAGTGGGGAGTGGGGCACTGTGCTAGAAAGTTCAAGACTGTAATAAAAATGTAGCTTCAGTGGTTCAATCTACCACAGAGTAGTAGCAAAGCTTGCTTCAAGCCAGAGCTAGCGTTATTTGTGACCAACTGCATTTATTGATAGGATGACTTTCAACTCCCCATGAGACATTCAAACCCTCTAGCACAGAGAAGAAGAAATTGATACTACATTCAGCGAGCTATCCTCCGCTGCAGCAGTGCCGAGGACATAGGGTACATGTACCTTCTGGCTCCGAAACTCTGCAGTCACGGGTTGCACAGCACAGTTGTCTGCATAGAAGAGTGGAGGTTTTAATAGGGGGTAGAAATCAGCCGCCCGAGTTGTACAGCACACAGGGAGTCACAGGTAAGTACCTCTCAGGCCACAGCTCCCCGATACAGGACTCTCGTCAGCTTATCCTTCCCAGTTCAAGTACACCGCCCGCGTTCAGGACGAGCCCCTGTGGCAGCAGACACAAAGCATGCTAACAGAGGGAGGGACACCACCAACAGCATGTGTGCAATAGCTTGACCCCAAAGTGACCACATCCCCCCCCCTTAGATACTTGGGTCTCCTTGCTACCAAAGTTAAAGGAGCATTTGTGTTTTCCGTGGTGGAAGCTGAAAAGTTCTGTGAATAGAAATACAGGAAAATAAAGCATAAGATGTATTTCATTTCAGTGTTCCCATTTGTAAAAAGGAGGATGTTTGCCTTCTGAAGGGTTTGAGTTCTACTAGCAGAAGAGGGCTCCTGCCCCAGCCTTCCATAGTGGTACCTCCGCCAAAGGTGACTTTACACCCCAAGAGCTCCCAAACATAAGCGCTGGTTAGTTCTGCTGTCTGTTCCATGGTGCTGCTCCATCCACCCACAGGTCCCTCTTGCCCTTCCTTTTGCTTGAAGCGGAGTCCAACATTGCCCTAGAGCACAAACCCATCTCTTCCCTTTTACACAGGCAATGGAAAAGCCTCCATTCTATCCAGCTTTCTGACGTAACGCTTTATTGATTGTAAACACCCACAGGGATAAGAGAGACACTCAAAACATAAGAGCTTCTGATCTACATGAAGAATACAGCTAATATACATATCTTTAAGGTTTAATGTAAAACCCAGCGTATTTACATTGCCAGCTTCCAGCCTAATCCCACGTAAAAAATCTTCATATAAGTATCACCCAAGCAAAGTGAAACACCGCTTGTGTTTTACAAAGATTGTGTATTTTCATTGTCTAGGATGAAGGTTACAGGAGAACCCCGAGGACAGCACACAAGTGCCCGTCGGGAAGGAGCGGTATCAGTTAAAACAGCCCTTGGTGGTGGAACTTCGGGCACAGCAGAGTTGTACAACAGCACCTTCATTCACCAGTGGAACAGACCATGGTGCGTCTCCTTGGGATCAGTACTGAGGTAGAAAAGTAAGCATGTGCTTTACGGGCATCTGACACCGGTAGCCCATCACCCATCATTCCCACTTATATTAATCACCCAAACACACCCCTCACGTACAACTCAAACTCCGAAGTCCAAAGACCCAAGTGCTCAAGTTACATAACGTCATTCCACCGCTCGCCGGTAGCAGCCCGTTTTTTTACAAGTGAGAAGAGTAGGACAATAGCAAAACAGTTCATTCTCTCAAGATTAAAGAGATTTTATCTCTATTTTTTCAAAATCTTTTTTTAATCTCTTATTTTTCAATAGAAGAACCCAGGATTCAATTTATACATTTTACTTAACAGAAGCAATCAGGGATGAAGCACATTCTCATTTCCTTCTCTTCACTTCCAAACTAGAACTTCCTACTTTACAACATAATTACTTTTAGACAAACTACAAAGTCTACAACTAATCTTAAAAGGATCAAGAACAAAAGAGGGAGGAGGTGGTTTGATTTTTGTTGGAGTTGTTTTGGGTTGGTTTTGTTTGTTTGTTTTGGTTTGGGGTTTTTTTATTCCTAAAATGAAATGACAACTTTCAGGGATAAGGCAGAAAAACCACCTTTAATAACTACTGCTTTACAAGATATACACTAACCTGTTCTTTAAGACAAAGTCATCTGTAGGTATTACGCCAGCTAGAACGTGAGTTTTACAAGTCATCTTTTGTAATGTTGCACACAAACAAGAAGTCTTATTCTACAGGCAAAATACCATTCCAAAAAAAAGCCAAAAAACTACTCAGGTCAAATATTCATATCAAGTCTGGTTACTTTATTTTTCATCTGTGCAGTCAGTGAAAAGAAGAGTTAACGATGAAAACAGACAACCACAGAAGCTTTAGGTACAGTATTGTAACACTAAAGAACCAAGTGACCACACCGAACACATTCTTTACACTGGTCATTTCCAAACAAAACAGAAGTACATACACAGGTCTAGTTCAGTGTAAAACCTGATATTAAGCAGCAAGTTGCTCACAAATTGCAGCACAGTATATGGCATTTACTGCAAATAGCTACAGCAGCAGTGCTTAGTGGATGAACTGCATAGAATTAGCCTCATGGGCAAACATTAAATCACCACGATAATAACCTTAGTGGCTCCCTAACAGGTCTGAATTATGCAATTCAGCATGAACAAAATTGTTTACACTCCTCAAATTTTAGCAGTAACTTTTGTATTCTTTCCCCACCAGTCTACACTGTGTTTGTTCCAGCCTTCATTGCAGTAACTGCTTTCAATTAACTGTCATATACAACATAGGTAATTAATGCTTAAAGTTACACAGCCCCTGCAACAAAGGTGATATGACTATATTTAAAATAAGAACCTAAAATACATTCAAGAGATCAGCTGCAACAATAAGGCAATAAACAGTTTTAAAAGTAGATCCTAATAAACAAAACAAGACCAACTGTGTAATCTGTTGCCTTCATAAGGTTTCAGACTTGAATGAGTTAATTCAAAGTTAAGTGCTTACCCACCAGTAACATTTCAGAAGTACATTGGTAAAAATATTCAAAGACATGAGTATATTGGACTGCCAGCAATCACAACCCAGGTCTTATCACAAGTATACTTTCACATGTACAGCTTCACTTTTATACAGGTTTGTATGAAGTACCCTGTACAAAGATTTTACTACAGACTCCTTCAGGAAAAATTGTACATTGACAGAAGACATCAGCATTCCAAAATTCTTCCAAACCACATAATATAAACCTTTGGCCTGCTACTAATAAGATCATTAAAGTTACACACTAGGCAGACAGCATTATTGGCAGCTATGTCACAGCAATATTAAAAAAATAGCATCAGTTGTTTAAAAAAAAAAAAGAGACTGAAAATAACTTTGGGGAGTGAAATGTACACCTACATACAGCGAGGAAGGGAGAAGGAAGTTGTTCGGTTAGAGCAGATGAGTTACCCAGAGGTTCCACGTCCATCTTATTGCATATTTGATCAGTGTCAGCATTCAAACCCGCATGAATTTTTCCTTCATTAACTTGCTCGAGAGTTTTGATTCTTCCACCTTTACAGCTACCCTGACTAGCTATGTATATTGCTGTAACTTCACATTTCTTCACAGCTACTAGAAGCAGAGACTGAGTTAACTGTTACTTATCTCAGCCAGGGATACTATAAGCATCAGCCTTTTGCCATCTTCTGTGCACTAAAGTCTAGGTAAAAGTGAAATGCAGTGGAGTGTCAATATTCTATGTCAGTACAATAAAAAAAAAATCTTTATTTGTAAGCCTATATTAGCAAAGCTCAAGACAAAGATGCTAAATATGTTTCTAAAGAAACATATACCAGTACTTGGTTAGCACTGCTAAACTGAAAGTCTCATCATGTGAAGAGACATACAGACACAAGAATATTGGTACAGTAAGTTGTGCAAGGCCAACAACTGAAAGCAGCAGGGAATAGAATCTGATTGCTTTTGCTCAGTTTCCCGTTTGATTAAACGGGAATTTTACTAATTAAAAAAAAAAACCCAACATTAGGCATTTGCTTGCCAGCAGACAGGATAGAGGAAGGAAACTATCAATATTTCTACATGTGTTTAACGGATATGTGCATAGCACTGCCTAATCATGCTTGAAAATGTAACCCTGTAATACAAAGCATGCTTATACATACATGCTAGTAAACAAAACAAAGACTTTCAGACTCCAAAGGAAGGTCAGGGCTGATCTTATATTTTAATACTGAAACACCCAAATCATTTTATGAAGTGAATGCTCTCAGCTTTTGAACAGTATTCACACAATACAAATTAAAGCATAAAGGCACTAAAGAGTGCTGTTTTCTGAGATGTAGGCCCACTTGATGAAAAAGCTAAATGTTGCTGCTTTTAGCCATATAAATGAACCAAACCACAAGTTTGGAAGTCATAGGTTTAAAATTCTTAATAGCTCAAAGTACAAGACCAATTTTGTAGCCTGTTTAACAGTTTTTATACAGGGAACAATAATCCAAACACCACCATATATCCAAGCTTTGAGAGAAAACTGAGCTGTTCATGACAAGACATGTTGGTAGTTCTCTTATACACACAGAGTTGGTACCTGCATGTTCCTCCTCTTTCCAAAGATCTCGTGCATCAATCTTCAGAGTTGCTAGATAAACAGAAGTGGAGCTCTTCCTTCTGAAGTGCAATGTCAAAATAGCTGTATAACTCATTCTCAAAAAAAACAGGAGCAACTGCTTATTACTAGTAAAAATCAATAAGTCCTCCACCAAACATGAGGTACCAAATTCATTGCTGTAACACTATCAGTGTTACAGTGGCGTCTACCAAATTGGTCAGAATGCCTTAACTGGTTCCAGGAAAGAAGTCACGTCAGGTACCATATACCTGATGTAAAGGTGTACAAAGTGAGCTAGAGAAGTGCTTAGTATCTAAACACCAAAAATGACACTTCAGAATACTAAACAGTGAGTACATAACCTAGGCACCTTCCCCTCTTGAACACTAGTTGGACTTAGAGTAAAAGGTTCAGGAGAAACAAAGAAACCTAGCAGGACTGTTTATCCTGTAACCTTTCTTATACCAAAACCAAGAAAACAGGTCTTACCACCCAATTGCTTTTTTTGCCTTTTTTTTTTTAAAAGGAGATATTAAAAACCTCCAAATCATGTGCATCTGATATTGATTTTTCATATTTCATTTATACTTTTTATATATACAAGAATGTAACTAAAATCTCACTTCAGAATACTTTCTAAAGCAAGATATTCTTTCAACCATTTTTCAAGTTCACATGCATTCTCAAGGTTGAAGAAAAAATATATAATCATATATAGCTAAGGAAATAAAACTCAATTTCACTATATGTAGTTACAGTGCTGTAAAGAAAAAATAATTTAGAAACCATTTCAAGTCTGAAATGTTTACTGTGTTCAGACTAATGCAAAGGCTAAGCCCATGGTCCAGGACCTGTTTTTCATCTGCGTGCAGAGACAGAAGCTACAGCAGCTCAGCACTTTTCTGATGGAGATTTCTCTCCACCCTTCCTTTCTTCTAGTATTCTATGACTTGCTGCTGAGACCCTCCCTGAACCTCTACCGAAGTAGCATACATTGGTAGTTCAGAAGTAAAGGTCCACAGGTATTAATATTACCTCTTAAGTCAGTTTTTCAGCAAGATCAAACCACTGAGTGACACAGTGCAGAGGTGCTTAACCATTCATAGTTAGTCAGAAGTGCAACAGAGTACTTTAAGTTGTGTCTTCTGTAGGTGCCCTTCGCTGTCGAGCAGATTTCTGTCTACCTCTCTGAGGCGAGGGTGGAGTCTCCTGTTCAGCTTCAGTCTCTGACGGCTCGTTGTCTCCCTGTTGGGACCCTGTATCACCTATCAATTCTCTCAGGAATTTGAATTTAGACAGAAACAATTGCCAGACCACGTACCAGCCTGCAGGAGAAAAAAAAGGTACTGCTTAGTTACTTCATACAGATTGATAGTCAGCTCTCAGGCAAAGTATACCAGAAAAGTGAGAAAAAATCTGATTATCTCCCATCCTCTAATAGTCAATTCTCAACCCCAACACCCCTCCACAACACACCCACTCCTTTCTACAGTCCTATAAATACCAATTCGATTTTATACGGTTTGTCCTCGTATGGAAGCAAACATTTAAGATCCAGGCAAGGACCTACAGCAAGCAGTAGGTGGGTGATCACCATGGCACGGGTAAGGGTCTTAACTGTCAGGAGAAAAGGAACTTCTGTGGTTATACCTAAAACAAGGAGTCAGGATTCATTAGACAGGCACCGTAAAAAGGTAGCACTAGGGTTCCTACCCTCACTCGGAAAGCACATCACTCTGAAAAATCACATTTTAAAACCTGCATTACATAATCGCTATTAAACACACTTGTGGAAAAAACACACTTGTGGAAATCTTGAAATTAATACCATGTTTTATAATAAATCCTATTCTGTAATGCACATCTTCCTTATGTTCACTAGAAGACCAAATCCCCCAAAATCAAGGTGTTCCCTCACCATGCCTAAATCCCATTAAGGTAAAATAAACATTCTCTGGAAAATCTGTGTTCTGCTCCACTGCTAAAATGTTCTGGGTCCCAGAACTATGCAAGTAAAGAATTGAGATGGTCACATTTCTAGAATATTTCTTGAAAAATATTTAAGATCCAACTCCTCAAGTGTTTCTATAACAGGTAGCCAAGGAATTTAAAAAGGAGATATAAATATATCTAAACCTAAACCAGAATTCTCCTTTTAAAAGGTCTCCTTTATCTAAGCATTTAGGTCAAGACAGACTGGAGTTTCACCCAGCTGAGAACTAGTGACATCCCTTTCCCTCTAGCTAACCAGTCAAGTTTCATCATCCATAAAATAGGAATGTAACTTGTCTGTGAAATACACAGTTAAGCAGCATAAAATTTAAACAGCTTTTTGAAAACATATGCTAAATAAGCATCATTTGCAACACCAGAAACCATCTGTCTTGCATAGAGCTATAAATTAATATTCCCATTCTCTGTTCAGGTGGTCTTGCTAGCTATTCAAGCCTATACTGCTGACCTATGCAAGTATTAAGAGCCCCTTTTTACAGAGCTAGGGAAACCTGTCCTCCCAATTACACAGCTGTCAGCAGAAAGACTTCTGAGCCTGGACAACAGGGGCATATTAGGGAAGGGGAAGAAACACTAACAAGCTTAACCACAGCCCCAGTATTTTCCTTCCTCTTCTGTAATCAGAGTCATGCCAATATAAGCAGGCCATTGCTTAGGACAAAACAAGATCCCACCCTTCCCCTCCCTCCTGGAATACTTTTCACATCCTGCAGACTTTTAATTACCATAACTTCTCTGCTGCTGAGGACAGTTGGAGGAAAGCTTTTATATGACAAGCTTTTATGATCTAAATTCATTCCTAAAGCCTACACCAAGTACTTCCTTTTTCCATTAATACCTAAACCTTTAAATGACTTGTAATTAAATTGAATCTGATGTCCCACAAATGCCTCAAATCCCCCTGCACCTAGAAAAAATCTCAATGGCAGGTGTCTGGTTTTGGCATCTTTTCTTTCTTTCAGATCTAGAAGTAAAAATTGAAGTAGCAACTCTTTGAAAGTTGTTTCCATTGAGGAAACAACTCAGGTCTCTAGAAGCTTCAATGCTCTGTGTGTCCTGAAGACCATAAATCAATCCATTCTTCTCATTAAAAGTAATCAAATTTCCAAAAGTCATGCTCATTTCTAGTCACATGGGAAAGAAAATGCATAAAATATTCCAAGTAAATATAGGAAACTTGCAAGAAAGTGAGACCTAAGCAGAATATTACAAGCAATTTAAAAATGGCTTCAACTCCCCAATTTGTTGACAGGGCCAAAATTTGGGACACTAGACTTAAAAGTGCACAAAAAGCATGCGGTACATTCTACTAAATCCACTTAAGCATCTGTGTGTGTGAAACTCTCAGCCACAAATCCTTTGGTTGGGTTTTTGTTTGTTTGTTTAAAAATCCTACCTAAAACATCTGCAAAGTGAATTACTGTGAAACAGACATTACTTCCAGAGAACACAGGGGCGGGTGAGGCAAAAATAAACAAGTCCTTCTCAAAAAAGAGTTATAGGGCACTTCACAGAGGCAAGACTTGAATATATTTGGTATAAATAAATACCCCATTACGTGAAGTATTTTAACTTAGGCTAGATAAAGCGGACCACATGCTTCCTCTATCACTGCAAACAGGCCACTTATCACACAGAATTACTATTTGAGGGGAGGGGGAAAGAAAAATAGTAAAGAACATTCACACTTTATTCTCAGACACTCTCAAGAAAAACAGCATTAATTTTTTTCAGTGTTTGGTTTGAGTTAAAGCACAATGGTCTGAGTATCCAAAATACTGAGTGCCATAAACAGACTGCAGAGCACTCTAGCTCAAGACAACAAACAAGACAGTGTAAATAATCAGCCAACAAGACTGGTTATAGTCGACAAACCACCAGACCAATGATAACAGACAGATGAACGGAGCCACAATACAGTGCATTGAAAAGAAAATTACAACAGGCTTAACCAGTGATAATAGTGGGAGGGTAACCAGGCTTGAAAACTAGAGTTTCAAAACCTCACAAGATCTCCCAGCCTGTACCAGAGACACTTAGGTATAACGTAATCGAAGTAGAAAGATTTCTTTCTTTCACTTGCTCTAGTTATAGTGCCATCTTGGATGAAAAGTTAAAAAGAATCCCCAAAACAAACACACTTGTCTGAATCAAGTTGAGACCACCTCTTCAGCTGAGACTCCCTGTCGCCTCACTGTTACTAAACACTTAAATAAGCATTTCCTTGGAAATAACCAGACTACTGAAGAACAAGTTATTCTAGGCAAGAGAAACTCTCTCCAGCAGCAATATCAACTAAATACAGCATTAAACAAAACCAATCACACATAGACAAAACCTGGAGGCAGATTCACAGTACTGAGTTACTTCTAAATCAGAAGACAATGCATTTTCTATTAATTTCGCAGTCTCTTAAGAACACTGCAAAATGGTAACGCCCAACATCATGCCATACTGAAGAATTGTAAATTACATAATCGTGTGTTTTTAAAAACAAAATAATTGTAAAGTAATTTAAAATACACAAAAAAGGAAAATGGGCATTTCCATGCATTCCTGCCTTTGCAGCTCAGTTTAGTTTTGCAACTATTTTGCTGTAGAGCTCTTCCTGGACAGGTAACTGACACCACCGGTTTGCATCTCAACACTTCCACTCTGTTCAGTCAAGCCACTCTCAAAGAAGTCCTACTGGTTTAACTTCACCACACACAAAATACTTGATATGAATCAGCCTTTCAATGCTTACTTTATTTTCTTTAGCCATTTGATTTACCTTTCAAGTCATCCTTAGCTTGATTGAACCTGTGGAAGTCAAACAGCATACCCACAATACACCTTCAGCAAACAAGCAGGGATGACATGCAGAGTATAATACATAATATTTCTACATTAATTGGTGAAAGAAGTTGCCTCTCAAAGACGTAAGCCAGATCCAACAGTACATCATCACAATATAAAGCGGGGGCCCCAGCTCTTGGTGTAGCGGATACCTGAATCCAGTGAGAGCTGGGAAATCCCATCTACTACAAACAGACCGTATTTTGCATTTAGGCAAAAGAGCAGCTCCCAGTCTCTGCTCGGTTTAGTAGTCACTAAAAGCTAGGAGCCACTGTCTCACTTAAAATGCCACAGTCAGGTGCCATCCAAAGACATTTAAGCCACATTTGGCATTGTGCAATCAATATGTCAACCCCTCTTAAAAATTATGATGCAATGTGTTTGTGAAGATGGGACCATGAGTCAAAGCCTTTTTACTTACTCATACATACATCTGTTACATACATCTATGTAACATCAGGATGTTAAACAGTTTTTTATTATTTGATTATGTTTCATGAAAGCTACCTTTTCTGTTATTTCCCACACCAGCTCTTAGTTCTTTGTAAAGGGGAAAGAAACAAAGTGATCTGACTACAACGTTACTCCCCTCAAAAGGTGAGGGGTGCAAGTCTCAGGTCTGTGTATTTCATTCACCTTAACTGGCTTGTACGCCAAAGCTGGCAGAGGGAGGCTTGTCTTTATTGGAGCACATTTTCCTCTTCCATTTGAACGTGGAATAGCAAACAAAACAAAAAACCCAGGGCGAATATGGAGTGCTAGGTTAAAGCAACCTGATTTTTCTTATGTGAAATACAAATGAAACCAAGAAAGGAAGGAAGGTGATGCAGTAACAGCGCAAGACAGAGTCCGATGATCTAGCTTCTATTTCTGACCCTACTATAGACTTTCTGCACAGTCTTGCAAGATCACTTTACCTCTGTGTCCCTACTGATTTGAAAATAGGATACTACTACTCCAGCACACAAAGACTAATTTAGAACTGGGTTATTACCAAGGTGAATGTTGCCTGTATTCAAATGCTGAAGTGTCCATCACAGAAAATCTTAGGCAGCTATAGCTGGAAAAAATGGAGCAAGGAGCTCTGGATGCTAAACTGAGATCTGGGAGAACAGGGTTCTACTCTGAGCTCTGCATCGGACTACTTCTGTGACCATGGACAAGTCACTTTAACTCTGCGCCATTTGTAAGATGTAGATAATATGCTGCCCTAGTGGGTAGCTTTGCTATGGAGGAGATAGACTGAAGGACGCATACACTACTCTGATATTGGAATAACAGAAGACATCAAGTGACACAGTGCTTGGTTCTGCACAGCTCCTGAAACCTGGTCCCATTTAATGCAACACTACCACAAGGAAACTCGCTCTCTTCCAATGTCCCATTTATAACAGTTCCAAAACTCAACTTCAAATTAAAGGGTATTTTCTCTTTATTGCTGGTCTAATCAAGCATGACTTTCCTCATCTTTTGAAGCATTTTACAAGATTGACTCATTTAAGATAGTTACAAAAGTGTTTAAACAAAGCATTAAAGAACAGTTTTTCAGGTAGAATTTAGAGCTCAAATGTTTTCCCACCTGCAACTGAATTCAGACTTGGGAAGCAAACCACACACTTGTTTCAGCACTTTGAGTTACGTGGTTTTTGTTTTAAGGTCATGTCTCTTAAACCATATCTCATTAGCCTCTCTTGCCAAATGAGATGAATGCTTCCATCTGTTCCACTGAAGGCACTTCAGCAATTTCACACAGCTCCATGCATTACTACATTGGAAAAATAAAAGAAATACACAGTGGAAAGCAGTACTGGAGTTCACCTTAGCTGGTATTTTATCTTATCCTATATCCTTGACTATGCATTAATTCCTCCCATCTGCAGAGGAACACGGAATACACAAAACCAGCAATGAGACCACCAGAGAAAGGAAATCAGAAAAGGTGGGAATAAGAAAGTGGAAGCAAGTTACCTTAGTCCCACTTTTAAGAGGGCAACTGAAAAATCGCTATGTTTACAGTCCCTCAATGGTTTCTATGTCAGATGTGATCAGTTTACAAATAGAGATGTTGCTAGCTACAAGCATTGCATGCTTCCTAACAAATTCACATTAACATTGAAAGTAGCAGTTGCAAGCATCCAGAAATGTTTAAAAGAAAAAGAAATCAGGTCATTTATTCAAAGTACTTTTATAGACATAAATGCCTAATTCAGGCATAAACATTTGCTTTTCACATGGCTAAAGAACTGGTCCAAATAACTTCTGATAGTTTGTGCTTTGAATTTTCTTTCTGCTTTAGAAAAATTATAAAATGAAATTTTTCCCCCCATTATTTAAGTTGATAGCACTTATCACATCATATTTGTGATAAGCAGCAGAAATCCACATGATCCTAGGATGTCTCCTGGGTATTTAAGTCTATTGTTCTCCGCAAGCATTCATACCTTTTATAAGCCACTCAAAATCCAAGTTACAGCTCTTTAGGCTCTTGACCCTGTAAGTCCTTTTCATAAGGCTGTTTCAATACCTCTCATCAGGTGGCTGTAAAACATTCTTATCATCAGATTAAGCTTACTCAAGTTTATATCCAGCCATTCTTGTGTCAGGTTTGTCCATTAATTTGTATGTCTCACTGCTGACATTTACTCACATCCTGTCACACAAAGCACTCAGCCTCCCTGGGAGTCTAACAGGCTGTAAAGAATAGAGACCTATAGGTAAGATGGTGGATAAGAAACTGCCTATCGCTGGTACAGATAAACAATTAAATTGGAAGTAGCTTGTACTCAGTTTTTTCTAGTAGTGGTCTTGACACTTTTCCTTGAATATTTTCCATGAATAACCATGGCACAAGAAATAGAAGTGTGCCAATATTAATTAATAAACTGTATGATGGGAAAAAAAATCATGACCAATACTGTAAATCATTCTCAAATCCTACTGAGTCACTTCTAACAAGGTAACAGTTCAAATCCCCCCCAAAAAGCAATGAACGTGTCAGCTTCCTCTGTTCAGTACTTTTGAAATCTAGATGACTTCTAGCAATCATTTTATAAGGTCTGATACTGTTGAAAGTAAAATACAATGAAGGATGCAAAGCAAAGTACTCAATAAATCTAAATTGAATGTACAATACGGAACTCCAAACTGCTAAGTATTTATAAGCCACTTAAAAATAAAGTCAATTATTAATTACTCTTGCTCTCTTTAAGCAAGAAAGCACTAGAAATATGTTTAAGTTAACAGGCAAAGTTAAAGAGGTCCTTAGTGTTTCAATTCCATTTGTCACATACAGACAAAAGCAGAAAGGCCTGGAAAAAATGATCCTGGTTTCCAATTTTGAGCAGCATGTTGCAAAATCAGAATTATCCTGTTTTATTGGGTGTTGGTGCAGCCTCACCTTGAGCACTGTGTGCAGTTCTGCACCTTAAGAAGGATGTGAAGGTCCTTGAATGCGTCCAGAGGAGGGCAACAAAGCTGGTGACGGGGCTGGAAGGCATGTCCTGTGAGGAGCAGCTAACGACTTTGGGCTTGTCTAGTTTGGAGAAAAGGAGGCTGAGAGGCAACTTCATCATTCTCTACAGCTTCCTGAGGAGGGGAAATGGAGGTGGAGGTGCTGAGCTCTTCTCCCTGGTATCCAATGATAGGACACAGGGAAATGGTTCAAAGCTGTGTCAGGGAGGTTCAGACTGGACATTAGAAAGCACTTCGTTACCAAGAGGGTGGTCAAACACTGGAACAGGCTTCCTAGAGAGGTGGTCGATGCCCCAAGCCTGTCAGTGTTTAAGAGTGTTTCATTTGGACAATGCCCTTAAAGACATGCTTTAACTTTTGGTCAGCCCTGAAGTGGTCAGGCAGCTGGACTAGATGATAGCTGTAGGTCCCTTCCAACTGAAATACTCTATTCCATTCTAAAATCATTTTAATCTTTCACCAAAAAAGTAAAGATCTCATATGCCTACTCTGAAAACATAAAAACCCTGGTAAGTACCATGTTTCATCTTCTGGAAGATAAAAAGTGGCCAGACAACACTAATGAGCATATAGAAACCTGAATTAAAAAACACTCAGAATAAATATCCCCTTCAATCACTGTAACAATGGACAGTACAGGACTTCCATGAAGTTTCAGTACCCACAGTATTCTTTGCTAGTGAGCTTGCAGTTTATTTCCGAATTGTGTAAAAGAAAATTTTGGTTTAAGCCTGTTGCTTGATCATTTAACTTTATGTACTCCAATTTCTCTGTAATGATGAAATTTCACAATCATTCCCAGTTCACCTTTTTCATTCTACTCAGTTTTAGAACCATCACCCTTCCTCCAGTCATCTATTTTCCAGGCTAGATAGATCTAACCCATTTAGAATTTCTTCATGCAGAAATCACTACATAGCTCTCACCATCCTATCTTTTTCAAAAAAGAAACTAGGATTTTTTTTTTTAAATAAGGTAATACACTTCAGTAAAAAAATACACTGTTTGAGAGACAGGCACATGGTAGATTCCTGTAGCAATATAATGACATTTTCTGTTTTATTTTAAGCTTCTAATGTTTGATTTGCCTATTTGCTTGCTACAAAGCATTAAAAAGATATTTTGGAGAAATGTTTACAATTACTTCAGCTAATCCTTTCTTTGGGATACTAACAGCTCAGTTTGAATTCATTAGATTTCCCCACATAAATTATGCATGCACATATTTCACTCTTTTTATGTACATTACTCCATACATGCTAATACTGGGTTTCACCTCCCATTATCCAGTCCCTCGATATTGCAAAATCGTTTCACAAAACTGCCGTTTTGACCACAATTAACAATTTTTTTTAGTCAGCTGACTCTTCACTTGGCTCCCTTGGTTTTCAAAAATCACTTTAACTCCACCTGGCATTTGCTTTTTATCTCACAAGCCTTTCACCACAGGCTATGGCATAGTTCGAGTATGGTGGTGGTGTTTTTTGGGGTGGTTTTTTTTAGAGCTCCAAGTTCAGCATGTTGATCACAACTCCCACATGCACTACACTGCTGATTCCTTCCAAGAACTCCAACAGACCTGCAAGTCGTGCTTCCCATTGAAATAGTCCTTCTCTCTGCATTAAAAACCAATACAAGTCTTGGACCCACCGAAAGAAAAAAAAACCCTCCCAAGAGCTGCTCTCAACCCATGCTAGCAAAGATATGTCAAAAGCTGAGGAGAACCAAGTAGGAAGTTTACTTCTTCCATTCACTGGCATTTCAAACCCATGTACAAGCCGCACAGAGTGACTGTTCAATAGTCCGTTCACTGAAAAGGCTGTCAGCTACAGATTACTCACCGAACTAAGCTCTGGAAGCATCTGAAGGCTCAAAATTATTTGGAAACAAAGAGAAGGGGGCGTTATGAACCACACACGCTTCCCCACACCCCAGGGCATCGTGCCCTTTTATTTCCTTCAGTCAATCCCGGCAAAGAGGAACCACCAGAGATTGAGGAAGGGGGGGGAGGGGGGGNGGGGGGGGGCGCGGACGGACACGGACGGACGGGGTGTGATGGCAGGGGACAGTGACACTGAACACCGAAGCCAGGCCAGCCCTCCCGCACTTCCTCGCCCCCTCCCCTCCCCCCCCCGCGCCGAGGGGAGCGGGTGGGACTCACCGCACAGCATGAAGAGCAGCACGCAGGCCAGGGTGGCCACGATCACCAGCAAGGTCAGCCCGATGCTCTGCCACATGGCGCCGGCCGCCTCCCCCCCGCCGACGGCGGGGGCAGCGGGGGCCCCTCCTCGAAGACGCTTCCCCGCCGCGGCAGCCGCTCGGCCGGGCTGGGCCGAGCCCCACCGGCGGCCGTCAGGGCCCGCTCAGTCCTGCGAGAGAGGGGACCGGGGTGGTCGGGGCCCGGCCGGCCCCTCGGCGGGTCAGCCCGCAGCGGGCCGCCTCAGGCGCCGCGGGGCTGAAGGGAGGGCAAAGGCCCGCCGGCGGCTACGGGGAGGAGGCCGCGCCTCGCATCGCTGCCCGCTACCCCCCGGAAAAGGGAGGGGGCAGCTCCGCGGCCCAGCCGGGAGAGGCGAGAGGAGCCCAGAGGACCCGGGCTGCGCCAGCCCCGGCCCCGTCTCCCCCCGCCGCTTAACAACCCGGCGTGAAGAGCGGCGGCAGAGAGACGGGGCGGGCCTTCACGCGCGTCGTGGTGACGCAGGGCGGCGCGCGGTGCATGCTGGGAGCCGTAGTTCGCCTCCCGCCCCAGCGGCCGGAGGGGGTGGGAGGCCCCCACCAACGGAGACAACAAGTCCCGGCGTGCCCCGCGCCGCCCCTTCGCGGCGCGAAACGGCGCCCGACGGCCGCGGCAGCCGTTGCCCCTCGCGCCGGCGTGTGCCGCAGCCCCGGGAGGGGGTGAGGGGCGGGCGGCTGCGGCTCCTCCGGAGCGGGCCCGGCCGCCCCGGGGCACGGCTCACCGCCGCAGTAGCGCCGCTCCTAAGCAGGACAGGCAGCGCTGGCCGGCGGCGGTGAGGGCAGGGTGGGCTGGACGGGTACCCCCTGAGGGGCCGCGGCCTGTAAGGGCTGCGGGAGGCAGAGCTGGGAGAAGAGGGCGGCAGCCGGTGTGGTAACATACAGGTGCGGCCGTGGCTGAGGCCCTGAGCTGAACAGTCAGTCTGTAGGGTTTCCCGTGCAGTGATTTAGATCAGTGATTAAGATTTAGTAAGGGTGGGGCAACCTGATCTCTAGTTCCTTTTTCTCCCGCTTGTCATTGCTGCCCTTGCTTCCCCCTCTTTGATCCGTCAGGGGACAGCAGGGCTACCAGGCCTTGGCCGAGGCAGCGTTTTTACACCTGTGCCACCCCAGTGTGGTTCAAATTCCATGTGACCTTGGCTCTTGCCCTCTGTTGACACTGTAGCGATACATCAAAGCTGGTCTTTCCCTCCTAAGAGAAACCTGAGGAGATGATAACTTCCAGGAATCATGAGATAAGTGTGAGATAATCTTGATTCTGGTATGGACTTTGCCTTCAGCACTGTAAAAACGTTATAACTTTCCTTTGTAGTATAGGAAATTCTGGTTAATGTTTCTAAAACTACTGAAAATGTGCTTAAATCCACTCGTACAGAAGCCTAATTTCCCATGAAGATGTCACCATTGCAGTGAGGTGTCAGAGAAAGCTAATCCAGGTTCTCCTTTGTGTTGCTGTTATGGATTATTTAAGAATCTCACCTTTTAAGTGAAGATAAAAATCCTCATTTTTCCTGCTTATTGAGCATGCCACATGCCCCCTCCTTTCAAGAGATCTGTAAACCAAAATTACCTGCAGATGCAGTCCCCCATTCACAGCCTTAAATTTGCTGTCACTTCACCAAATCGAACCAGAGTTCTCTCTCTCCATTCCTAGCCTTCTCCCAACATTCTTGGCCCCGTTTAATACTCTGCCTAACCCACTTGTCATTTGCAAGTATCATTTCACTTGAAACGTCTTTTCTGTTAATAACTTTGTGCTTTGACATGTCTCCCGATCTTTAAATGTCACACTAATTCTAGTCTAAGCAGTTGTTACATGTACTTAAGCAAAGTTTCTCCTGTGCTGCAAACAAACAGCAGACCTGTAACCATTCCTACCATATTAACTTGAAAAATATTTAAGCTCCTTCCTAGCTACACTGTTCTGTTTCTCTCATTTTTCACTTATCCACAGTTAGCATGAGTTCTCTGAGTATGGGACCATCACTTCTCTTTCCTGTAAAATAGCTGTCATATTTTAGGGCTATTAAAATATTTCATATACATCATCCTATGGTTCCAAACTGTTTTACTAATAGCAGTTGATTAATTCACATCACATCCCCAGGCATCGCAGAACCACCCAGCGTTCATAACTGAAGAAAGAGTTATCTTGGAATGAAGTCATTTTGGAGTGATAAATATATATGACCCATGTATATAGAACATGGATATACATAGATATATACATACATGGATCATATATACATGATCAAATACACATGATACCATCCAAGGCAATATACTAGGAAATAAAGATGAAAACAGGTAGCAATTAGATTTCTCGTATTACGCTTCACAGGTAGAAGGCCTTTTAATTGATGTATGTTCAGTTTGGAAAACCTTCATTTTATTTATTTAAGTGTGCCTTTCTCTAGAACATAAAGAAAGTGTCCCTTTCTCTAGCTCATCCACCAAGCTAGTCACCTTGTTGTAGAAGACCCCCAGGTTATTAGGCGTGATTTCCCATTCATAAATCTACGTTGACTACTCACAATCGCCGCCTTGACCTTCACGTGTTTGGAGACGATTTACAGGAAGATTTTCTCCATGATCTTTCCAGGCACTGAGGTGAGGCTCACTGGCCTGTAGTTCTCCAGATCTTCCTTCTTGCCCTCCTTGAAGGTTGGAGTGATGCTTGCTCTCATCCAGTCTTCCGGAACCTCTCCCAGTCACCACTGTGTTCCAAAGATAGTCGAGAGTGGCCTTGCAATGACTCGGGCAGCTCCCTCAGCACCCATGGATGCAACCTGTCAGGCCCCGTGGACTTACCTATTTCCAGTTTAAGTGCTCCCTAACCTGGCTGAGGGTAAGTCTTCCTTGCTCCAGACTTTCCCTCTGATCTTGGTGGCCTGAGACTGCTGAAGGCCAGTATGGATGAACTACTGAAATTGTCCTCAGAACAGGCAACAAGCAAGTAAAAAAGACTCTCGAGCATAGTGGCTGAAGCACTTAAATAGCAGGTAGAAGTTCAAACCCCACAAGCATAGGCAAGGGCTAACCGTGGGTGTTACACTCTAACCAAGCCATGAGATAAAAGGAGAAACATTTCCTTCTCCAACCATTTGGTGAATACAATCTTTGTCATCCTATTTTTCCTAATACGTGAAATAAAGCCTTTTATTTGGGCCATTTGGAACATGTTGTGTCAATTTAAACATATACACAGATTTCCATCTGAATGAAAAAACTCAAACATGGAATTATATGTATCTTATCTAAGACTTTTCTTCAGACCAAAGTTAAATTATATGAACACATACAAATCCGTCCCGCTACATATCACTTCATGTGCTAACATGCCAGAAATCTGTACCAATACCAATGGCGATGCATTTGGGATAAGTGAGCTACAATGTGGGTATTGCTATTTTTCAAAAGCCCTTGAAATCACACAAAAGAAAAAAAGATCAGTAGGACAGTTGAGGTTTTCTAGTCACTGAGGTTCAAAAATAAGGTTGTTTATACAAATCTAAGCTTGGTCTATCCAGTTCCTTATGCGTATACATGCAATATGGAGTTACAGAATTGCATATAGCTCACCTGTTCCCTGAAGAGGATAGACAGTCTCACTGGTGACATCATTATGGTCTTTCATCTGTTATTTTGCAACACTTGCTCACTGCATACTATCAATATTCTACATTTAATATTTTTTCCTCTGGTGCTCAAACTTTTCACATCTTCTCTCTCGTTGTGTACGACCACGTACGCATTGAGATATGTTTTGGGGTGAAGGAGGAAAGAGGATGGGCAGGTCAGCAAGCAACAAAGGGACTGGTGAGCGGGCATTTAGAGGGCCTCTGCCAAACAGTGCACCAGACCATGGGTCGGGTCAAAGCAGCAGCATTTGACATGCTTCCACAGAGCAGCAAGGCCACAAAATGCTGCAAATCAGAGAGCTAAATACTAGTGACAAGAACAGAGATGCAGATGCTGAGGGCACAAGCCTTATTTTCAGGGTGTGAGAGCCGATGCATCTAGACTAACCAGTTGTTTCACAGCAGCCAGTTAACTAGTGTTTGTATTTGTGTAGCAAGACAAGGTGAGGGATGTTATTATCCCTCCTTCACCAGGGAGAGGACCGAAATATACATTTGAAGTATCAACTGATTTTGGATGTGCCCCTTTTGGCCTCTTTTTCAGCTGGTATATGAGGAAAATCTCATGTTTCCCTTGCATTTAATTTATTTGTAGCACAGCTTTTGCTGATATCAGGTGCAGCTGTAAGTGCTCAGCACTTTGACAAACCTACACTTGGTTACCTGAGGCAGACAGCAGAAGGAAGAATAAAATCATTGACTAGCTGTAGAGAAAACATATTTAAATGATCTCCTGTAACCACATAGAAATTATGTTATATAAGGAGTGTATTCTAGTCCTGAAAAGGAACTTCAGCCACTTTAACAAGATTATCTTTTCTCCTTTTCCAAACCCTTGCATCATGCATGTCCTCCTGTTTGTTTATTATCATCCACATTGTGCATTGATGAAGCAGGAGTCTTGCCAAAGGCTATTATTGTAAATAAGGCTTATTAAAATGAATACGCACCAGAAGAGCAAGTTAAAGTAATCCAGGCAGTTTTTGTTCTACCGTGTCCTAATTTTTTAATCCTTCTCTTGGCACTTACAATATCTTTGAAGGTAACTGGCAACTATCAAAACTACTGGAGCCAAAACAACATATAGGAGCTTGACTGCCTATCACTTGTACCCCAGAAGCTAGCCAGGTAGTGACAGTTCATGTGGAAGGTGCAAAGTGTAGCCCTTTCTTCTATTCAGAACACACTTGGTGACCTCCCTCCCACTACCTTTCTTTTGGCATGAATACATTACTATTTCCCAGGGCAGGAGTACAGAGAACAGCTTCCTTCCACCCCTTTCCCTCTGCATTACACCTTTATGCATCACCCTGTGAGCTCTTTGGGGAAGGACTCTGGTGTAGGTCTCAACACAGCAAGACCATGATCCTAGACTGGGACCTCCCTATGCTACCCCGAACACTACTAGTGGGTACGAGAGAGATCATTCAGGTCCATCCACAATTCACAGCAAGTTAACGCCACCAGACTCCTCAGAGGAGATGTGCAGACAATGAGGAACAGCGCATCTAGATATGGTCTTTTGTAACAACTCAGCTTCAGTTTTTCGTTCGGAGCCATCAATTTTTTCCCCGTTCTTGGCTGACTTAAATGAACAATACGAACTATTTATATAAAGATGATAAGCATAAGAGGGATGAGAAAATTCTAGTTATGTAAATTTAGGAAACACCAAACTACACAACTAAACTGTATCTGTGACTGCAGCCAAGAACTTTTCCTGGACACGCTGCAATCACTTTCCAGCTTTAGCAAAGCCTCTAAGAGTAAATACCGGCAGTATTACTTTGTTCCGAAAGAGGGTGCTAAAACATAATATTTATTACAAAAACTGCAAGGCTGTGCAATTGTTCAACTCAGTACTTCCTCCAGCAAAGTTTATTGTGGCTTAGGTTTTAGTTTACGTGCTTGCAGCTGGCAATTTAATACAAGTTTTAGCTTCAGCTGTACAGACATATTATACCAGCTATAGTTTCAAAAACGAAAAGCATAGAAAAAATGACATTATAGAAAGAACCAACCATACCAGAGAAAAACAAGAGGACAAACTTTCAAATCTGTTTTGATGAATTACAAAATCTTTTCACTTTAGCCTGATTACTTGGATTTGATTCAACGTTTTATTACTGACAGTTCTTAAGCACTCATGAGAGTTAACAAAAATTCTGTCACATTAACCTCCTAACTCCCCGTGATGTCACTAGCAGAACTGAGATCTTTAGGTACATAACCATTGCTAGAAAATGAATGGCTAGCAGAAGAAAGATAACTTCCTACATCTGAGCTAGCTGCTCAGGGAAAGAAGAGACATTTTGCCAGCGAGTTGGACAGATGCTACTGATAGGACAGTTTAGTGAAACAGGCAGATCCTGAGTTTGAATTCCAAGTTTTGGAGGAGATCATGATCAAGAGCAGTGATTGGTAATGGGAGACATGGCTGATTTCACTTTTCTTTCCCAAACTAAAACTTTATCCTGATTGAAACTTAGCAGGAGCTGAGAGTTGCCGATAGTTGGATAATCAGTGGTACCTTGTCCAGCCTGTTTCCTGCTGAGCTGCAAACCCAGTGTGACCTGGCAGCTCTGAAGTCATTGCAACTCAAAGGTGCTTTTCCTAAGATATTCAAAACCTGACTGGACACAGCCCTGGGCAAACAGCTGAGGGTGGCCCTGCTTGAGCAGGTGGGTTGGACTAGATGACCTCCAGAAGTCCCTTCCAACCTCAACCAGTCTGTGATTCTGTAAGTTAGGTAGCTTCTGATGAGCAACCCCTACACCAGCAGGACTCAAGGTAACTCACTGTGCTATTTCACCGTGAACAGTAGTTGTTGTGTAACAGAATTGCTCCAGAATGAAGTCCTGTTTTAATTGCCTCCACTTACTGGTCCTGCTTCCAGGGAATTTCAGCTGGAACTAAGCAATTCCATTTTTCCACATGTTGACTTATTTTTCTGCCTTTCCTCTCAGCAGAACATGCTGTTCAGCAACCACTCAAAGCTAACGTGCATGGCACAGATCTACTGTGCTCAGTGCCTGGCATCCAATTAAATATATGGCATCGCCTTCCACATAAAACAGATGAATCCAAATCCTGCCACAGCCCTTAAATCTCCAAATTCAGGTCATTAGATAGATGTTAAAAATATCCGTAATACTATTACAGCTTCTTTTAGATGCCACCAGAATCCTATTTGCTTCCTATGTGTGACTTCATTGGAGACATTTTTGTTCTGATAAAAAATAAAATTGCTACTATAGAAGGAAACTACACTAATTAATATTAATATGATATGTCAGGTACAAGGGGCTCAAGAAGTTAGAAATGTTACATCTTTACCAAAGAATAAAGAAAAAAATGTTTTGTATTACCATGTTCTTAGGTCTCGATTTGGCTTGGCACACTAACTCCAGCCTGTTTGGACTAAAAAGAAAGTGGAATAAAAATTGTGAGGCTGAAGCATTCCAGTGCACTGAGTCACTACCTTGTTTCTCTGTCAGTCAGCTTCCAAACTGCTCCTTACTCTACAGCACCTAAAGAGTGGACCTCTCTTGGACAAAAAGGACAATTTTCTGCTTAGGGAACAACTTCTCTGGGGACAGAATGGATATCAAAAAGTATTTTTTGTCAATATTTCAAGATGGTCTGTAGTAACACAGAAAGAATTAAATTAATAACCTATCCAAAAAAAGAATAAGAGGAAAGGCTGGCAGGTCAACCTCAGGAATTGCAGCAGTTCAGTGTAGACTAACACGCCAGAATTCGGGAGCTCAAGCAAACAAGTCTGTAAAAGTGGGCTAGAAGTTACATGAGGACACACTTTCACGTGAAGCTTCTGGCAGTATCATTTCTGGGCAGGCAGGCAGCCCTGGGAAGACAGCCTTCTCCCAGCCTTTGGAGCATCTCTGGATGGGAAGATGTTACCTCTCCTGCACCACACATGGTCCCCTTAGCTTGTCTCCACTGCTTGTGCCACTGAAACTGGGAAAGGGGGTTCTCTGAGCTTTGGTCAACAAAACTATAAACAGACAGAATTGAGAGGGCAGCAATGGGAGCGCATGTAGGAACGTGTCATTTTTGACAAGTTTTCATTTAGAAAATAAAATAAAAATGAAAAATTTTAATATTTTAAGAAAGATTATTTTGATTTCACATGCCAAAGACTGCATTATTAAAAACAGGGGAAAAGAAGCAAGACATTTTCAATAAGCTTTGATAGTTTAAATAAATGTTTTATAGGAGGTACAAGGCTTTGTTATCACTGAGAACAAAAATCAGTTTTGAAGGCATGAAATTTTGTGCTTGCTCCACCAAGCACAAAGCTTCTCTTCTTCCCTGACCTTTTTCCGTTTTATGTCAGTGGCAGAGTTTTGATGGGCCAGTAGCTCCTACTCTGTGTGATTTTTGCCTCTTCCCTAGCCAACCTAAATAAACATTAGCTTATCAATTCCCCCCTAATAGACAGATCTCCAGGGAGATGCCACAGTTAGGTAGTAGGCGACATTGATCTCACTTTGGCACAGTGCGTGGAAGATTCCGGGCTTCAACTGCAAATAAGAGTGCTGGGCTATTGACCAAACTCTGTATTAAATACAACATTTTGCTGTGTCAAGATCCAAGAGAAAGCAAAGGGTGAAGTAGTACATGGACAAAGAGCCTAACAGGAANCCATGGTGAGTGTCCCCCGGCCGCCACCGGGGACCCTGCCCGGGCTGATGGCAGCCCCGCACCCCCCTCCCTCCGCGGGGCTGGCTGCAAACGAGCCGCCGCTGCTCTGCTCGCCTCCCTGGCGCCGGCTGCAAGCGCGGCCCCGCTGCCCTCCCGCCTTCCTCTCAGGCGCTGCTCCCCCCCCCCCCCCCCCCCCCCCCCCCCCCGCTCCTACGGGTCAGATTTGGGGCGTGCTTTTTCGGGGGGAGCATGCCCTCAGCTGATCCCCCCCGCACCCCACGACGAGGCGCCCGGGCGGGTGAGGCGGCGGCGGCGNCAAGATCCAAGAGAAAGCAAAGGGTGAAGTAGTACATGGACAAAGAGCCTAACAGGAAGGAAGACTTGAGGTTTAGAACATCAGCGCTACATTTGGGACAAATATAGCCCACCTGTACATCAAGTACGCTTTAGTTTGTGAAGATGTTACCTGTCCTGCACCACACGTGGTCCCCTTAGCCTATTTCCACTGCTAAACACACGTCAGGATCACGGTAGCCAGCCAGTGACCCCATCTACTCCCAGACCTGCCTGTCAATGGAGACCCCTCTGAATTGAATCTTCCCAGCCCTGTTGCCAAAGGCCGATGGCCACTATCCACAGTGACGCCGAGGGCGGTGGTGGAACAGCATCTGCAACCTCTTCCCCTGCTCAGCCACCTGCACTCCCACCTCCCGGCGCCTGCTCACCACCATCTTCCCATCCTCTTCGCTCTCCTCTCCCTCCCGCTGCGCGGCGGGGACCCCGCGGACCCCAGCGCACCCGGGCGCCGCCGCAGCGATGCCGCCGGGAGCCGGGAGCCGGNTTTTTCGGGGGGAGCATGCCCTCAGCTGATCCCCCCCGCACCCCACGACGAGGCGCCCGGGCGGGTGAGGCGGCGGCGGCGGGGCAGGAGGGAACCCCGGGCACAGCCCCGCGCCGCGGGGAGCCTCCCGCCGACGGGGGGAAGGGGGTCCCGGGTGGAGGGAGCGGGTGGCGCGCAGCCCCCCCGCACGCAGTTCCCCAGGCGGCGTGGGGAGGGTGCGGAGCACCCACAGCCCCTGTGCCCTTCCCCGCTCCGAGCAGGTGCGGTTTTCTCTATTTCGAGGTGCGCTTGAGCTTGTTACATAAACAGATTATTCCCGGCGGTATGTTAATAGAAGCTTTTGTGTTAGTCATACAATCTGTAGTGGAACACTTTCTCTTTTTCCATGTAATGAATGAACAATAGAGTTTTAGATTCCAGTTCGGCATTTAAGAGAGTTAAAGTGGAACAATGCAGTTGCCTATTTAGCGAGTAGGACCGCTTCCCTGTAGCACATCGTGTCATCGCAGTCACAGTAACTTCCCCAAAGGAGCTCATCCTGTATATAAACAGTAATGCATTAAGTGTAACGCTGACCTTACAAAGTATCATACGGGTGTTTTGCAGCCTTAAAGTCTGAGGTGCAGCGGGGCTGAATAACTTGTCCAAGCTTGTCATATGAGAAGCTTGGGACATGATTAACAACAGAACCTAGTTTTTCTTTCATACGATTGAATAACAAAAATGCTTTTTTTCAAATGTCTTTGAATCATATATAATAAATTCTGCCTTCCTTGCATAAAAATAAATTTGAAACTTTGTTTTGCTGAAGCAGCAAACCGTGGCCTTTGTCAGGCTTTAAGCGTTTCCTTGTCATCCCCACCGTATGAGGGCAACCACAGCGGGACGGTTCTTCTGTTTATGTAGTTCATTGCTGCTCTACTTACTTCAGTGAATCTAGGTCAACTTACACTGGCTCAGGATTTGGCTGCACCCTTGAACTTTAAACCGATTATAAATTTTGATTTGTCAGTGTATTTTCCGTGGGGTCAAATCCCACTTTTATGGAGTAAGAGAGTGTATAACCTTGCACAGTGCATGGCAACTAATGCTTACAAAGAGGCTAGGTAACACTAAGGTAAGCATAAACATGAGGACGGTGTGAAGCTGTATTTAATAGGTTCAAGTATCTGTACCTCTACAATAATCCAGCTGCAGAGGCGTTATATAGACAGGGGCTAGAATATTTTTTAAATTCCCTAAGAGACTTTGATAACCGGTGTGATCTGAAATCTATGAAGAAAGACACGTAACCCTTCTAAGCATTCATAAGCGTCATGGCCACCCCATCAGCGTATGATGCTTGATGTGGGCACACATCGTTTGCAGGACATACAGAAAGGTCCCTAGACAGCAACAAGTCTCTCTTCTTTGTTGGCAGTAACCAAAAGAAACCCCTGCATCATTATCCATTAGTATTTGTTAATTGCCCTGAGCACCTCCTGAAAAAGAGTATTGCAAAGACAATGCTCCAGCCCCTTCCTTTGGAGTCCCTGGACATTGACACACAAACTGGAAGAGAAGATTTTCTGTAGACGGAGGTCAATCTAGCACAAATCTATGACTGACACAGGAGCCAGTGCTACAGCACCCACTGCCAACAAGATCTCTGCAGCTCCATCAGAGTGAAAAGGTAGCAGACTTCAGCAGCCCTGCCATCCAGAACCACGGCAGCAAGCCAGGGTTGTGCCAGCTGATACAGAATTCATAAACTATGAGAAAACGTGATCAGAAACTGCATATAGAACAGACAAAGGGACATAAGTACTTGCACAGAAACTCAAGAAGACGCACTGAAACTATTTGCACATGATGCAGTGACAAGTGATTGGTTAGAAAAAACCTCCAGGACCTGAAGTAAGAGTCCAGTGTTACATTTGCATAGTTACTTATAGATACCTGCTTATAAAAACTGGCATGCTGGCCTTGGTGTTGATTCCTTTCATCTCTAGAAAGATCCTTTGATTCTTTAAGACGGATCATTGTATCTTCATTACAAGCACTCTGACCTGTGAAAAGAAACAGACTCCTGTTCTTTATCAGGCACGTGATTTTACATTCATTTAGTTTAATAGCATCTCTTGATTTTATTAAAGAAAAAAATTAATCAGACGCAAGCACTTTAAAATTGAACCTCTGACTCAGTTAAAAGTTGGGGGAGGAAAAAAAACCAAAAAGATGCAGTAGTATTTTCTTTAGGTATTAGTAAACTCCAAATTAATGTAAATATAAAGGGCTGGTTTATTCCCCGATTTAAGCCAGCTTCAAGTGTAAATCAACAGAATCACATCAGGTAGGAATCTTGCCTGATGTTTGCATGCCATGCTATGTAAGAGTTTTTGTTAATCGCTGCCTGTAAAACTGATTTAGAAGCTGAGGCATTGACAGGCATTTAGAAACAAATCTCATACAAATTGAGTCTGAAGCCCATATTCAGTAATAAAGTAGGATGTCACAAGTGCAGCCAGACTTGTAATTAAACAAGGTAAAGGAGAAGGGAGGGAAATTAGGAGGATGAAACTAAGCTGAACTGGTTGTTCAGAGCCAGAAAGCTGTTGGGATGAGTCTGCCTTGTGAGGCAATGGTGGAAGGGCACGAGAAGGATTGCCCAGCTGCAACAGAGAAGAAACACCTTGTGAGACTGGGGCCTGCAGCTCTGCCGCATTATAAATGGCACGCTTCAGGCTTCAAGCATATCAAATTTATCAGCCAGTTTGTAAGCGCCTGGCAACAGCTGAGCTTATAAATCCATTATCTGCATACACCCCCCACGGCTTGCCTTATCGTATGCTAAATACATGGGCCACAATATCTGAGTGACTGCATCTTTACCCACAGGACTGCTGCACAGCTGACAAGTAGAGTTCAATATGAAATAAATGAATACTTATGTCTTCTGTGGGGCTTCTTATCCACCTAAGTAACAGCAAAAACCACTTTAGTTTTTGAGGGCTAGTTATGCTCAGATCTAGGAGGGTAAGCGGGAACACTTTACATCCTACATCTTCAAGAATATGATAATTAACATTATATTGGCATTAATACTGAAAGTACTCTGATTAGATGTCAATCCAACAACAACTGAGTGATTTTTTAAAAATATTAAGTTCTTCCAGCTAATGACTTTAAACTGCATTGCATTTCCTCTTCCTCAGTCAAAACTGACCATGATAAAATAGAAAAGGTCAGATGTCTCAAACTGAAGAAAATCAAGCCCCGTGTGGCAGAAATTGCTGCATGAAGATGTGTAAATAGAGAATAAAAACTTATGATTGTTTTCATCACTGTTGGGAGACATTTTGATTTCTTCCCCTAAGAAGGACAGATACGGAAATGAAACAAGAAGTACTTTATATTCTGTGTCATAGTTTGAAAGCCAAACACAGCAAGAAATGGAAGTTGGAAGTAGGGTGGCCAAGTTTTAAATTAATATCCTAAACCCAAGCATAAAGAACCTCAACAAAACCATTCTTTCCCTAGTTCTTAAGGGCCCCCTAAAGCATGCTAGTCAGTAGTTACCATTCACGACAATTTGCAGTTAGCAAAGACAACGTGGTACAGCAACCTAACGGGGAGTTTAACTTACACGCATGAGGAAAAGTCTACAGTTGGTTTTATTTCCCCTGTGTGACAATAACTGATGCAGTTTACAGACATTTTTGTATCACTAGGGCCTTACCATGCAGCACAGTCATTAGCATTTTTATTTTGTTTTGAGAAAAGCATCAGTCTGGGTATTTCCAGTATGGGTGTTTATAATGGGTTTAAGAGTTTTGGGCCTTCAAATTCCAGTTATATGTGGATTAAACTCTAGGATACCTACTATCGGGGTTAACAGAGGAAGGGAGCTAATTAGCTTGTGCACCATCTTACCCCGTGCTAGCAGACTGTGCTCTATTATTGGGATTCCATACACTTTTAAGAAGAGGTGTCCTTGGAGTTCATTAGCCTGATTTAAGGTTTTAAAAGAGGTAAATTTAGAGGAGGAGACATAAGAGAACTTCCATACTCTCTTTTTGTCTTCCTTATTAAACTTGAAAACCAACTTTCATTTCCTTTCCTCTCCTCACCCCATCTTCTTTAATCATGAGTGAAGTCCAAAACGTGAATTTGCATTTGAAATCCAGATTTTTGCCTTCAAGGATTTAAGGGAGAAATGGAAGAAAAAAAGCTAAGGACCAGTTAACAGAACAAGAAAATATTTTACTCTTCAAATGTTGTTTTGTGTTCTCAAGTGACACTTTGGAAAACAGGCATCAGATTCTGTTTCTTCATTTCACTATATTACACATGCATTTTCACAGCCAGCTTGAACTAAAAAAATACTTTGTTTCTTGCATTTTGCTGTGAGCATGGATAAAACTGTTCCAAAAAGCAATGTGCCTTCAAACTGGCAGGGAATAAATGGTTGGCAAAGTTGTTGAGGGTGATTTCCATGTCAGGGAATTGGCCCATCTTTTGGTAAGGCCGTTCTGAATAATACCATCCGCACCCGCTTTCTCCCTGATTGCTGGCTGCAGCCAGCCAAGTTACTTCTATTGCAGTTTAAAAGGTCAGGTGTGAGGTCATGCAAGTTCTGCATCTGCTAGAGGTTGGTATTTATAGCAGAACAGTGTTTTATTACGTGCACAGGTTAATTTTTTCAGTATTTGTCAATAGTCCATGCAATTCCAGGGGAAAACCATGCAGTCTATTTTCATATTTACATGCTTGTCGATCTGTTATTGAAATCTCTTTATGTACTACATAGTTTAATAAATTTGCACTACTGACTGGCTACTCAAAATTACCCTCCTCCCCAAATTCAGAAGCATTTCTAGTATGAAAAATATCCTGTGCAATGCTTATAGGAACAGCTGCATCTGTCTTCTCAGCCGTTAGGATTACGCGCCTTCCTAGAGTAGCATTTCAGTGTTACTTTGCTGTTACACCAGAGATTGAACTGTGGCTTAAAATCTTAAAATCAGCCCTTTTTATCTTGGAGTACCTTCTTACGTTGACTAGACTTCTTTCTGAGATTTATCTTTTAATATTGACAGAAAGCTATGCATGAAGCCAGCCAAAACCTTCATCTTTTCAAGTTTATGGAAGAAAAAGAAAAATCAAAGATATCAGAAAACAAGCATATCAAAAAACAGTTCAGATTTGCAAAGTGTTTATAGGTTCCTTTCTTCTTGTCACCTTCTACTGCTGCTGAAAGCAGAAATAAGAGTTGTCTTCCAACCTGCCAGTATGCAGGTGGCTTCAATTTCAGCAGTTATCATCATCACTCTCCAAATAGCAGACACCTTGTTTTATGAGAGTTAGTTAAGAAATCCAAATCTCCTCCCAAAAATCAGGTCCTTCCTTTGAAAAAGGTATTAGAAGACTCTGGATCCACCCTCAAAATCACCCTTGGAAATTTTGCCTTTTCAAATACTGGAGTTACCAGCTTTATCTGGAAGCTTGATGATTAAGAGCCATGAGAAGGTAGCACTGAATCAGTCCATCCCCAAAACCAGACAAATCAAAGTATATCACGTCTCTAGTTTTATGGCATTGTCTTCAATTTCCAGAGCTCTCTTTTCTGGCAGAAGGTTAGTTACATATCCTCTCTAAGATTTTTTTTTTTTTTTTCCTGATATGTGTCAAAAGCATCACAGGATGTTCATGCTCCCCTTTGAAAGCTGAGATACAGCTTGTGATTTCTTGGTGCTGAAACAGTTTGAAGCTTGGCTCAAAAAATAGGAATTTGTGCAGGGAAATAGAAAAGGTAGCATTTAGCTTTATTCCTCTGCAAAATACCAGTAGCTCTCCATTTCAGTGAAAAGCAATATTGAGAACCTTTTGGTTTTAATGCAGTTATTCCTTACTACTGGAGACTTTGTAAGCCTGAATTTTAATAGTATGTGCAAGAACCTTGAAAGATAAAAGACTAGATGAGAGTTACTTTGCTTACAACGAGTAAAAGAAAAACTCAAAAATATCCCCAATTGCTTACCCTAGAGAGAAAAGCACCACTTTTTTTTCCCCTTTTACATTTACTAAATTACCAGCATAATGTTATTTCAGATCAGGTATCACTGAAATGTCCCCTCAGGACTATATTTAATATAGATTTTTTCACAAAATAATTTGTTTTCATCAAGCAGGAGGTCATTTTCTTCTGTTTGACAGACATCTTTGGGAGATGGCAGAATTCAGATCAGAAAGTGTTTTAAGGGAAAGGTGCAAAGTTGAAAACCAAGCCAGAGAGCAATGTCACAAGGATGGGCGCAGAAGGGCGAAACAACACAGCACTATCCCGTTTTGCCTCCAGGTGTGCTTTCATGAGTTGAAAGGGGTGTATGTATTTCAAAATTCTGGCTCACTAAACTTTAGGTCTTGCTGAAACTCGGTGTATGTGCTGCAAGCACGCAAAAATACTCAACAACTCCTGAGCACTCAGTAGGATAAGGAACATCCTGATCAGCTGAAAACAAGAAACCCATAACAGTCCCCTAGTCTTCAGCAAATTTGGGGGTTCATGTGCTTTTGTTTCTTTTACAAAGGCATCCCCCCACCCCTCAGTGCTCCTCCTCCAAATATGAACAGCATTGATAAGACACTGATGCAAATGCAATTCTCGGCAGTTCTCATTGGATGCAATAAGGTGGTTATTTAAGTGAAGAGGATACAATATTGTTGAAATAATGATGTCATGTGAATTAACAATACTGAGCTAAATAACAAAGCACTCACTGCAACGTGGGCATCTGTGTTGCAGAAAGCAAAGTGGGATCATTAAACACTATGATGCTTCATTCATCAATTCAGAATTAGAAAAGGTTTGAGAATTTGTTGCCTGAAATATCTTGCACTTGACTCAATAAGCCAGTTTGGGATATATTTTGATCAACATTCAGTTGATCAGATCTTCAGGTTAACACTGCAGGTAACTGAGTCTAAATTACGAAGGAGAAATGTGCATAGTCAGAAGGAAGGAAGTGTTCAATTCAATTAGAGCCCTCAAATAACACATTGCTTATGCCTAGCTCAGAAAAATACCAAAGGACATCTTCAGACATCACCTCCCAATTTCTTTCTTAGCATCTTGTTAAAAGAAGTAATTTCAAATATATGGATTTTCTTTAAAACCAGTAATACTTGCAATTCTTTTATTTTACTTGCTTACTTAACTCTCACAGCTATCACACATTTGCTCCCTCACCACATTTACAGATCACACAGACTTAAATAGAGATGTATACTTCTTGCTATAGTCTGTTTTCCAGGGGAAAGTCTTTTGTTGCTGCTTTTTTCTGTAACGCCTTAATTGTCTATTATATATATATAAAAAATATATATATAAATGTAATGATATTTAATAACTATATTTACCATCATTACCTTTGCCGCTTCTGTCAGACAATATGTTTTGCTGGCAAATAATTATTCTGTGTCTGCTAGTTAGTTTTTCTTCCCTTAATTTTTTTTTTTTTTTTTGGGGAGAGAAACTTCCTTTTTTATCTGTCTTTAAGGATATCGGT